>CM029531.1:5999374-6211874 GCA_017141395.1 Laodelphax striatellus | reverse complement strand
TTGAAAGCACTAGTGAATGGAAAAATAGGATTGATTTAATTTGAAAAACTAAACTGCGCTAACTACTGACTTTGAAAACTAAGTACAAAACTTTGGAGAAAGTTTCAAGTTGTAAAATCCAAAAATATGGTATAAACCAGCATTTCGAGAAATCCTGAGCATTCATAACATTCTTAACAGAAAGAAATGTACTTTTTGTTGACAGCAAATAATAAAACTACGCCGCATATCCAGACACTTCCCTTATTCGGTTAACCGACTCGTGAGTAAAGTGAGGGAAAAGAGTGAAGTGCAGTGAGTGACTCATACACGGCTAGTGTGCAGACTGCTTGCTTGCTCTTTATGAGGAGCTTCGAGCGACTGAACGTGCATAGAATCCAATCTGGCAAAATTGGCAGCTTCAACTATAGTCGAGAGAAAAATGCAGCGACACTAGATGCCGAGGAAAAATTCAAAATTAAAGTGTGGGAAGCAATTTCTTCGGCTCTAAAGTGTAATATCATTCAATATTGAGAGGAATAAGAAAAACGATAAGGACGAATGTGAGAAGATACGGGAAGGAGGGTGGGATGTATAAGAAGAAAAAGAAATAAAGAGTGGAAAAGAAGTAAAACGATCAGGAAAAGAACATTTAACAAGATAAAAACGAAAAATGGAAAATCTATATACAGCATGGAGAAGGGAAACAAAACAAGAGAAGAAAAATTCGTGAAACAAATAGGATAAGAGGCTGTTGAACAACGTGAAACTAAAAAGTAGGAATAAATAGGTGGAGAACGTAATGGACAGGGCACATAGGTGGCACACGGAAAGATGAATGAGTACAAGCGAGACAGATGAAGGGAAAGAAAGAACGATAAAGAGGAAATTTCTTCTTTAGGCTATGTTTATCTACATCGTAATCTTCATCTTTATTAGGTACATCAGTTGAACGAATACAATATTTTGGAAATAAAATCGGAAGAGGAAATGGAGAAATACGTAGAGAATAAAGAGAAACAGGAGTCTGAAAAGAAAGAGAGAGATAGCAAAGAGAATAAGAGAGACGATTTTTTTGCGGCAGGCATTCCGGGTCGTCGACATGAAACATCAGCCGCTAATGCAGCCAACGAGTTCGTTAAATAATTGATGACGGGAAATTGTCGGTTGCCGCGCCACCGCGGAAAAGCCGGCCGGACGGGTTTCCCAGGAAAACTCACCCCCCACCACACTCGACCAACTCAGTCCGAATATCTCTCCGACCGACCGCAAGAGGTCGTCCCACTGGTGAAAAAAGAGAAGCTCTCGATCTGCTCTGAAAGCACTCGTGTGAACCACCCTCCACCCTCCCCCGCCACGACTCAAAACTTTGATATCAGCCCCACGTGAAACTATTGCTGAGAACCTGCACACGTGTCGACGGAGACGAAAGTTTAGTTCATTGGTTTGAAAACGATCGAACGCGTCTCCTCCGTTCACTTCGACACTCTCGCTACACACAGACGAATCGTGTCGATTAGTAACACGCCAGCTATACAGCGGTTTTAAAAGTTGTGATCTAAATTGATAATAAATAGGCATTGATTTGAAAATATCATGAGAAGAGGTATAGCGTTAAGAAATAAGTGCATAGATATAAACTATGAATGTTAAGTTATCTGTAAATGATGTTGTTAAAGCGTGAAGAAGTAAGTGTAAAGGTTTTAACTAGGTAGAATTTTTAGGAGCCTGTTTCATAAAATTTAGAAGTACTTTGAAACAGGAAAGGCCTACATGAGTGTGTATTACGCTGTACTATGTATTAAATGAATAAGTCTAGTGTGTACCCACCTTTTTCCTAAATAACAGTACTTCCGAAATCCTATGGAATAGGCTAGAATACAATATACTAAAAATAGCCTACAAACCTGATGATTTTAGGAATGTGATGATTTTCTATATTAATTTCAAGTTTAGATTACGTTTCATGTTCATTATATTCCGTGTATGTAATCAATGTAATCATATTTAAATGTCTGGATCAAAGTTAATTTAGCATTACTTCTTCCACCAGTATAACTTCATCCATGGAGTATGGAGTAATGTAGAATTATTTCAACCATTTGCAGTCTTATGTGACAAATAGGGTAATGTAATCTTTATTTTAAATAGAATAATTAATTACAGTCCTAAAATGTAATAATACTGAGCATAGAATGTGAATGAACACTATCCGGGAAGATAAAAATGGCTGACTGCAGGTAGGCAAAGCAACTCTACAACGTTGCAGGCTTGCGATTGGTCGAGGAGGCGGAGTTAGAGGCTGAAACAAGCCACGCCCATTCGACCAATAGCAGGCGTCCAATGCGGTGACGTTGAACGGTCATGTTCGAGTTTATCAGAAGCTTTGATAACTCTGTCAGTACGTACACGAATAAAGTATTTAAAGTTCGATACAGAAATGTTTGTGCTAAGATACAACTCAATTTAGATTTCGTTATCCACTTGATTAGATTAGTTTTGTTTTATGATCAGTTTGGTAGAATATTATTCTCAAATAGTTGAACATTTTCAAAGATTTTTCTTCAGTGAATGGTTTCCCTGATGAAAATTATCACGAAAAATGTTCAATTATCGAGGTTGAACAATATCATTCATGTTGTACAATAATGGCATGATTATTATTAACATTGCGTCGTGGAAGTTATATTTTCATAATTATGATCAACAAATTATGATCATCTCGAAAGCCTCGATTATTATTATTATTATTATTATTAGTATTATTATTATTATTATTTTTGTTGCGTAGAGCCACAAATTTTGAGCAGAGCTCAAGTGGCATGCAACATGTCAAAGTCAAGACCGGAGTCCTGTGAATGCATTGTAACATTCTTCAATGGTATAGGGACATGCCTCTACCAGTGTTTTAGTTATATTCGATAAAAACACTTTATAGCTACCACACAACCTGATATCTTCTGGAATAACATTAAAACACCTGAGTCCTGAATAATATGGCCCTTTTTCAAGGAGAGTTAGCCTATGAATCGGGAGCTGAAACAAACCTGCATTTCTACCTCGTGTTTCGTATACATGACTGATGCGGTTCACATTAAAAATATCTGCGTTCTTGAACACAAACGTAACTACTTCTAGAAAATAGATCGCCGGCACCGTAAGGAGATGGAGTCCTCTAAATATGGGCTTACAAGAAGAAGAGGGACCCACCCCTTCGAGAATTCGCAGTGCTTTTTTTTGCATTTTGAAGCTTGTGTTCAAGTAGTTTTTACCTGACCCCCAAAACAAAATACTATATCTAATTAGTGATATGAAATACCCATGGTATACCTTTAGAGCTGTCTTGAGGTTCGAATTCAACTTAACAGTCCTCAGAGCAAAGAGAGCATGGAAGAGCCTTTTCTGTAGTTTTTCGATGTGGCTATCCCACTTCAAGTTTCCCTGCAATTCCACACCTAGAAACCTTGTTTCATCAGACGCAGGACACTCCCATCCCACCACCAATGGATCGTTCTCATTTCCTCTCACAGAAAACTTGACAAAATTTGTCTTACTTAAATTTAGCTTGAGTGAATTGTCATTAAACCACCTGTTGATCTGCTGCATAGCAATCTTAGCCTTCTCCATGACATTTTGATAATTACTACCTTTCACTAAGATAGTGGTGTCGTCGGCGTATAATACCAATTTACCATCCACATTGTAGGGCAAGTCGTTGATGAATATGTTAAACAGAGTAGGTCCAAGTATGGAGCCCTGGGGTACCCCCGCCTTACTCGTTTCCATGCAGAAAACATCTGAGAGCCGTCCCAATCATTTTTCACCGCCTGGTATCTATCTTCAAGGTAGGATCTGAAAAACATCCCCGCACGACCTCCAAACCCATAAAACTTTAATTTATCTAAAAGGAGTTGATGGTCAACCATCTCGAACGCTCGGGACAAGTCACAGAAGACTCCCACAGCCCTCTGCGATCCGTCCAGAGCATCCAACAAATCAGATACAACATCAAATGTAGCCGTCTTAGTTGACGCACCCCTTCTAAAACCATATTGCCTATTATAGATAATTTTTTCGCTCTCCAAGTAAGCAGACACCTGTTGAAACACTACTTTTTCAAAAATCTTGGAAAAGGCTGTTAAAAGTGCAATGGGACGATAATTCTTGACCTCTTTCCTACTTTCTTTCTTATGGATAGGCTTAATGACTACAAATTTTAGTTTCTGTGGGAACACGCCTTCCTCCAAACATAAATTGATAATATAAGTGAGGGGACGCAGTATAGTGGGACATACCCACTTTACAACTCTCGATGAAATCTCATCCCACCCGCACGAGCCAGTATTTTTCAAACTCAAAATAGCCTCTTTTATCTCACTCTCAGTAACAGCTCTAAACCTAAACAAACCAAATTGTCTACTAATTTTATCAAGATAATGCTTCCCATAACATGGCCCAGTAGAGCTCGACCCTTCCGCACCACATTCCAAAAAATAATCATTAAACATTGATGCTACTCTTACTGGATCCGAGATATCCGCACTTCCATTGTTCAATTCAACCTTACGCTCATCACTGTTAGACAGACCCAATTCATTCCTGACTACAGCCCATGCTCCTCTGTTGACATTACTTGACTGCGCGATAAGCCTCTCATTAGCCCTCTGCTTTGCTAATGATATTACCCTTTTCAGGACTTTCTTATATGTGGCAAAGAAATGTAAAAATATGGGGTCTCTATTTCTTCTAGCCTCCATGCACAGTTCTCTCTTTTTACAACATGAAATTCTAATTCCATTTGTCAACCAATTTTTGTTAGAGTTGGTAACTGTAGCCTTGAACTTCTTCAGTGGAAAGCATTCAGTGGAAAGCATTCAGTGAAGCAACCATAAAATAGGGAATGGAAAGCATTAAAGGCATTTTCTCCACCAATACTGTTGAAACAAGGGGACCAGTCTACCATATTTAATAGCTCATACAATAAATTAAGTGATACCTTATTCGCACATCTTCCTGTCTTATATACAGGGCGTTCCACAGCAAACCCGCTCTCTAGAATCACTTTTAAGGCCATATGGTCGGAGAGACCAGGGTCAATTATGTTTCCATGAATTTTTTCTGCATTGTAGTTTGTGATCACGTTGTCGATACAAGTGGCCGAAGACAATGATACTCTGGTTGGCTTGTCAAAAACAAATTTATAAAGGTTTGACTCAGTAATGTTCAAAAAATTATTCTTATCTCTACTATTCTCTTTTAGAAGATCAATATTGAAATCTCCACATATAAATATTGTTTTCTTTTTGAAGCTTCGTTTTAGCATGCACAAGAGCCTGTCATAGGTATTGAAAAAATCCTCCGTAGAACTATCTGGCGCTCTATATACAGAAATCACTACAAATAATCTAGAAATTCCATTCCTCTTCAAGCTGAATTCAACCGCAGCACACTCAAATGTACTCTCAGTAGCTAAGGCCTCAATGTCCTCTCTAACTTTAAAATTTATAGATTTTTTTAAAATTATACACGTACCACCTCTTCTTTTATTTGTTCTACTGTACACAGAAGCAAGATTGTAATTAGCAAATTTGTTCAGAAGAGTGGTGTCACATGGAGCCAGCCAGTGCTCAGTGAACGTTACCACCAATGGATCCTTCAATTCTGATAGAAGTACATTCAACTCTTCGATTTTGTTTCCAATGCCCTGTATATTAAAACTGAAGAGGAATGAGGTAGAATTGGAATTGCCTGACATTACTCTATTAACAGACTGTGTGAATCCATCTCTAAAAAATTCTGATCACTTCTAGGAGAGTTACAATCCGATAATATGCTGTTGTTAACAACTTGCAAGGCTGTCTCATGTATTTCAACATTACATTCTGTGTTGAGGCAAGTCTCATTCCCAGCATTAACCATCACATGAGGTGAAGCTTGAGCCGAATCTCTGACTGAATCATGAACATGCAAAGGTGGATATTCTTCTACAAATCCCCCATTGTTCTTGGAGAGGGCAGGTTTATTTGCAATTTTAGTGATTATGCGCTTGAATAGCATTTCCATAGCATTCTAATAGAGTCATCACAAACGAAAACAATTTATACTGGCTGAAGAAGATTGGTAAAATTCATAAACTTTTTCAAATAGTATAATGGAGAAAATTTGAATAGTATAAGAATATACTGCAAAAATTTCAAAGCTTTATAAAAACCTCATGTGGGAGAATAAGAATAATTTTGTTACATTCGTGTTTGTGAACTTCAGTGATAATCGTTTTATAAGAGCACAGGACTTGAAAGACGCTAGTTGAAAAAACAAAGAACAGACAAAATCTACATAAGCTAGAGCAAAGACAATTAGAATACTTAGTTTCCTATCGTCTTTGGCTAGAGTAAGGAACAGAATAAATTTGAGTACAGTCTTATAAAACTTATCAAAAGAAATTCGAATTATTTCAAGTTAGATTAACTTAAGCCAACATCAAAAACCACGGTTGTAGCAAAGAACAAAGCTCATAATGAAGCCTAGCTGTGAACAATCAACGGTTGAAAACATTGTGGCCATTAGTATGGATGTGCCTTGCCTCGGTTCAAGTGAGATTAGGTTACGGCCAAAGTGAATATAATTATTGCGACAGAAAAGAAACCGTCACAAAGCAGAAAAGAACAACCCAGAGCCAAGGGCGACCAACTGATAAAAGTCAGGGTTTGTGTTTGAGGGAGAAAGAAAGAAGAAACACACAGAAAGGGAAAGGAGGAAGAGAGAGGGGGGGAGGAAGAGAAAGCGAAAATAAGATTAATTGAATTAGAAAGTCGCCGCCGCACTTCACAAGGAGGAGCGTTTGGCCAACTTTTTAGGTACGCTACATCTCTTGAGACGATACAGGCACGGCGGACGACCTAGACTCGCTAATTTAATGAAACAATTAAAAGTAGCAAGTCACTCTAGGGGCTGGTGGGTTGGGGGGGGGGGTTTGGGTGAAGGGGAGGTTGGGTTGTGGACAAGGGTGGGATGAGGTGTGGAAACAGTCACAAGTCTACTCAGAGGAGTAGAGGGGAGAATTAGGTTGAAGAAAATGAAGAACAACGACAAGGTTGAAGAGGGGGAAAAGTACAAAACAAAAAGTGTGACAATAGTTACAAATGCTTGTAATTCTATTACAAAGAGGAATAGAGATAAAGATGGAGGAAAAAGAGACAGAATAAGAAAGATACAAATATAGGGGGAGCAAAACGGAAACTTGGCGCTATGCTTTCCCTATGATATGAAGAAGAGGCTGGAAAGAAAAGAAGGAGAAGAAAGATGCTATAATAAAGAAAGAGATGGAGACAGAGGTAGAGAAAAAGGGAGAAAGTGGGAAGATGACAAAAGGTAAATTAGGAAAAAGGAGAATACGGACGAAAAGTGGATAAAAGTTGAAAGGACAAGAAAAGAAGATTTAAGGAGAAAAATGAGATAAAATTATAGAGGGTGAGAATCAGACGAACAAAACACGCAAAAGAATACTTGGGAAGAGAAGGAGGCCGAAAGAAATGAACAAAAAAGACGGAGAAAATCAGAAGGAAATAGGAAAAGATGAAAGAAGATGATAGAAAGGTGTACAGAAGAAGGAAAAACGAACAAAAACGTTTGGAAAGATTAGATTAGATCACGAGAAGAAGGATGAAGAGGAATGGAAGAAGTGAAGTAGAAGGAAAAGAAGAAAAATGACAGAGGGTGAAAGAAAAGAATCACATAAAAAGAGGGAAAAAGGAGATAAAGGAAGACTTGGCCAGAGGCCATGACTATTTGAATTAAATTCGGTTGGCCGATAAATTAGTTTTAAGAGATTCGCGTCCTAATCTCACTGGAGATCTGAAACTCCCAAGTAGGGTACCATCTAATTGAGCTCCCAGCATGTTCTCCACGTTTCAAGTCATTCACTTTTTCTCTAACAATTATGCTAATGTGGAGTGCTATCTAATGTGGATCTTGGAAATTAACACAAAATTCTGAATTACGCAGGATACAAGCATATTTTATTTGCTTTATTTAAAGCAAAAGCTGAAGCATCTGTTATATATCTATAATCATTTTATATGTGATGGATAGTACTTTACTATAATTTAAAGTGGAAATAAATTGAAATTAACTTCTTTACTGAGAGAATATTAAAAACCAAGAACAATATTATCTATAACAAAACTACTCATAAATCCATATTTTCAATATTGTAATATTGTTCTATTACATTCTGTAGTTGAAAATAAATAAATTACTGATGAATTATATTATACAAATTAATTTTGATTATAAGTTATATTAAATAAATAATAAGGCCTATTCCATTTTGGGCAGTCAAAGTGGTACAATAATCAAACTGTGAAAAAACTCACAAATAACAGATGTCATAATCAATAATTTCAATACTGTAAAATTGAAACCTTTCAGTCTTTTTAGTATAGTGCAATCATAGTAATCAAAAGTCACTTATTCAATGCAATACAAATAGAAAATAACATCATCAGTAACTGTTAGACTGTTTGCCATGATACTTGGTATATAATTCTTCTATCTTCTGAATAAACTCAAATTCAAATACTGTATATAGGCCTACTTTGTGAAATTTCACGGAGAATGTATTTTTCCCAACAATTTCGTCCTTATGAAATTGGTTTCTCCGTCCGTGGCTTAGCGTGGTACACTTAACCGGTCATCGCCGGGTATATTTCCCAAGTATACCACGGTTCTTCGTAGAGGCTCAAAAATTATCCTTATGTGGCAATAATGTTAATTTCAATCTGCTCAAAGTTGATGACGTCATGATTACTTTATTGA
Organism: Laodelphax striatellus; assembly: GCA_017141395.1. NCBI lineage: Eukaryota > Metazoa > Arthropoda > Insecta > Hemiptera > Delphacidae > Laodelphax > Laodelphax striatellus. Next base: position 6,203,078 of record CM029531.1, on the reverse strand, counting down.
TTAGAGAAATCTTTCACATCCCTATGGTTGGTCGTAAAGATAAAAATTAATATTAAAGAATACTAAACAGTATTAAATGATATATTAGATAAATATTATAGATGTATTTCCTAGCTTTCTTATTTATTGATTTTTACAGTATGTTTATGTTGATCGACAGATAATATGACATATAAATATAAGATAATAATGAAGATAATAGTAGTATTTCCTAGCTTTCTTAATAATTGAAGTTTTTTTTCAGTTTATCGATAGATAATATGATACCTTGATGAGATCGGACTCCCATTTCTTATTGAGAGGAGGATACAAAGCTATTTGATAAAGAAAATCTAGGGAATTTTCTCACTTGCATACAGATGAGGAAAGATGAAAATGATTAAAGTTGAAGCTTTACAACGACTGCCTGTTTCAGTTAGTTTATCATATACTCATAAAATATCGTTATCCTATAAATTTTAGGCCTACAACTAGCACTCAACCACAAAAAGCGTTCAAGACTGGCTCAGTAATATTGTAGGCCGCAGCAGCTGCTGACGAATGTAGTAGTTGCCTTGCGAGCAGAGTTCGACGGCAATGGCTTAATTTGTGCAGTTGAAAAGTTTTGCAGCAACAGGCGGCTGCTGCATGCATGTGTGCACCGAATCGCTGCCAGCAGCAACTTATAATTGAGCCGCATCACAACTTCAACTATTCATGCAATGCGGTGTAACCGCCCGGAAACAAGTTTCATTCAACAATCGACTACAACTCCATTCAACTAATGTGTACTCTCACATTTGTCTCAGAACAATCATTACGAATCTCATTAATTTTGATACAAGTTTTCAATAAGTTTCAATCAAGTTTGATACAAGTAAGGCACTTCATGGAGTTTTCTGTGAGCTTTAGTATGTGAATAAATGAATAAATGAATAAATAGATAAAAAAAGTTTTTACAACTTTAAGATACTTTAGCAAAAATTGAAAGTAATGTATGTGTTGATTACTCAAAAGAGACAGCTTCGCGTATTATTTCATCACTGAGATTCCTTACTGACTGATAAATTTACTAGAGTGTGAATTTGATCTTATTTTACATCTCACAAGTATTAAAATGAGGCCCGTAATCAAAGTGAAATTTGTTTGCACAAATACTTATTAAATGACAATACCTCACTAATGCCGTTAGAACATAGCCTAAGCTATTTAGTTGAATATCAAAAATGATGAATGTTTGAGAGATCTCAAGAGTTTGAAACATTAGTTTCTTGAAATAAAATATTTAATATTCTTATTTTTCTTTCTTTTTTCTTCTTTTTTTCTCTTTTTCATTGTATTGTAAACTTTGATATGCTGTTTTGTACTTATTGTAATTTAGTTTTAATATTTTGTCTATTACTGTACAGTACTATTTTTGTTTTTGTTCCACTATGGGTCTTACCAGACTCAGTGGGAATTGTAAAATTGAAATAAATAAATATTCAAACAGGCATATAATTTTATATTAAGGCCATAATGATCTCATCAACAATGGGTGGGTTTACAATGATATTGAAGTTTTCCATACTAGAGTTTATTCCTACAGGTTTTATACTTCAGGTACATCATTCACATTACATTTTCTACATATTTTAGCTAGTTTCTTGAAGTTCAATTCTTTCTTTGGGACAACACTTTACCTTGGATATAAAACACAGAACATAAGGGACGTTGGACAGCTATCAACGTTGTTCACTTTGGAGAAGTAATTTTGAATAGAGATGAAATCAATGAGAAGAAGATGTAACAACCGCAACAAATAAAAAAAATGAAACAGAACTGTAAGAGAGAAAATTGAAAATTATAATCTAGACTTTAAAATCGTAATTGAGAATTTAATCTAAGAATTTGAACTACTGAATTTTGGCACCTAATAAATTAATATTGAGTTGTAAATATTGAGCAAAATTGAGTATTAGCAGAATTGAGTAAAAATAGAGATGCTTCATGCCTGGCTACAGCCAGTTGTTACCAATTATCCAATATAAATAATATCCAATATAATTACCAATATATCAAATTATGCCATGGATGTACGAATTTTCACAGCAATATATCAATCACTCCAAATTCAAGTCTCGCTTGCATCTCGCAAATCTCAGATTCCTGCATGTGCTCAACGAAGATAATATCTTCATACAGGGAGACAATTTGGGCGTGTGTGAGAGAGAGAGTGTGTGAGAGAGAGGTGGCAATCGGCACGCACCTAATGTGTAAATTCACCTGGAAAATCACTGCCTACAGAAACAGACAGGCGGAGGCAGGCAGGAGGTGAGGTGGGTGCACAGGCAAGGGACTTCAATTAAGACCAAGTACTGTTTATTGATGTAGGAAGCTGGGCACACATATCGATGCAGCGCCAATAATTGTAATGGAAACGGACCACACTCAATCCCAATAGATGCACACAGATGTAGCCGATAACCAGGGCCAGGCCTGCCTTGCAGATAAGTGATTTAACAGTGGACATACAGAACTATAGATATAGCCTACATACACAACTGCATGGAATTGTAGACATATATTATAAGACATTGTAGATGTATAGAACTATAGATACACGGAATCGCAGATAACGCATATAGAACTATAGATATACGGAATTGTAAACGAACTAAAGAACTATAGATATACGAAATTGTAAACTAACCATAGAACTATAGATATGGAATGATAAATATGGGTAAATAAATAGGATTTTAGATATACGAAATTGTAGCTACATAAAATTATAGATATATGGAATTGTAGATATATAGAACAATAGTTACACGGAATATTGTGAGTACTGTACATAGAACTGCACCTACCGAAGCACGGACACTGAGATGAAGTTACCTATGGAACCTATACTCAACACTGGCAGATCATGTTTAATCTCAGATTGATTTCCAGTTGAATTCTGCTCGGCTCATAGATCAATCTTCTCAACCATCATCGATGATGATTGTTATTGAAACAACAATTTCGGAAGTAATTATTACACCAGTCTGCTCTTAATCTATAGAAAAAGTTCGTGAATAAATAATTGAACAATATTAATGAATATGACGGCAAAGTGACTAAGAAGATGATGAAGAAGAAAGATGGAGAATGAAGGAAAGAAAGATGAATGATATAAAAGAGTAGGAGAAGAAGATGAATAATGAAAAGAAAGAAGAAGAAGAAAAGGGAGAAAAAGATGAAGAAGAAAAGGGGTGAGGAGGAGGAACAGGAGGAGGAACAGGAGGAGGAACAGAAGGAGGACAAGGAGGAGGAGGAGAAGAAGAGTAGGAGGCGAAGAGGAGATAAGACAAAAACATCCAAGTAAAGAAAGAGGAGAAAAGCGAAAAAGAAAAAGGAAAAGGGAGAAGAAAAAAGATAAGAAAACATTGAAGAAAAAAAGGAAAACTATGGAAATACGAGCGAATAGGAAGAAGTGAGAATAATAATATGTAAAGAAGAAATAATTATATCAACAAGGAAAGGGAATGAAGCCATCAATGACAATTAGATTGGAGAAAAAATATAAGAATTCAAAGTGGAAAACTCAGAAGAGCTAGAAAAAAATTGAATAATGAGGACATAGGTATTGGAGGAATAAATTGAAAAGAAGAGGAGAGATGAAAATCGTCTAGGATAAAGATAGAATATTAGAAGTGGGGGATACATAAAGAGAAAAGTAAAACAAGTATAATATAACACATCATGAAGTATGTGTAGAATAATAAGGAAGACAGTAAAAAGAAGTAATAAAGAATAAAAAAGAGTAATAAAGAATAAAAAGGAATAATAGAAAGGAGAGTGAGAATAGCAAAGAGGTATTGATGCAGAGAGCATCGATAGAAATTAATCACAATCACTCTGAAATTTAATAATTCAATCAGCACAAACATCCTCATAAATTTCAACGCCATTCTAAACTAGAGAGTTTCCATAGCTCGAAAATAGTTTTGTTTTCGATGTCAGCCCTGCTTGAACACTCTTTATGACAAATGGCAACGAGCTCAAAATGTGATTAGAAGGCAAGCGTATAAATAAATTACACGAACGATTCCTTTCAAAACAAACGCTCCAATCACTGAATTTTCCATTATCCTATCAGCGGGACAATAGATGATTACAATTGATAATTGAATGGAGTGAGACAGACAACTCGAAAGCACTGGGTGATTGACAAATTAATTAATCCCACTGATGCGTTCAATGATTTGTTCAGTACAAATATTACTTATCACTTTATAGTGATACTGATTACTTTGTCAGCTTGATAATGAGTATTTGCAGCTTGAAAATTTCCATACTAGAGAATTCAAATAGTTTTTAAACGTTGTGAAATGAACAAATAAATCAATTCTACTGTACAGAGATGAGGCGAATGCATGGTGCAAACTTCTCACAAAAAAAAGAAAGCGTTTCAGAACTGAAGTTTGATTAAAGCTTAAAGAGGGATAAAATAATTCCAGAAGAACAAAAAGCTTTGAAGCTTCAAATAAATGAGAATAACTATTGCAAAGAGGACGTAGGAATCCTAGGATAGCAAATAATGTTAGCTAGAGGTATAGGCCTATATTGATAAACATTTAATTTTACATTGAATCTTTAATTCTTCAGCGTTTCAAACTTTCAAGTTGACAAACGCTGAAGAAATATAAATCAGGACAGCATTCAGTTTAGCATACTGTACCACAGACTGTCCAAACCTTAGAACAAACTATTGGGCTCATGGAGTACAGTGTTGTCAGATTGCACAGCTGTCTGCTGATCACATTTCAACAGAAACACGGCAACATTGCGCTCACATTCCAGTATCTAATAGCATTGTCACAATAATCCTTACCACATTCTAAGGTTAGCATAGATTGAAACAGTTTCCACCGAATAGAGGTAAACATATTTTGATGTGTTGAAATTTTGTACTAATAGAACGATAAAGGGGGATTGATTATAATAGAAATAATGTTACTTCCAACATAGTATTTCTACAAATGAGTTTATTATTGACGGAAACATTTCAAAGGATGAAAGACGTGGTAGCTTCGTACAAAGGCTGCTCGAATATAAGAATGAATTTCCATAAGAATGGAAAGCACCCACACAGAAACTCCTCTGACGATGTGGGGGGGGGGGAGGGGGGTTTGCAAGAGAAGCCTTCATGAATATTCAGGACGAGGCTTGGCGTTGACTGACTTGCACTTCTTGGAAAGCCAGTGGCAGTTGACACAAGCCGTCGTCACTCGGAAATAAAATAATGAGACAAAAATATTGACAATTTGAATAAAGAGTCATCTCTGCAAGAGTAGAGGCGAGAACTACCGCCTTTCAGTTTGTGCACGAGCTGTTGATTGTGAACTCGAGTTGAGAAACAACTCACAGTCAATCCAGTCTTTAATTTTCAGTACAGAGACTATAATCACAGTGTGGCCATTGATATGAAAGCATCCATAGAGATGTGTTATAACCTTTTTTCCCACCACTGCCATACTTTTGAATTCAGATATGCTCTTACCAGAGACAATTGGAGTACTAATTCTAGTATCAATAGTTTCAAGTACTAATAGTTCTAGTTCCGATTGTCTCTGCTCTTACTGACAAACTTGAACCCATTCACTCATTTGCTTATAGCAGGATACTTTTAACTTTTCAGAAAACAGCTGATTTAACGTTAGTAAACGAGCGTACATCAATCAGCTGTTTTCTGACAATTTAAAAGAATCCTGCTATGATTAATTTCCTTCAAAAGGCATTGACAAAAATCGCTTTTCTGACATTGAAGATAATCTCTCTACACTTGGTATTAGTCTACTTTTAGAGTTGAAAAACTTATCAAAAATAACATTGGCATAGACAAATATTGCAGGTTAAAGCTGAAAACATACTATGATTCAAGTATCTTTTCAATGTAAATCTTTTGGGAGTTTGTAAAAGTATGGCTGATTCGACCGAGCTAACCAATCAAAAGTTCGACATTCAATGGCCACACTGTGATTATACAGTCTCTGCATTTTGCAGTATTGTGTTCATTGAATGTTGCCAGATTTTATACAGCAAAAGTGCGTTCATATTATTGTATCATATAGCATTGTCACAAGACACTTACTGCATCCTAGGGTTTGTACGGACTCAAGTAAAACTAGAAAGCCTTGTTTAATGATCTCAAAATTACTCTTTCCATAATTCATTTTTCATTATTCCGATTCATACAGGTTGATGCCTTCATTTATCATAATGTTTTCAATTTAGCGATTTGAGTTACGCTTATAAGCTTCAATATTATTTCTATTTGTTAGATTGGGAAATAATAATTTAAAAAACTTACAAACTGTAGCCTAGTCGACCGGAAGAAAATTCATCAAGATTTTGCTCACCTGCAAAGATAAAAAGAAAAATATGTTAGTCGAGTTGTTTCTTAATGTATAAAACAATCGAAATAAGCCACACTAACGCACTAAAGACTTGATAGGTCTAATCAATTGATACTTGAGAGTGGAACTTCTTATCGTTCGCTCATTTATTACCAACAATAATCCATTATTGTAGGCCTAATGAATTCAAAGTGTCCAGATTCATTCAATTTATAAACGCTTGCATTTGCAACATAACCTCATGCAAGTATAAATCAATATGTTAATTCTATATGATGCATTTTAATACTGCTGAGGAATACAAAAGTACAAGTTATCATAGTGATTCCAAAATGAGCATTATATAATACGAACTGCATTATTATGTTGCATTACCATGTAATACGTACAATCATACAATACACATTTGATTAAACAGAATTTATTCAATTCCAATCAAATATACTCTATAGTTCCCGGGGATTTCATTAATATATTATTGTAATAACTTGAAATAAGCATTTATTGTGATAACCAAAGGTCTCCCAAAACCAATCAATTTCATACAAATCAATGCAAGGTTGATGAGAATGCAGTGTATCATCAAAATTCCCTGAGGACTTTATCTTTATTACATCGTTTATTAATAATATGAGTTCAATCTAATTTCCACCGGAAAAATGGAAAAACAATAACTAGGAACCAGAATAATAACAAACTTCTTCCATTAATGTGACCAGTTGACAAATTCATATAAACTACGGTATTCATATGTGGTATTACCCATTACATACACAGGTTGCACGAAATTTCAATGCAATGTCAAGTATGGATTCCAATTCTATTTAGTGTTCAAATCTCTTATTGGTTCAAGTTAAAACTATTGATCAGCCAAGTGCTAGATACCAGTCAAATTATTATCAAAATTATAATTGCAATGCATGTGAATGAACACACAGCAGTAGCAAGAGCATCCCATCACTGATGACATCAGGGTGGTTCCCCCCTCCCACCAATCCAACCCCAATTCATGAATTATTATCAAGCAAAGCAGCAGCAGCAGCAGCAGCATAGTGTGTGTGATAAGCTAAAGTAATTGCCATGAACGTTCATCAGTTTGAATTGTAGGCGAACGAACCAACATTGAATCAAGTCAGAAGAGAGATCGCTCTGGAGAGAGGAAGAGAGGGAGGAAACAGATTGGGAGGGAGAGAGAGAGAGAAATTGATAGAGATAATATGAGGAAGTGAGTGATAGAGTGAGTGCGAGAGGAAGTTAGAGAAAGTGAGAGATGGAGAGTGAGTGAGAGATACTGAGTGACTGAGAGAGAGAGTACGACACGAATTAATCAAATTGCACACCCGACTGAAATTAACCGTGAGCAGGAGTGCACTCTCTGAACATACTACAGAGTACTTTATACAGAAGTAGAAGCGAACAGAATAGCGCCTAATTTCGCGCGTCTTGAGACGCCTCTACAAGGTGTTGCAATACTCGCATTGACATTGCTTCACATAGGTATAAGCAGACAACAGAGGAAGACTGCTTGTATGGAGGAGGAGCAGTAATATTAGATTAGTCTCAATTCTATTCATTTAGATTACAAAATAAATCTTCTTTAATAACTTTAATTCTAAATCTGGATAATGATAGTTGGGAAGAAAATTAATTACCTAATTACAGTATTCAGTATTCGGTAGATTGAAAAAAGCGTTAACTATGAAAACTCATTCAATTATATGGATCGAAGATTAGGGATATTTCTGTGCTGCATCTACGTGAACCGGCGGAGTTTGAATAATTAAGGGCCGGTTCATGAGCTCGGGATTCAGCCAAGTCCTGGACTAAAACGGGTGGCCATCGTAGCATCGACAAACGTTAGCCTCGACACTATGAACTAAGGGCTCTCTATGCTGCTAACCCACTAACCAGTCGAGACAAACGTTTGTCGATGCTACGGTAGCCACCCGTTTTAGTCTAGGACTTGGCTGAATCCCGAGCTCATGAACCGGCCCTAAAAGTTCATTTCCGGAAACGAATATCCTTTCTATAAGACTTGACTGTCCCTGTGAATGTACTTGACTAGATTATTTAGTTTATTCAAATACATTAGAAATATATTTTAAGATTGAATTCTAGATCGTAATAATAAAAATTGGGTAACTAATTAAACGACAAATATGTAACTAATAAATTATTATATTTGAAGCAAAATGATAACGATGATATAATTTACCTACTTAATTATCTATCTAATCATTATCTTTATTATTCATCTATTTAATTTATCAACTTAGAACGGCGAAGTTTGAACGCACAAATGTCCATTCTTGAAAAAGGTTGAATAATAATTAATAAACGAAATTCCTAATAAATGCCATATAATATTCTGAAGACTTCTGCTACTGCAAATATTGACAACAGATTAATAGCTAGTAAGGAAATTCGATGAACGCTACTGCACAAAAAATTCTTCCCCGGGCGGGAATCGAACCCAGCACCTCTGGTATTCATGACCAGCGCCTTATCCACTCGACCACCGAGGATCTTCTGTATAGCAGCGTTCATTTTTGACTTAGCCAATTCAGCCAGATAATATAAAGATGGAAGGTAATGAGACATTGCAACAATACAGTTGCTGTTAAATCATAATAATTAATAAACGAAATTCCTAATAAATGCCATATAATATTCTGAAGACTTCTGCTACTGCAAATATTGACAACAGATTAATAGCTAGTAAGGAAATTCGATGAACGCTACTGCACAAAACACTCTGCCCTGCGGGGCTATCGAACCCAGCACCTCTGGTATTCATGACCAGCGCCTTATCCACTCGACCACCGAGGATCTTCTGTATAGCAGCGTTCATTTTTGACTTAGCCAATTCAGCCAGATAATATAAAGATGGAAGGTAATGAGACATTGCAACAATACAGTTGCTGTTAAATCATAATAATTAATAAACGAAATTCCTAATAAATGCCATATAATATTCTGAAGACTTCTGCTACTGCAAATATTGACAACAGATTAATAGCACGAATCCAGTCACGAAACCAATCGAACCCAGAAGTCTTCAGAATATTATATGGCATTTATTAGGAATTTCGTTTATTAATTATTATGATTTAACAGCAACTGTATTGTTGCAATGTCTCATTACCTTCCATCTTTATATTATCTGGCTGAATTGGCTAAGTCAAAAATGAACGCTGCTATACAGAAGATCCTCGGTGGTCGAGTGGATAAGGCGCTGGTCATGAATACCAGAGGTGCTGGGTTCGATTCCCGCCCGGGGAAGAATTTTTTGTGCAGTAGCGTTCATCGAATTTCATTACTAGCTATTAATCTGTTGTCAATATTTGCAGTAGCAGAAGTCTTCAGAATATTATATGGCATTTATTAGGAATTTCGTTTATTAATTATTATGATTTAACAGCAACTGTATTGTTGCAATGTCTCATTACCTTCCATCTTTATAAAAAGGTTGAACATTTTAATATCCTTTTCATTACCGTGTATGGGAGATGAATGGAATATGTCGTCAATGAAAAAATGAAATGAGAATAATTATTCAATTTCAAAATGTGATTCTAACTAAACAAAACACACTGACTAAACAGACTCACTGATTTTGAATCTCAATTGCGAAAGTTGTTTCATTTAAACCGGTGAAATGATACCTTGTTCATTGAGTCTATGTGGGGTTGAAAGTGATAAAGTGGACATTACATCGCCAAGTCAGAAACATAAAGAAGCCATTCTACTCTATGATATTAGTAAATTCTGAAATTCAATTCGGTGCATTCATTTTGTCAAAAACAAAGTCATATCACAAAAGTAGTTGGCAGTCGGCATGTAGTTCCTATTATTATTTTAATAGCATGAATATTGCAAACTTCTCAAACAGCAGAACAAATTAGTTTTGGTTAGATAAGCAACAACATTATGCGAATTAATTCAACATGCGGGCGACAGTGCAACCCTCACTCGGTTATCATCATCATCATCAACATCATCATCATCATCATCATCATCATCATCATCATCATCATCATCATCATCACCATCACCACCAGCACCATCAAAGCCTTTGACGATTAGGCTGAGCTTTGAGCCGAGTTGAGTTGTGTATACGAAACCGACAAATGATAAACAAACTGGAAAGAAAAATGCACCAGCCACTGACAGAGAGAAATGAAATTGAAAGAGAAAGGAGACGATTCAAAAGAAGAGAGTGAGAGATAGTTGTGGAATTGTGCCAGAAAAAATCCAACATATATGTGTCACAATAAACATGGGGCCAACTAGATGAGCCTCATGCTTTCACGGAACAGTTATTAATTGAGAACATGGAATTTGGCATACCTTTCGAAACTGTGCTGTATAACTAGTTCCATTAAAAATAAACAAAATAATAAAAATTAGTTGCTTCAAAGCTTATCGATCTAATTGTAAGAATAGAAATAACTAGATCCGAATTGAGAAAAAACATAAGAAATTACAACCTCATTTGAACAGCACTGAGTTTTCGTTAGTTGTAATAAATAATAGTTTACGATAACTAATGATAGTAACTAGTAACAACTTGAGAGTCACATAAAGTATCATAGGCTAGCAGTGATACTGGTCATATGAATATTCCGATAAATTCTCCAAAGAATTTGAATCTTACATAAAATACAATAAAAATGTGACTCGTTTACTTCGACCTTTAAAAGATTACATGATTTGAGTTCAAACCGGTGTAAGCCAACATTTGAATTGCAATTAAAAGGTACAAATTTGTTTCTCTTATTATAGTAAGGAAGTGAAAAAATACAATTAATTTCGTCTTTCCTGACTGGTGAGTGCCGTTGGTCAAGTTAATTTGTTGTTATTAGTCAAATTTGTATTTAATAAAAAGTTCAGAAATTGTCAAAACTACAAATTTATTAGGACAAGGCACAGTTTCACAAAACCAAAATCAAACATAAGAATCTTAATAAGAACAATATTATAAATAGGTGTATCCGGCAATATGTTGCAGATATGATTTATTGTTACTCAAAAAACCCGTTTCAATTATATTACCACAAATCTATATCACAATTTATTACTGCATCATGCCTTCTCTTTATGAATCCTGTTAATTTATATATGTATTTATTCAGTAATGTACAAATGATACTAAAGGAAGGTCCAACTGGCTTACGATGAAAACTGTCCCTTTACCAATTAAAAAAAAAAAAAAAAACAGATGTAAATAGGTTAAATCATACAGGTAAATAGGTTATGTAGGTTATGTATTTCTCATATATAATCACCGATTTTTACTACAAAACTAGACTATTGTCTTATATTTTCAACTTATCCCCGAAATTTGTTGCAATAGAAACTGGGCTGAAAAAACAGATGCGTACACTTTAAAAAAATTCTCAACAAACAGCAGACACCGACAACAGCCTACTAAACTTTCAATTTGTAATTTAGTTACAAAGCGGCGGAAAAGCGAAGGCACCATTGGTCCCCAGCTACAATAACTCGGAAAGGGTGACCCGACCACAATAATTAGCGAAATAAACACTTCCACCCCCCACCTCTCCCCCCCAACCAGACGTCGGGAATTGCAAATGGTGGAAACAGCTTGCAATAAAATGGAGTGAGGGGAGAGAGGGGGGCTTTTCGCTTGTCCACGGGTCACAGAATTGGCCCCAGGGGCGCATGAGCCGAAACAACGACTTTGGAAAGACGACCCTTTCATTGAATTGCATCAAAAGGAAGAGACAACTAAGGAAGCAAAGGCTATGGAGATGAAACGAGTCTTCTGAGAGACTGCTAACAGTATAAAAGTCATAAACTATGAACAAACTATAAAATGTTTCGAAAACTTTAAACAATATAGTATATGTTATGTTAAAGGTATAATATAAATTTAATGACAATGTACACGTACAGGTATAATGACAAAGGTACATTGGAATGAAATTTATTATTCAATCTTAATTATGATTACTGGAATGAAATTTATTATCTCTATGAAAATTCATGTAAAATTCGGGACGAATGGCTAAAAAGAACATGACAAACTTCATCAAACTTTATTCAAAAGGATCGACAAACTTTATCACACACTGATATGTAAAAACAAATACGTAAAATCCATAATATTCATCAAATTCGCCAACTGAGGGTAGGTATATACCGTGGATCCTTCTATCAGAGACAATTAGAATACTTAGTTAATAGAATATAGAATAATAGTTTCCTATCGTCTTTGCTTCTATATACCGTGGATTGATTGTAACAACAAATCAACCAAATCAAATATGTCATAAGCTAAAATATGTCATCAAATAAATTGAATGAATTAATTACTTTTTAAGACAGTAAAAGAAAGATGATTGCCCTAGTGTTAGTGAATGAAACAATATATTGGCTAGGATTCCAAGTAGGCTACTCGAGCAATGTGAAGAAGAGACAACGATGACCGTTGACCAGTAAAGGGGGTGGGGGGTTATTCGAGGGGGGGCGTTGGTAGGTGGTGGGGGGAGAGTACCCAGCAGGCAAAGAATTTAATCAAGGGGATGCCAAACTGGAGACACATCGTTCGGTGTCCGCTACTACCCAGTCCGCTACGACAAAATTGCCGTTAGCTCATTTTTCGCTGCGACAAAGAAATTGCAGAAAAAAGCAACTAAAAGCCATAACCCCCCCCCCACCCCACATACCGGGGAATCAGCAATGGAATTCTCGATAAGCGCACAACAAAACTCTTTATCATACAGAGTAGCGACGCTTTGCACTCAAAGTACTGTTGAAATATTTCTCAGAATACCTTCATGTGATATTGTAGAGCAATTCTTGTTAGAACAATGATAATGTTGTAGAGCCATATTGTTAACAATATTGTTGATGGTTTAAAGTTCATGATCAAATCTTAAGTTAATTATTTATTTTGTATTTTATTCTAGTGTTGTACCAATTTACTTTTGTATTGTTAACCAATATTATTGTTGTATTGTTAACCAATTTACATTTGGGCAATAAATTGATTGATTGATTGATATACAGGGTGTTTCAGAACTCCCTACCAATATTGTAGGGCATTGTTCCTAGGTAAAAACCATATCTAAATATCATAATATTTAAATTGTCCGGAAGTCCTTAGTTACTCACACAGCTGCCATTTTGTTTTTTTCACTTATTATTTTTTATATCAATAATGGTGAAACATAATTATGGAATTGAAACTTTGCATCAACATTTATGGCAACTAGACAAAGCTAAAAAAAATTAAGAAAATTTTTCAAATCCATAAAACAAAATGGCGGCCATTTAAAATTTTGTTTCTTGAATAACTCGGAAAGCGTTGATATTACGATAATTTTACAGGAATAACTTTTTTTAGTAAATTCAATTACAAATCGATTGAATCGATTTTATTTGTTGAGATTGGACTCAGATATGGCAGCTTTAGTGATAGGTGACCGCTGGAGGTTACTTGCACTCCTTTTTACTGTCTTCAAAATTCACACAAAATAATCTAAAATCGCTTAAAAATAACATGCAAAGCAGACGGAGACTGTTGCATTGTTGTAGCAGACTTTAGCCGCAAGCCCAGGATGCACTGCAACCAGCCTGCAGCGTTTTAAATGGATGGGAGAAGTGGGTACAATTCCTGTTCTCTTACACTCAACCTATTGTAAAGCAAAAAAAAAAAAAATACAAAAAAAGGAAAAACAATATCATTGGAAGAAAGGCTATAAATCAAGTTACAACGCTGAGTAGAGCTCCAAAAGGGATATCATTGAATTGCTTGCTACGAATTACGTAATTTTAGAGCGGTTGAATTTGATTGGCTCTTGTGCAATTAGAAAAGCTCTCAACCAATATTCGATCAACTCATCCCATTTTATGAGAGTACAAATACCAGGTTAACTACAACCATCATTTTTGTTCCATCCACTACTGAAGCCTCCTCTCCGATCACAAAAGGTTATCCTCCAAAATTATCCACAAAATCAAAGCATCCCTTGTTTTTCGGGACGCATAAAGGCCACAAGAGCCCATCATCTGTTCGGCAAACAGTATCTATTTGGAAAATGTTTTTTAGACGCTCTCTCAAGTTCACTGGGATCATCATCATCTCACCGCGGCACGTCTTGCCATGCCGAAATCGTTCCAAACTCTTTTCCCCCACTTCACAGCATCAATGCAAATCCGTCCCTATCTACTTGACAAACAAACGAGATGGAAACAGAGACAGAGAGAGAGAGAGTGAGAGAAAAAAAAAGAGATATGCGGGGAAAAAAGGAAAGACACCGAAAAAATGAGAAGAAGGAGAAGGGTGGATGGGAAGGAAAAAATGACAAGAAAGAAGCGCAAATGATTTCGATAACAGAAGAATGAAGGAAGGAAGAAGACGAATAAGAACGAAGGAGAAAAAGAAGGGAAAGAGAACGAAGTTGACGAGAAAGGTGTTTAGGTAGAAGAAGAGAGACCAATAACAGGAAGAAAACGTTTGAAGAAATGATAAGGGGATAAAATAATTGAAAGAGATTTTTTCTGAGGGTGATGCCCACATGAGCTCTAGACGTGTGCGTGGGTAATGAGAGGAGTGATGATGAGAGATGACGAATGTTTTTAGGCAGTCGGAACCGACGGCTTTTCGTCTCCTCCGAAAGACGAGATAAGAAAGGAAAAGAAGATGGAAAAGAAAAATGATAAGCAGAAAAATGATAAGAAGAAGGAGATGAGGAATAAGAAGAACAAGAAGAAGGAGAAGAAGAAGGAGAAGAAGAAGGAGAAGAAGAAGGAGAAGAAGAAGAAGGAGAAGAAGAAGAAGGAGATGAGGGAGAAGAAGAACAAGAAGAAGAAGAAGAAGAAGAACAAAACAAGAAGAAGAAGAAGTAGGAGGAGGGAAAGGAGAAGAGAACGATGTTATCAACAAAAAGTTAGAAGAAGTGAGAAAGAAGACAAGCACATAGAAGAAGATAATGGAAGAAACGAAGAAACGAAGGAAAGAAGAAAAGACGGAATGGAAACATAAGAGAGATGAGTGACGAATTGAAGAGAAAATATATGACAAGAGCTTACGAAGACGAGATGGGAAGAAGGCTGGAAAGAGTGGATGGGAAAGAAGACAAAGGAATACATTAAGATAAAGGAATAGACGAAAGAATTAGATAAAAAGTGAAGATGAGGTTAGAAGGAGGAGAAAGAGAAAGGCGGAAGAAGAAAAACAGGGTGATCCCTTCCTCGTCTCATCGTTCAACAAGTTGCCAACTCGCTGCTCTCAGTTGCACAGCCTCTTTGATCCCTAATACCCTTTTCTGTTTTAGTGAGGGGTGAGGTTACACCCCCATACCACCTCCCTCCACAACTTTGTCCAGTGATCCAGATCCATTGCATCAAATAGGCTGACTCACTCTCACTCAAACTGAACTCACTACTCTGCTGTACGGCAAAGCACAGCTATCTTGAACAACACCAAAATTGATTTATCCAAGGTAATTTGGATAGAAGATAGATTACACGCGCATCTCTATCTATTCGAATCAAACTGAGCCCGCTGATCCTGTGATGTTCACTGCAGAACAATATATCAATTTTTCAATCTTTTACATGTTTAACTCAGCAACCTCCTTTTATTTATAAAAAACTAGATACTTTCAAATTTTTCACATCAAGTCACATCTTTCAAGCTGAGGCCGCACTAAATGATTTACCTGGATGGAATATGGTTTTATCTATACAACATCCATATAAATATAACAATAGAACATGATCACAGCCTACATGATTACGGTCCCATGATACATGCAGGAGAGATAACCACATAACATAACAGGAAAGTACAAGGAGAATAGAATGGTACAGAAGCATAAAGTTTGACTAATTTTCAGAAATCTCATTGATGTTGTGGAACTCCATTATGAAATAAAACAATAAAATATAAATAGTGGAATTGACAAAATCTTTTATTGCTTTATTTCATAAATAATTAATTGATTGATTGATTAGCGGCCTTTATTTCATGGGAGGGCAAAGTTAGGGCACAGCCGACCCTCTCTTTTAAAAACACTTAATCTCAAGATGAATTGTAAAGAATTAAAACAAGCTCAAAGAGAATGTATGAAAAAGAATATAATAGAATGACTTTATTTTTATTAGAAAGGCGAAGTTAGGAAGCAGCCGGCCCTCTGTTGCACTTCAACCCTTAAGAAAAAGTTGTAAGAAAGTAGGTGAGAAGTAGAGATACGAAGAAACGAGTAAGAAAGATATTGAGAAGAAAGAAGAAATGTTTCTTCTAAAGACGAAAAACATAGTAAGAGGTGAAGATGAATAAAAAAAAGAACGCAAAAAACAGACAAGAAAAAAGGTTTTGCCAAAGTACAGTATGTAGCCAACTCTCCAGAAAATAAAGCCTAAAACACAGAGCTGAATGATGATGAGCCCTCGCTTTACAGTATCTACTGAGAAACACTGAAGCCTGATGCTGCTAGCAAGCGATTCGGTTTTATGATCAAAGCTGCTTCGTTGGCTACGAGAAAAACTGCAATTTCCTCGCTCTTTTTCCTCGCTCAAACATAATTTCCCCAGCACACACAAAGCGAGAGCAGCTCATCACCAATTGAAATTGAAAACAAAAATGTACAGACACTGAGTGCTGCTCGCAGAAGTAAACAACATTCATCCTTCCAAGATAAACACTGGTATTTGAAGAACATCGTTTTCGATTCCAGCCTCACCGACTTCTTCTACGAGTATCATCTACAAAACGACACGACGATTCCTGAATAAGGTTACTACGACATCATTTACAACTTAGGGCTTTCTTCAATGATATCTTCAACTTCTTTTGAGCACTTCCTATAGTGCGATTCACGTCAAGAAGTCAGCATTGCTTAGATGGGAGTTTGCTATCCTTGTTCAGCACAAGGCAGTTGCTGATGTCTCTATCCTATTCGCACTGTGCATAGTTGCCGCACTGTGCATTGTTGTCGCACACAGTCCCAACAAACACGTTTGGTGCAGTTTTCTCTTTCTCTCTCAATGAAACTTGGCATCAATGCTCCTCATATAAACAATGCTGACTTTTTGACGTGAATCGGACTATATCATATGCAACAGTTGGCGCTGTATTGCTAGAATTTTCCAGTTATCGTTATCAGAATGACTTCATACCCTTTCGGCCAATAATAGCAAGAGTTTGAAAAAGCTTTAAAGTTGTTTCAAAACCTCAATTTATTATCACTTGAAGAGTTTGTTAACAAACTTTCTGATTGAATAACAAATCAAAATGCATGAAAATACTTAAATTCAATTGTCATAATTCATGTCAAGACACAAATAATTGATACTGATATTTTCAGTTAAATCTGATTTCAATCATGAATGATTAATCGATTAATTGTCATGATTTATGTCAAGACACAAATAATTGTTACTGATATTTTGAGTTAAATTTGATTTCAATCATGATTAATCGATTAAAATTGGAAATAATTATCAGATAATTGAGATTTTGTTGTATACAGGAAATAATTAGCGATGAGAAGTGCTAGCCTATAACAATATTCAGTAAGCTCAAACTCTGGTGAGCACCAGAAGTGTATCAAGCACTGAAAATTATCATCTATTATGATCAATATGATCAAGGCCAATGACCTTATGAGAAATAGCATAGGAAAGAAGGAGAATAGCACTCTGAATTATCTCTCTGCTAATAGTAACCCAATGACCATGGACAAGCAATTCCAACGAACTATTTTCATATATCTATGGAAAATGTTTTCGAATTATAAAGGGATGTTAATGGTATTACTGTACACCTCAATCAAATATCATATCGATTTAATTATAGCCTATAAGACCAAAATAATTTTTATATTTGATTTTCATTGTTCTTCGGGTTGTCTGATGCATATACATTGTTCCAGATTGTGTTGTATCTTAATTGTTTACATTTTTTGATTCATTGTTCAAGTGTGATTTATTATTTTTGGTTTCAATTGAAATTGTATTTAATGATAAAAGTAATACGACTGTATTGCCTTGACGTTTCCGATTGCTGTAAACCATGCTTTGAAGGAATAAAGACATTCTTATTCTTATACTATTCATGATTTATTCCATGAAAATCTCCATTGAATAATATAGAATCACTAGACGAATTCTCTGTGAAAGATTCAACTGAGTTCCAGAGTCCAACCTACACCATCCATTCTGGCGTTCTCCAACCAAGTGGTGAAATGTTAAATTTCCTACTAAATTTTCAACAAGCCAATAAATCACCCGACTAATAGATGGAATGAGAGAAAAAGAAAAACAAGCTAGCATGACAGTTGGATTAGGTCCAGAGGCAACAAATCAATGTCGTTTACCAAGTTAAGTGATACGGAGGGGTTGAAAGGCATTTAAACTGTCCATAAACTGTCCCGGTGAGTCACACACGCTCTCATGCTTTCCAATTTTTCTTGATACGAAATCTCTGTTTCATAAATACGAAAAATACACGATAAATGAATAAATAATACTGTAGTCGATTGCATCAAAAGTTCACAACATAACAATGATGTTATGGTATGATGGGACAGACTATCAAAACCTAGATTCTACAGATGGATTCTATAGCTCAGATCAAGAAAAAGGAAATTGGGCACTCTAAGGGCCGGTTCATGAGCTCAGGATTTAGCCAAGTCCTAAACTAAAACGGGTTGCTACCGTAGCAGCGACAAACGTTTGTCTCGACAGGTTAGTGGGTTAGCAGCATAGAGAACCCTCAGTACTTAGTGTCGAGGCTAATGTTTGTCGATGCTACTGTGGCCACCCGTTTTAGTCCAGGACTTGGCTAAATCCCGAGCTCATGAACCGGCCCTAAGATAAACAAGCCAAAATTTAAAAATAAAATGTAAAAAAAACGGCTTATTGCTAGCAAAATACAATAAATAGTTGAAAATGTTTAAAATATCATCATTAAACAATCAAAATCGGCCGATAAGACAACATAATCAATGATTCTAACTACAATTTTCCTCCTGCAAACAAGTAACTTGATAACAGCAGAGATTTGTCAAGTCTTGGACGTTTTCATGAAACACAGTAGGCCTTCTGAGCAAACAAACCACTGTAATAAGATAGCAGGACGATGAAAACAAGAAATACAATACAAACACTTCTATTGAGAGTGTGCAGCATTGAAGATTGGTCGACAACCGACCGAGAAGAGCCAACCAATACTGTGATAGGCAGGCAGGCAGACAGGCTCAGCAGCTGTCATGCATTCGGTTCGTTTTCGTTTGTCGATAAGCGGACAGACAGACAGACTGACACACTACTAGTGTCGATGACAGTTTGTTTGGCCACGACAGAAAGAGAAAGAGTGTAAGAGAGAGAATGAAAGAATAAGTGAGAGAGTGAGAGAGGGTTTGAGGGAGATAGAGATTGAATTAGATTATGTAGTTTTTTCATGTAACCTACATTACAAATATTATATCATCTTCAACTCTAGACAATGGTAAATGTAAATAAAAGTATTATACAATGGTTTTCTGAGCGTAAACTTGGGAAAAAATATTGGTGAAGATAATAATAGTAAAGATAGAGAGATGTAGAGGGGACAAGGAGAGAAAGGGAAAGAGAATGAGAGTGAGAGAGAAAGGAAGATTGAGGAAAGAGACCAAAAGATTGGCAGAGAAAAATGAGATAGAGAAGATAGACCTGAAGAGTGGCAGGAGAGAAGAAAGATTAAGAATATGGAAGTAAGGGAAGAAAATAAGAACTTGGTCAAAACGTGTATGGAAGAACCAGGAGAGGAGAAAAATCGGACAACAGTGATGAAGAATGTGGAGAAAGAGAAAAGGGAGAAAATAATATTATTTTTTTTTAAATAAGAAAATAAGAACTTGGTCAAAAAGTGTATGGAAGAAACAGGAGAGAAGAAAAATCGGGCAACAGTGATGAAGAATTTGGAGAAACGGAAAAAGGAGAAAAAAGAGAGGAATGAAATGAGAAATAATGATCACGAAACATTATGGGCAGAAGATAAAGGTGGAAAAAAGAAAATCTGGATGAAAAAGAAAAACAGGACGATAAGCCTACTAACAAGGAAGAGAGAATAAGAAAGAGGATAGAAGAAATAGGAATGGAATGCAAAAATGGAAAAACCAAAGGGAAACTCAGATTTAGGATTGGGAGGTAACGAGAGAATGAAAAGGAATGGGGAGAGGAACAGAGTGTGTGAATCGGTAGATAAGAAAAGGCTGAGGTTAGAAAAAGGGAAATATGAGAGAGAAAAAAAGGAGTGAGTAAAGAAGAGGATGAGGAATGAGGCAACATGACAGAGCTTGTCAAAACTGACAGAAATTCTTGCCGCACTTTTCAGTCGTACCAGAAAAAACCAACTCGAAACCCTTCACAACCCCTCCTCTCTTCACCCCCCCCCTCCTTACTGATCTGAACCACACCAAACCAAACTCAACCCACATGAAAATTGCTGGCGAAAAAATAATAATAATAGGCTCTGACAACGAGTCGTCAGATCACTTTACACAGTTTTCTGTTAGAGCAAACATTATCAAAAATTTTCTCGTCTCTTTTACAATGAAGATTCTTGACATTGGACTACTTCTACAGTACTCCATGATGAAGTGAGTTAATCATGATTATGTTGATGATGATGATGATAATGATAATAATAGAAATGATTATTATTATTATTATTGTTATGATGAGAAAACTAGAAAGACAAACAGAAGAAAGTAGCAGAATGAGGAATTAGAAGGAATTTTGAAAGGAAGAGAAGAAATTAGAGAATGAGATAACAACGAAGAAAAAAATACGAAAATAATATAAGATCAAAAAGAAAGAGGTGATAAATAGAGAGGAAAATAAGAGTAAAGGGTAGAAAATTGAGAAGAGTAGTAAAATATCAGGAAGTGTGCAAAACAAAAAGAAGTTTTCACGATAAGGGAGCGAAAGACAGTTGAGAAGAAAAAAAAAACCAATGGAGAAGGAGACATGAAGAGGACTTGAACACAGAAAGTGAACGATCAAAGAGAGAGAAGATGAAGAGTAGTAGAAGTAGAAATAAAAGTTAACGGAAAAAGAAGAGAACAAAGCAGAAAAGAATAATAATGAAGAAATTGGCAAAGAAGAAAATAATGAAGAAATTGGCAAACTGGAAAGCGAAGAAAGAGTTTAAAATGGAAATGACACGCCAACTTGCAGGGAAGCCGTCTTGAAATAATTGAGAAGGGATTAAAAGCTCGTTAAAATCATTGGCGATGCGCTCTGTTCAATAGTCAAGTGTTCCGACACCCCACGTGGATTAAAAAGAGACATTTGGAGAAAAAACAATGGCCTGCCCCATTTAGAGAGGGTGCTCGTCAACCCCTATCATTATTTTTCAATTAACCTTTACAAACATCTATTATCGAATGATGTGAACTAAAGATCAATCAATTGAAATTGAAAACCAATTAAGTTTTCACATGAGAAAGAATCGATTGAAATTAAAATCAAATGACATTTTTCTATGATTGCAATTACTTTTCCGACTATTTAAGTTTCTGATAAATTGAAACCCAAGCCAAACTGGAAGTACGTAAAATTTCATCTACTTTCAATTCCCTAATTGAATACATTTGGATTCTGAAATGTACTATATTGATAAATACCGTATTGGTAAATACGTACAAGACATTTCCATCGAATTACTGCAGCAACTGGAATTCAATTACGCAATTGAACGTGTAGTACCACAACCATACAGTACGCAAATAAAAAAAAACAATTACCTACTTCACGCACGAATTAGATGAAATCATTTGACTAATTGAAAATTTGGCGTGACAGTTTACAAACAAATGAGTCTTCAAAATGGACTAATTCTATTTTCTTGAACAATTATTATTTGATTGTCTAAAAATATCTATGTTCCAATGATGGAACTATTAGTTTGAAAGTTTATATGTAATGTGATTACCAAGAGTATCGAACATTATATTTTGACGAAATTTTTGTCACAACTTAATTTAACAATATTAACTAAATGCAATGGGAATTGAAAATAGTTCAGCATTCTAAGCGTTTGTGAACTATACTACAGACCACTAGAGTACCAAATGGATTGACGATAGTTTGAGATGCTGTAAGAACTGGAGACTGGAGCAAATAAAAATAACAACACTGCTTCGAAAGGGCAAAGGCAGAATGGCTCAAGAGTAGCTGAGAGAAATTGGAAGAACGAACGGGAGGGAAACTGAGCTGAAAGAGATTGCAAACTGCGATCACCTTTTCA
The DNA here is from genome assembly GCA_017141395.1 of Laodelphax striatellus. Lineage (NCBI taxonomy): Eukaryota > Metazoa > Arthropoda > Insecta > Hemiptera > Delphacidae > Laodelphax > Laodelphax striatellus. The sequence continues at coordinate 6,180,446 of CM029531.1, read as the reverse complement.
CTGCGTAATCCTTCCTGATCCATCAGCTAGCAGCTAAATTTATTGGCCAACCTGCAGTAGCCTCACACTTACTTCTAAGAATCTGTTACACGTGATCAAGACTTCAGATGACCAAATGTATCCCAAACTAAAATTGAAACAAAGGTATCTCGTATAATTAATCCATCCTATTTCAATTCATTATATTGGTTTTTCATTGTTATTACTTAATCATCTTGATTTGACCCATCATTTTCGTTCCTTCTAATCATTCTATCACATCTCCTCTTCCTATCCTGATCCTTTTCAGTTCTAAAGGGTGCGGCGCGGCATTTTACTTATTTTAAAGAACCATAAGTCAAAAAGTATTAAAGATAACAACTTAATTTTTTTATTTTTACAAAATTCTATATTTAAAGTTTTGTTTGGTTCACTTACAAGCTTATTTCTTGAATAAAATGTCTTTTAGGTGACCTCCACGTTGTTCAATGCATTTTGTAAGTTTTGCTCTACCTTTTCAAGCATATCTGGACCAATGTCGACAATTGCAGCGCGAATGTTGTTCTTTAGCTCAACTCGGGTCCTCGGACGATTGGCGTAAACTACGGATTTCAGATATCCCCACAAAAAATAGTCACAGGGGGCTAAATCCGGCGAGCGTGCTGGCCACTGGAGATCACCCCTTTGAGAGATGAGTAGTCGTGGAAAGTGTTCGCGCAAGAGATCCATTGATGCCTGCCGTGTGAGGAGTGGAACTAACTTGCTGAAGCCACACATTTTGTGGAAAAACTCTTCAATCATCCGCGTGTACCGTTCCGAAGTGACTGTAACTGCCCTATCGTCTCTGTACCGCCCTATCTGTAAAACCGCCTGTCTTACCTCTCTACGTTTTCTGGTGTTCTAATGGTTTTGACGGACCTAGATTTGGTTGCCAAACACTACCGGTATTCTTAAAAATATCCACCCACTGAATGATTGATGTTCGACCAGGAACACGTCCTTTGGGCGCGACATTAAACTGTTTCCTAAACGCACGCTGGGTTGCAATGATGAAACGACTGTTGGAAATGTATGCAGACACTGCGAACGCTAGCTCCCCTCTGGACCACTGCATGGCCGCAACTAACCTAGACTGAGTAAAATTTTAAACTCCACCCATCTGATTGCAAATGACCCCAACCTCCTACGACCGATGGCCGCTGCGTATCGCGTAATTAAAATAAGTAAAATGCCGTGCCGCACCCTTTACTTCTCCAATTCCTTCTCCTCCTACTACTCCTCCTCCTCCCCCTCCACCACCACCGCTTTTATCATCTTTTCCTTCTATTCTACACCTTCTCAATCATAGTAGCAATTTAGTATGCTGTAAAATCACGTATGCTTCACAAGGGATCTGTAGGTATGCGCCATCATCTTGTCAACCAATGTTAACAAAACTTGGTTATAAGACTTTTGATTAACAATTGAAACCAACATACTACAAGTTTAAACTATAATTTCGTTCAACAGAGTTCAAGAGAACTTGCTACATTTATTTTATCTATTGTTTATCTATTTATTATTCATCTAAACAAATTCATTTCAAATAAAATAACAATCATTTTTTCCTTGCATGGGTAGAATGCCTGTGTGCAGGAAAAAGCAGCAATCTTAATAGTGTAATGTAACTGTGAAATAATTCACATAATGACATATGAAATTGAATACAATACAATAAAATACAATATATGATATGAAAAAGTGAAAATGCATGATGAGAGGTGAGAGATGAGAGGTGAATAGCTTATGTGAAGAAGAAAGACAAAGAGGTCCAAATTTGTTAGGAACCAACTACCAACCTCTTTGTCACAATGTGCATCAAGTGCACGTGATCCACTGCAATCTAATCCCAATTGATGTCAAATCTTGTTGATGTTGGGATGTTGAGGCTGAGCAAGCCTGCAACTGTCAAGTCCTCCCAAATAGTGCAATGCCTTGTCATGTCCTATCCCACCACTGACACAAATCTGTGCAGACGTGTAATGACGGCTTTGGCGATAATGCTCTTAGCATCTCAGTCCTCCCAACCCCCTCCTCTGTTCACAAGTTTCTGCCACTGTTGCAAATCTTGGACTACTAATAATCGGCCTGGCCAGGAGTGGACGCTAATATCTCGGTTGCCAGGATGTTGGTCCAAAGTTGGTATCTTGGCGACAGTTGCGTACAACTAGGCAAATTAGCGTTCAACTGTCGTTAAGTGGACTAGTTTGTTGTCGGTCATTAGCAACGTGTCTCTTGTTGTACTGGGTCTTATCATTCATTATCTCTCTACTCCTTCATCCTCTTCCTCCTCTTCTTCTTCCTCTTTTCTTCATCTTCTTCCTCTTCTTCTTCATCTTCTTCTTATTTTCTTCTTCTTCTTCTTCTTCTTCTTCTTCTTCTCCTCCTCCTTCTTCTTCTTCTTCTTCTTCTTCTTCTTCTTCTTCTTCTTCTTCTTCTTCTTCTTCTTCTTCTTCTTCTTCTTCTTCTTCCTCCTCTTGTACTCAATAAACCTAATTGAGCATGCAATTCAAACTTGAAGGGTGGACAAAATATAATCAAAAAATCAGATAGAAAGTGATAGAACCAACTATTAAAAGCTGGAATCAACGTTGAAACTAAATAATTATACAATTCCAGAAAGTAATTATACAATACTGTACAAAATTTCAATTATTATGATTGCTGGGATCTATGTCATAAACATTTTATGGATCCAATAGCAGTATTGAATCAATAACCATGTGTTTTCAAAATCAAAAAAAATTTATTGGTTCAATAAATTTATTGAACAACTGAAAAACCGAGCATTGAGGTATCGAAACAGTATGCTCAAGTGATTAAATTTTTGTGATGTAATTGATAGACGAACATACAGGTATGTATACCTGTAATTCAACATTTTAGTTTCTGAATCGAAGGTTATCATGGCAATGAAATATAATAAGGCGTACAAAACTATGTGCCATTCCAATCCTTTTCATACAAAAAATTCAAATAGCTAGGCGTACAAAACTATGTGCCATTCCAATCCTTTTCAAATAAAAAATTCAAATAGCTACAGTATTCAAATCTCCTAGTATTAGTGCCGTATTCATTCATCATTACCAGTCCAATCCCAACCCTAATTAATAATTCCAATTCAATGTCAGCTGACACTTTCCATTCACTGTTTCATGAACAATGATTCTTCTGATCCACAGTCTCTGCTGCTGCATTGTTCACACTTTGGAAAACGATTTTTTATGATGACACTCTCTACCCCAACTACAGCAGCCGTGGCAAACCAATTTCTGGGTTGTGCTAGCTCTTTTTCAGCACCCCTAGGAGTGTGGTCCCAGCACAAGAAGTCGTTAAGCCACAGGCAGAGAGAGAGAGAGAGAGAGAACTTTCACCAGGGTATGGAGCTCATCATCAGACCTGAATCTCTTCTGAAGAGCACTTGATTGTAAACGTTTCAGAGAATATGATAGATGGAAGAAAATTCGTTTTCCATCAGCACTGCCTCCCCACTCCTCCTCCTCCTCATCCACCCCCTCATTTTCTTTCTCTTTTGTTGTTGGTTATTTCCAGCTTCATCGAATCCTCTTCTTCTTCTCGCCGGCTTGCTTTCATCACGAACCTCAATTTATCTTTCACGTCAATTTCTCTCCGTCTCCGTCGCCGCTTTTGATGTTATCAAAAACTGAAAATATGCTCGGGCGCTGAATTATTCATTTTTCATAATATCAGACGCCGCTCGCTAATCAACCGCGACCGTCCAACAAATTCTCATCTCATTATCACAGAGTTAATTTATACATGGAAAATAACGTTATAATGAATAATTATTATGGAAAGAGTAACTGTTCCTAATCTGTTTTCTATGAGAAGCGTAAAATAACATGTACAAAGATCAACGAAATTTTAAGTTTGATGATTGGTGATAATAAAAAACGAAGATTATAAATTTTTGGCGATGAGGCAGGAAGTTGAATCTCATTTGATATGCTGCTCTAATTTCCAAATTTCAATTTCCAATCTCCAAATTTCCCATTCTATTTGAGCACGATTCGTCGAGTATTTTATTTTATCTAGATTATTTCCTATCCTCAAGACACGTATCGATTGTAACCTTATTTAGGTAAAACCTGTAGAGATATACTCAACTTAAGTTCGACTTGATAGTTCAGTAGTTTTGATTCAAATCAGACACACCAAAGTATTGCACATCAAATTAAACTATTCTTCATTACCTTTGGCCACAGACAACAGTTAGTCTAGTTAGTCTCTGTATAGTTAGTCTATGCTTTGGCGCAGAGCATGGAAGCATTCCATCTCATGTTCTCAGTGTCTTAGATTCACTATGCACTTATGCATAAATGACGTCATTTGACTCAACTCAACTCAGTAAGGAAACTCGTTGTATCAATCCTGCGATTTAACGGAAGTTAACTTCAATTGTTTTCGAGCAATCGACCGTCAATTCCTTATGACTAATCTCAGTGCACTTGAACCATCTGCACCATCTTCGTTTACAATAAGTTCAACAAAACGATAGCTGTTAAAGTTTGGTTTGAATTGTAGACCCATAGTTCAAACCAAGATCCTAAACTATCGTTTTAATAAAGTTAGTTAGCACACAGGCTCATCAAATGTCTTTGGACTTTAAATAGGAATGTCATAGTTGAACGTTCTGCGGGAAATGAGAGCGCATATAGCAGTCTATTGGATACAGATTCTATGGGACATGGTGCAGAAACAGGAGAGGCTGAGCAGGCAGGCTTTGACAGCCGGTGGCTGTGCGGTAGGGTAGGTCGTCCTTTGTTAGCCGAGTTGCAAATCTCTTTTTGATGAAGAAGATGTTGTGGGTTGTGCCTCTCCCCCAACACCCATCCACATTTTGAGGCCAGCGGGGGTGGGGGGGCTGCTCTCCACCTGCCAGCTGTTCCAAATCTCTCGCGTTTCAGTGACGTCACGGGTTACAGAGTCTGTATAATAAATAACAGTGTGGCCATTGAAACTTTTATGTCCCCAAACGACATAGTCTTGCTATTATTTCGAATGATTCTGATTATGTAAAGCATGTAAAATTGAACCTTACTTAATGGTAAATTGACGTTAAAACATTATTGTTTCGACACTAGAATTGACGACATGCAGTCAAATTTTACTGTAAATAACATAATTGTTACTTACTGGATATAATGTTAAAACATTATATGGATATCTAGTTTACCTTACTCGATCAGCTATTCGTTCAAGACTATTTTATTGGAGCTATGTATTTTCGTTCCAATATTACAAGCCCTTATCCACATCTTTATTCAAGGTTAAATTCATATATTACAAGCTCACTTATCCACTTCTTTATTCAATGTTAAATACATATATTACAAGCTCGCTTATCCACTTATTTATTCAAGGTTAAATTCAATGTGATTTTTGTACAACTGGTCGTTGATTTGATTTCTATTAGTTCATTTACAAAATGACTATTTTCCTTACAACATCCAATTTTTCAACAACCTTCCCACTTCTCTAGTTGTTTATTCAAGTAACGAAGGCCTGACCAATGGACGAGCTGCACAAACAGTAATAGTATGATATATCAAAAGACTCTTCAATCTAATGAATAAGACCAGATTACAAGAAGCAGTACAAGGCTACTCATTTTCAAGAACTCTGATAAGATATTCAACGACTAACGAGGTTATATTGAGCGGAAACGCGTCTCTTCTAATGCAGTATCTTTTTATAGAAGACTTATTCAATCTCTAACTAACTTGTTTGTCTGAATTGAACACAAAATAAGAGACTTCTACCATTGGTCAGTGAAGTCACAGAGTAATTCAATAAAATTCAACAAATTGAGCCTTTTTTGACCTAATGAAGTCGGAGGATGGAGTAAGAAAGATGAAGTGATATAATTCAAGAGAAGAAAGAGCTGTAAAATATGAAATTGAGTCGAGAAACGAAAAATGGACCAGTCTGTTACACAGTGGTGCTTTTAATTAAGCAGAAGGGGCCCGTATGTTGGACTTTTTTAATTACCGGTCGACCTGGATTAAAGAAAAAAATGCTGACTTGCTAATTTTCCAATCTTTAGAGGAATTGGTTGGCGCTGTGAAATTATTATTCATTCCTCTCTTACTTCGGGAAAATTAGGAAGCCTCATGAAAGTTAATCAGCAGTGAACGTTTCTAAATTGTTATTCTTGGTTAGCGTAAGAGAACAGTCAAAACTCATTAATCCGGACTGAAGTGGGGCTTCAAATGGTCCGAATAATTGAAGGTCCGAAGTGAATGAAATAACAAAGAACAAAGTTACTTGATGAAACACTCCTCATAAAAATTATGCATCCTGAGCTTTCTTGTATAGATAAATAAATAGATAGATATGAACTTTATTTGCCTTAAAAAACAAAACAAATATGAAACTTTAATCATTTCATTAATATTATCTTCGAATTATTTTGAAAGATAATACTTTCATTTATAAACCATGTAAAATGTAAATGTAGTAAAGTAAAAATTAGTTCGAAAGTTAGCTTAGTAGACTACTATATTTGTTCGCTACTAGAGCCAAATTTAGATGTAATTTATGTAATCTTTCAAATCTGCAATCAACTGGCTGTCAGGATGAAGCCCATGATAAAAGAGTTCCCGTGGCGAAGCGTGGTATACTTATTTGGTCATCGCTGGGTATATTTCCTATAGGAAATGCGATGACCAAATAATTATACCACGCTTTGCCACTAAAAAGTTCGTATTATTGGGGTATTACTGTTCTTCTATGGTGGATTTTTGTATTCTTCTATTTCAATTCAAACACATGTAACTAATCAGAAACTGTTCAATTAAAATCTATTCACACTAAATCGTTCATTTCACACCATTGTACACAATTATATATCATACACACATTATTCATATGCTATTAGACACTTTCTGGAAAAGCTATGACAAAACATGAACATTTTTCATAACACTACTCTCAAAAACCAATTAGAAAGGCAAAAGGTTAATAGCGGAGCAAAAGTTTTATACATTTGAAACTTTTTTGACATTCAACCATTTTTTCCGATTGGAACGCATTAATTCATACAGTTCCTGACGGTGAACTAAACAAGCGGAAACCATGTGAATTATTATTGCACTCGACAAGCACTCAACTCAGCACGGCTGATTCGTATCAACTTTAATGGAATAAAGTTTCGTCACTCTAGCTTCCGGTACAAATGGACAAGTTTCTCAATCGGCTCCTATTCTAGCTATTTTGCATTCACATAACATACTGTGCGTTATTATATCTACAAATTCATAACGAATATAAAATCAATTTTAAATTGACCGCAACTCTCCAACTTTAATTCAGGTCGATAGATTTTTTATTTGAATTGTGTATAATTGGCAGCGTGCATAGGACATCTGGGACCGACTCTAGGAAAGTATTTAAAACCTGACTCGTATACTGAAGTTGCTTGGTACACAGTGGTGGTAGTATGTAGTACTACAGTACTTTACCTAGAAATTACAGAAATTACCAAAAAAGTACTCAACATCAATCATGATATAAATATTGAAGTTATATTATGGAGATAGAAACATGATTTTATATATGGACATGATTCAAGTGGACTTTCTTTCTGAAGGATAAAATTAATACATTCCACAGATAAGATGATCAATCAATAGAATTTTTTTCAATAGGATAACTTATCTTTAATGTAATTGTGAAAAAAAATCCGTGATTCTGTTTAGAAAGGTAAGCTGCTAACATACGTACACACTTTTCTGGCAGTTTTCCAAAAAGTTGAATTTACCAGAGATGATAATTAGGACGATAATGTTAGTATACTATTATTAATGAAGGAAGGAAAAGTATCGGTAATGGATAAATAAGTAAACTGTATGATAACCAATGTAAACCAAAACTACACCTGTGATGCTAACATACGTACACACTTTTCTGGCAGTTTTCCAAAAAGTTGAATTTACCAGAGATGATAATTAGGACGATAATGTTAAAATACTATTATTAATGAAGGAAGGAAAAGTATCGGTAATGGATAAATAAGTAAACTGTATGATAACCAATGTAAACCAAAACTACACCTGTGATAGTTTGTCAGAAAGCCTATGATGCTAACAGTGATTATTCACAAGGAAATTAATTCAATTTCTATTCCAACTAAGGATGAGATAGGCTAGAATTTTTCAATTATCCTACATAAAAACAGTGTCAAATGATATTACCAAAACGTCAAGTCCTAATAGCCAACAAAACACCTAGATTTTTGCTTAATAGGGTAGTGTACCCTATCTTCTGTGACAAGAAAAACCTCTACAACAATATTATTATGCTGTGCTGTTCTAATGGACAGATAGCACTAACACCGACATAATATTATATCATTATTGAGTCAGCGGGCTTACGCAACGACAGAAGCAGTTAACGGTCAAGTGATCGTCACGCCTTTGATGAATCAGACTGAGGGTGAAAGCGCTTGATCTGACGCTAGGTGGCTGTGGTCGGCTGATGATTTCCGGGGTCATCCCAGGGTGGGGGGAGGGGGGAGAAGGCAACCCACTTTGGGTGACACCAGCTCTCGGTTTTGAGATGATTGAAACACCGCCACTGGGTGACGGAAGGAATTCAGACACCAACTAGGGAAGAGCAGAATGATGATGATGGTGGTGGTGGTGATGGGGGTGATAATGATGATGGTAATGGTGATGGAAATGAGAGGGAAAGTGAGTCCAGTTGAAGGAGGAGGAGGAGGAGAAACAGTAGACGATGTGGAAAGAAGAAGAAGAGGAGGAGGAGGAGGAGGAGGAGGAGGAGGAGGAGGAGGAGAAGGAGGAGGAGGAGGAGGGAATAAAGAGAAGAAGTAGGAGGAGGAGGAGGAATAAAGAGGAGGAGGGAATAAAAAGAAGTAGGATAAAAGAGAGATGAAGAAGAAGGAGAAGAAGAAGAAGAAGAAGAAGAAGAAGAAGAAGAAGAAGAAGAAGAAGAAGAAGAAGAAGAAGAAGAAGAAGAAGAAGAAGAAGAAGAAGAAGAAGAAGAAGAAGAAGAAGAAGAAGAAGAAGAAGAAGAGGAAGGAGAAGAAGAAGAAGAAGAAGAAGAAGAAGAAGGAGGAGGAGGAGGAGGAGGAGGAGGGAAAGCAGGAGGAGGAAGAAATAGAAGAAGAAGAAGCATGAGAAGGAGGAGGAGGAGGGAAAGCAGGAGGAGGATAAGAAGTAGAAAGAGTTGATGAAAGAGAACGCGGTGGAAAAAGAGACAATGATAAAGGCTAAATAGTAAGAGGAGAAGGAGGAAGAGGAGAAGAAAAGTTGTCAACGTAAAAAGAGAAGATCAAGGAGTAGAAAGAAGCAGAAAGAAATATGTGTGACATGTTCGATAAATGAGGACTAAGAAGAGGTGGAGAAGGATAATGGTGAGAAAGAGAAATCGGGTTGAAAATAAGTGCGGAAAAGAGGCTAAAGAACAGCAGTGAAGGAGGAACAGTGCTGATGAGAGAGATAAATGGTGGATAAAGAACAGGAGAAGAAGGAGGAAGAGGAGTAATAAGAGGAGAAGAAGGATTATGATGAGAATGAGGAAGAATAGTAAATGAGTAGGAAGTGAAGACGGGAGTGAATGGGAAGCAGCTTGATTACAGCATTCATTCTATTCCAACTCTACGCTCGGTAATGCAGCCTTTTCCTTCATTACAACTGGACCAACAGAAATGACCACGCAAATGCGCAGCCTACAGCTACAGACCTCAATCTCGCACATTCACTTCAAGAGTTTCAGTTGCGATGACAAAGGGCTCGCTGATTGTAATCAGACTGCTATTGACCATAATCCTAATTCGCCTCTGCAACTTACATTCCAGCAGAAACCAAAGCTCAAAGTGATAAGCTTTGGATGATAATTCAAATACTCACACTTCAAACAAAAATAATTTGAATAGTGAGAATAGTGTTAGAGTTTAAAAATGTTTTTAGAGTTGGAAAATACTGAGGGTAAAACCCACATAAGCTTTTGACTTGTCGAGGGTAATGCAGAGGATGATGATGATGATGATGATAATGAGAGATAAATGAACCAACAGTATTTTTGGTGCGTTACGGGTCCTCAAGTGGTAACCCATCCAATGAGAGTAACAAGCGCACGTCTCTAACCTAATCAGAGTAACCATGTAGCCGAGCGCTTCAGAAACAATAAGAAAGGAAGATAAAGATAGAAATATAATTCGGATGGACTTCAAACTGTAATTTAAAGTAAAAATAATTGAATTCTAGTTTCAGACTTATCGTAGACTTACGATAGACTTACGTTGATCTGAATTATCGTTCATGAAATGGAAGGAATATTGACGTACAAAAAAGGACATAATTGGTCATTTTGATCAAAATTGAACTTGAGGCATTTCTTTTGGCATACACTCAAAGTTTGTGAATAGTATCCTATACTAACCATGTATCACCTGGTTACAGGTCAAATAATTAATTTAGTTAATTAAATATTAATTCGTTTTTATTTTACTGTATTTTATTTTCTTCATGAAATAGAATATCGATTGATTGGTTGCCCTTATTTCATGGGAGGGCGGTGTTAGCCCTCCCACATTCAAGGGAGAGAAGTCGCACCCTCATTTGAGAAGTATTCGCTCTCTTATCGATGCAAAAAAATTAGTCATTTTGATCAAAAGTGAACTTGAGGCATTTCTTTATGGCATCTGAACTCAAGGTTTGTGAATAGTATCCTGTACTAACCATGTACCACTGGTTACAGTTCAAAGAACTAAATTAGTTAATTAAATATTAAATTCGTTTTCATTTTCACTGTACCTCATGGAATACAATGTTAACAAAAAATCTAGTCAAGGTCTTTGTGCCACAGGTCAAATACTCAAATTTGCAAAGTAATTTCCATCCTGAAAATATGCAAAGAAAAATACCGGCAACCACGTTTTACAGCTTCCCGGGAATCTAGTCGAGCTAGAGAAGCAGTAGAAGTCAAAGTCGGAGCTGAGCTTTAAATGAATTCAGCTCGCCAGAGCGAATAGGCAAACAACTACTGCTTCAACTCGGCACCGTATACACAGGATGGCGCGGCGCCACCGACCAACCAACGCAATAGCAAACCAAATACAATTTCCATTCCGATTCTGCTGTACGTACTCTCTCTCGCTTCTCTGCAAACCTGGGGGGGGGGGGGTAACCCAGACCCCCAAAAACGTGTGGGGGGATGAGGGGCGCAGACCCAACAATCCGCGCTTCAACGAACAACAAACATGAGACGGTCGTCTGAGTTCACCCCTCCCCCTAAACCCCTTCCACCAAAAGATAACAGAAGCTCTGGGATGAGCTTCTGGCCAGATAAGCATTGAATCCCTTTCCAACTCGCAGCAATACAACTTGCACACATTACAACTGGCAAGTCGGGTTGAAGTCAGTAATAGACCAGAAAGAAAACTTGACACAATTTTTATGTAGTTTTGCTACCGTAATTCGATCTGGAATAATAGTTTCAGTGAAGATGAACTTAATAGAGGACTTGACTAATCGAACTTTTTAATCAAATTGAGTGAAATTTCGCTAAGGTTTCGATAAATCCAACACTGAGCATAGAAACTAATGAAATTGCGTTTGGATCATATTACTTTATAAGAAACTACAATTTTTTATAATATACTGCAATACACTATTGTAAGATACATAGGCTACATCAATTAACATTCGATTGACTCGCAGGATTAGATATTGGAACAACGTTCAAACGAGATTTGATTTGATATGAATTTGAATACTGTAAAGAGAGTATGTATCTTACAATACTCTATTGTAGGATACATAGATTACATCAATTAACATTCGATTGACTGGAAGGATTAGATATTGGAACAGCGTTCAAACAAAATACGATTTGAACTGAATTTGAATACTGTAAAGAGATTAATGAAAATATGTATTCTGAAAATAAGTGAACTAATGAAACCAGATAGTTGTGTCTTTTCTCAAATAAACTCTACAACTCCATCTTCAGAGAACTCTCGTTTGAATTTCATTTTCTTAGTCTCACAATCATTGAATCAACTCGAATGGTTTGAAGGGAAATGAGGATAAATATGTAAAGAACGTCTTTTAACGAGGTGACAATGTTAATTAATATAAATGGGCATATTGCATGTTTTGCGAAACGTGACACTGAAATTCCAGAACCGACATGACATCAGTATCTCATCTATAATTAATATAAAAGCCTCATGAATATTACATTTCATTCAAGTTTCGCCACTTAAAACTTTCGCCAATCAATGTTTTATCGACTGCCACACGTAAAAATTACTATTATTATAACATTTCAAGTAAGAAATAAAATATAAGTGAGACAAATATTATTTATCATTTTCGAAACTACTAAAAATTGTACAGAAAAGACTGATAACACTCTTTGTATTAACAACAAAATTCTGTTATAATAATATTATTCTTGGACGCATCATGCTAAACGGCTTTGTAAAATATCTGCATTAGAAAAATGTAAGAATACCTGAATTTTTATGCTAAAATGAAACAGTAAAATTGTGGGACTCACCTTTGCATATTCAATTTTCAATGTGCAACAGCCGGAATAGATGTCTGCGCCATGGAGATTTTCTTTGGCTCGTTTTGCTGTTTCGACACTGTCAAATGTGAATAGATCAGTTAAGGAAAAACTTGCAAATGACACACAAACATAAATAAATATATAATAAGAAAATTGATATATTCACAATTGATATAGGACAGCTAAAACTGATTGAAGCTTCAAAGTACAGTAATAAAGTTATCTTAAAACAGTGAATCATTCTATGAAATTTCCAAAAAATCATTACTTGAATTACGGTATATCATAACTACAGTTATAACAGTAATCATAACAGGTAAACTATCACCGTCAAGTCACGTCAGAGACCCTGAACTGATCAGAACTGATCAGGAGTGACCTGAAAACTCTGACACCAGACCTGAGCCAGCCAGACTACACGGAATTATTATTATTACCGTAGCATTATTGTAACAGTATTGTCACTAGTAACAGATAATCATAACAGCTATTATTACTTTCAAAGTTTATTAATAACAGGTAAGTATTAGCTTGCAATCGCTCTTTGAAATTAATGATTTTAAAACAACTACAACAGGAACTATAGATTGATCATGTGATGATCAATTTTTATTCATTTCTTGATAATGGGTCTATCTTCAAGCAATAGCCAACGACCACAAAAACCTTGTTTCACTTTCACTATAGCCTATACGTGAAAAAACTGAAATCGACAACAGCATCCCACTATTTTCTGATTCGTTTTTGTTTACTACTTGCCTACGGGGTATCAACTGCAATGACCCGAGTTGTCAACAACAACATAAACCTGGTATTCACTCACCTCTACAACTACAAACAGTGCTATATATTTTGAAAAATTCGGAAAAATATCATCCAATTTCCCCGGAAAATAAATTCAGCCCTCAGGCCACCAAATAGCACGGCTGGATGATCTATAAATTTCATAATTTCCAGTCTTACTGAGATATGACATTATATGTTTGTATCCTTACACGAACCGGATTTAGATCTATCCGGATACAGACCGTATAAAATATACTACCGATCTACACTAGATATTAGATATACCTATGTATACTTATTTCATATATCTATCTATGTACCTTATATTACAGTCATCTATGAAAATAGGTAGTCAACTATATTATAGTGCAAATCTTTGTTTCGCGGAAACGTATGGAGGCGTATCATTTATGACGAATGGAAAAGTTTTCATCCATATACAGGACTGTGTTTACGTGTGGAAAACAGCTCAAAGCAGCTACTGTTTCTGTAGGGAGAAAAGGAAGGAAGAAGGGCTAGAGAGAGAGAGAAGGAAAAAGAAGTTATATAGGAGGAATCCAATTTCAGGAGCCAGAGGGAAAGTCGATCTCTGTATGCCATAAATAGACGCCCATCAACAGCGTTATTGCTCATCTGGCAAAAACGACACATTTATGGCAATACGGCGTGCTTTATTCCAAAACCCCCCACTCCAATACCGAAAACCACTTCCCCCACCCCACATCGCAAAATATCCAGTCCGGCTTATCACGGTTGGTCTCGTCTCGTCAGTGGAGAGATATGAACGAAAAGCTTGCAATTTCCAAGCAGCGCAGATTTTGTGTGTGTTAAATAAACGACAGTAATCCTCCACGGACGATAAATCCATCATTAGACGAGTTTGTTTCGCTGCCAGCAGTCTATATTATAAAGATAAGAAAGGAACAGGAACCACAAGAGAAAGAGAGAGAGGAAGATAAGAAAGGGAAAGTGAAAGGAAGTGAGAGAGGGCGAGAATTCCTGTGGAGAGTGGATGTGAAGGCAATCATCTCACGTTTTAGTTCATCTTTTCCGGCACACCCTGTGATGGATTAGCGAAGGTACAATGTTATCGTTAGCCTACATTTTTTTAGAGGTTTGAAAATATTGATGACATTCAATAAAGCGTTAGATTGGATTGTAAGGTGAACACAATGACTGGGAATATGTTGATGAATTTTTTCTCTCAAGAAAAACATTGTTGAAGGATTATTACCATAATAATGATAATTAATTGAATAAAATTCCTAATTAATGATGCCATATAATACTCTGAAGACTTCCACTACTGCGAATATTGATAACAGAATAATAGCTATTAAGAAAATTCGATGAATGCTGCTGTACAAAAAATTTTGCCCAGGCAGAAATCGAACCCAGCACCTCTTTTTTGCCAGACAAGTGCCCTAACCACTAGACTTGTGGATATTTTTCAACAGCGTTTCTATTGTCAAAATATTATTAGTGGTAGAAGCATTGAATGTTTTTTATTAATAATTCGAAAAATTATCGGTTCACATAACGGTATCAAACAATGTCAGTGATACGTTCAATGAAGTATCGCCTTATTATTCCTAATTCCAAATTATAGTTCAAATAGATAATAGTCCAAAATAACAATCGAAATGATAACAATAAGAACAACTCCAATATCTAGAAACAATCTAACTGAAAATTAATTCTATAAAGTAGGGAATTTTTCACACAAATAATAGAAAATCATCAAAGAAAACTAAATCGTTGAAGTTTATTGTGATAAAGTGAACTTACAACAGGAGAAGCCCAATTTTCTGGGAAGCCCTCCCAGAATACCCTCTCTAGACAGCTCTATAGGACACGCTAAGAAGAGGCAAAAAATAGATAGAGACATATAATGCAGATCCGAATAAACTCACTAAATTATCAATAAATTTCTCAGAATCTGACAACAGATAGATTAATCATGCATTCGACAACACGGCATGGGAAAAATCTGAGCCAGGAGTTTGATTTTGAGTAACTTTATACCATTATAATTTTTGTTCTTAAATAAAACAAAATGGGTGAGTCCTACCCATTCATTTATTCATTATAAGCCTAACTTATTCAATACTTCAGCTCAAACAGCGCACCGTGTTTTTGTGCTTGTCAGCAGCAAACCTCAGTGTTGGCGTTGTGCACCCTCTCTAATACACATTTCTTGCCGACAGATGTCGGTAGTGTAACACTGGTCTACCCTTGCCAACAACAACAACAACATAATGTAGCACCCATGTTGTTGAACAATGTTGGATGACCGCAGAGTCTCTCTGAGACTGATTTATGCCCAGGTGAGCTGAGCCGCTCAGCTGACGAGCAAAGCAGGTCCTAATGTACCGCCTCCAACCACTGTGATGAAGTGAACTTCGCCCAGCTATCTTGGAGAGAGCTGCGGGCTATTTCTTCCCATCATCCATCTCACTTAGCCCAACCTCGCTCCCTCTCTCTCACACCCTTCTTGTTAAGATACTCCACATGCTTAGCGCTGTGAAAGCAGCCTGATATCATGTATTTTCTTTTCAGTAACTCGCCTCTACCATAACAACCGCCTCAAGAAAAGCTCTTTGAGAAACATCACTCTCTCTCTCTCTCTCACTCACTCACCCCTACATCTCATTTCCTCCAACCTGCGCACCCAGTAATGAACCCAGATAAGCAGAAAAGGAGCCCCAAATTGTTTGTAAGCAAATTACCAGATTGAAAGTTGGGATAAGACGCAAATAACGGAAAATATCTTCATTTACGTAGGCGGAAAACGTATTATTCATAGACAACTTATACTTAACGGAAAACGTCTTCTTCACAGGCAACCTATACTTGAAACGTTTAGAAGTCAAAATACAAAGATTCAATTAACATAACAAGGTTATAAAGATTACAAATGTACTGCTTTAATTCATTCTTTTTGAGTGGAGAATAACATTTAGACAGAATAATCTTGGAACTTTGTAAAACTTTTCAAAAAAACCAAGTCAGGCTCCTTTTTATGCAAGTGTTTTTCATAAAAACGCTCATTGTGTATCGGAAGCGCTCAATGTATTTGGAAGGATCCGATAAAATTGGAAAGGTGATTAGGTTTGGAATTGGGGTGATGAGAAAACTAAGTGGAAATGGAGATGAAGATGAAAATTTATTCATTTGGTAATGTACAAATAATAATTAATGGAAGGACCAACATTCTCACGCACAAAACTGTCCCTTTCCCTATTCAAAAAACAGTCGGAATCCTGGTTATGTAGCATATTATTTATGTTACACAAAACTATTCGAAAATAATATAAATCGTGATAGCGTTCCCTGAAATAATAAGATTCAGAACCAAATTTGAATATAGTGAACTACCAAATATAATCACAATAAACTTCTAGTGTCTTCACACAACACAGGCATAAACAATGAATGAAGCCAGCCATTGTTATTGCATTTGGAACAGGAACAAAGATGGGGCGAGCTACTACAGACCATGATAAAATACAAAACTTCGAGATGAGGAATAAAAGCAGCATACGGCCAAGTTTGCACGCGGGGAGGAAACTTGAGATTTGAACATTAATTTGAGAGGAGTCGAGACGCAAGAAATATGGCTCAACACTTGTAATATACACATCTATATTACAGGATGTAATAGTTGCTGAAGGAATACAAAGTAGTTGAGAGATCAGCTTGCTTTAACAGCCTAACAATAATATTGCAGAGCAGGTATTGCTTCGTTTTAAAACCTAAATCAGTAGAACGAAGGCGAAGGAAAGCCTAGAAAGGCAGGAAGAAAATTTGAATATAGTCTCATCATTGCCACAGCCTGTGCAAACCTTAGAATGCAATTATGCAGTGAGGAGTTTTACGGAAATGCTATTTAAAAATGGAATGCTCATATTTTTGGAATATGAGCGCACTATTGTCGATTTTCTGTTGATAAAACAGACTTGATTTTAAAAAGCTACAATCAGCTGTGTGCAATTTGGCAGGATAATTTGCAACACAGTACTCCTAAGCGCAGTAATGCAATCAAACGTTTGCACAGTTAGACAGATAGTAGAATTAATTTAATTTGGCGAATGCCATTAGATAGATAGAGATATTATTTTCTTGCCATCGGACTCTATGGTCATCAGCAACGTCAAGAAATAACATCTCTCCATCTATCTATCTAATGCCATCGGCCAAATTAAATCTATACTACTATAGTGGTTTGACCATAAAAAATTGAACAGAATTACGAATTTTCAGAATAAATAACAGCATAGAATCCCCATTTTTATTGGCAAAACACTATGTTATCAACTAAGCTGAAGGCAGCGAAAGGATATATCTAGATACTATCAATGCCCAACTTGCGTCAGAGAGCAACATTTAGAATTTAAAAAGTTTCTGCAATCTTTTTTATTTGTGGAAACTCAGAAAAAGCTTACAACCAACAGATATTATAGATAGGCTGAATAGAACACATTGAATCAATAGATCAACCTGATACTCGATGAAAAATAACAACTTAGACTGAGATTTCCTAATAAGGTTTGAAATATAAAAACAGTTAGAACTTGAAGCGTTGTTCTCACATTAAGGAATAGAATTTAAATGTATGTCTTGAACAAAATTGTTCCAACTTACAGTAGAGTTTCAGACGGAGCTCAGAGTTTTCTTTAGAAAAGTTTTCCACATTACGGCCACAGTCTTGAGAAGCGACATTTTTCACTACGAATGACGAAAGAAAAGTTTACAAACGAAGGAAAAAATGAAATAAAATTACTTAAGAGTCTTTTCACCAGCGAAACAAACTGTCCACGCTGAGTTTTTCTTTTCAAATGTTTTCTACCGGAATGAATTAGTGAGCTTATCGATGACGGAAAACTTGTACTTTAGAAAAATCGGGTTTTGAAAAACTTATTAAGCGATAGTATTGTTATTTTCCTGATTTTTAAGAGTAGGAAAATCATCAATGCTAATAAAATCACATCATAAACATTTACAATCTGAATATTTCATTTCATTTCATTTATTCACACACAATTTCCAAAAACAATACAACATATAAATACAATACAAAATTGGAAAAAGTGGTTAGGTTACCGACCACATTGGCTAACGTGTTGAGGCACCATTATATATATCTTAAATGATTCAATATGATGAATCGTATATACATTCAGATATGCATACATTCAAATTATAATTATACTCTTTGAACAAGTATACTGTTCTCAAGAGGAGAAAATTCATCATTGCTAATAAAATCACATCATGAAAATTAACGACCTGAATATCAATGGAATGATTCAATATGAATATTAATTCCATATGCACTGAGATATGTATTCAATGGAGCAGGTAACATCCAAT
Source organism: Laodelphax striatellus (assembly GCA_017141395.1). Taxonomy (NCBI): domain Eukaryota; kingdom Metazoa; phylum Arthropoda; class Insecta; order Hemiptera; family Delphacidae; genus Laodelphax; species Laodelphax striatellus. The sequence continues at coordinate 6,161,708 of CM029531.1, read as the reverse complement.
GCACACCCAACATTCAAATAAATGTGATATTAGACTCCAAAAAATTGCATTGGGCTTGGAACTCGATATTTTGAGTTGCAAAGCACTCGAAACATTTCATCTGAATGAGGATTCAAAATATGCAAATATTTGCCATTAAATCTATATTAATAAAAGAGAGTTGGTGTCTGTACGCTCGCTTATAACTGGAGAACGGCTGAACCGATTTAGATGATTTTGGATTCGTTTGAATTTTTAAAGCACTGGTTAACATAATATCTATTAAAATATAAGAAAATCCTTTTATAATTAATAAATAGTTATTACATTAATGACATAACCTATCAAATCACAGAGCTCCGTTCAAACTTGCCGGCACGAACGTGTACCTACAACGGAAAGATGATCGCAATTTAAGATCAGATATATTAGCGAGCATATCCTAAGTCTCCGTGGCTCAGTGCAAGAGTCTCTGCGTGTTAACCTAGAGGTTGCGGGTTCAAACCCCGCTCTGGACCGTTTCTTTTTGCTCTAGGTTTTCTACTCTAATTATTTTTTACGCTACAATCATCAATTAAGAATGAGTTATCGTTCGTATCATGCATGTTTTATTGTTTCTAATAATAAAATTGAAGAACGGAAATAAAATTGTAAAATAAATTAAAATAAAATAATTTTATGTCGGGCTATTTCTATTATTTCCAAGTTTCAAAATATTGTAGTTAATAGGAAAGAAAATATTCTATTTTCAGTTCAAAAGAGTGGCTGCGAATACTTTATATTTATATTTATGAATTAATATGAAACAAAGAATACAGTAACAAATTTAATAACGAACAACAAAAAAATTAATGACGATTTGAAAATACTTCCTTTCTCCTAACCTTTCCTTCGAGTACCCAGATTCGTCACAAGGATACAGCACTCTACCAGTCTAGCACACAGCGGGAAGTTTCAAGCAAACTCTGATCGGTAGTAACATCATTGTTGAGTTGAAATAGTTCAGTAGAAAGTTCAATTTATAAGTTTTCTTGATAAAATAATATTGTGAGTGGGGCGTATAGTTTAAATTCATTTGAAATACATTCATCCGTGATTGGAACGAAGATCGTTTTTTTGCTTGGAAACGCTGGTATTCATAGTTTCAGGTAATTATTTTCAAGTACAGTAACTAAACCTATACATGTAATATAATTTTGTTATATTATTCAGATTGTATTATCATGCTTGCAAATGAATTTTATGAATATGTAGATTTTCGAAAAGTTTCTATTATTGAAATATACCTTGGCTCCAAGATTAAATCAACACTAGACACAAACAATACAAGATCAATTAGCTTATATTGGAAATAAAGCTGAACTATCCATTTTTATCAATGTGTAGACAAGTTTTTCTTTGATTGAAAAATATTTATCTTATATTGACTTCTAGATGACAAAACTCTGTACTGTGTATATTCTATTCATTATCCATAATCATTTCTTCAATTTTGATGTTCACAGATTTGTATTGAATTGTATTATTTTCTTTGAATAATGCCTGAATGAAGAAAATTGAACCAATTACAGCTACTGAGACTTAATTGGAAAATTAGTTGAGTTTCATCCCCATGAAATTGTAAGTGTTGAGGCATTTTTATTAATAGACTAATGGCTTTTTATCTGATTTTCATACTTAAAACTTGCAGTCTAATATAAAAATTTGATAATTTAGTTTATTTTATTCGAATTAAAGAAAAAAATAGAAGCTCACTTTAGGAAATTGATTACAACGAGAAATATAGTAGGCTATCAGAAAAGAATGCCAAATTTGCTACAACATTGAAATCTTTGTTAGCAAGTTATTTATAATATTTACAGCATTTCTATCTAGAACTTATTTTTCAATCTGAAAGGACATTGTGAATAAAGAACTGTGGGTGAAGAACTATCACCAATCATTTTCAAAATCAATAACAGTAATATAATTATATATATATTTTTTTTTCTTTCAATAATGAGTTAAAAAGTTACTTTGTGTTTGAACTACATAATCAATCCATAGTCTATCATAAATAAACAATTTGCTAATGATGGAAATAAAGTTAAGTAGGCTATCTATTTTTTGAATGTGTAGACCCTCAATGAGTTTCTATGATTAAAATACGGTTTTTGTGGATTAAAATACGTTGGCTCCATGATGTCAAAACTTTGTAGGCCTACTTTATTTTAATTTCATTCTCATAATCCGAAATCCATGATGAATTTTTCAATTTTTTTACAGAGTTTTGTCAAGATGCATCATATTATTTTCTTTGAATAATCTATATTAATAAAAGAGAGTTGGTGTCTGTACGCTCGCTTATAACTCGAGAACGGCTGAACCGATTTAGATGATTTTGGATTCGTTTGAATTTTTAAAGCACTGGTCAGCATAAAATGTATTAAAATATAAGAAAATCCCTTTATAATTAATAAATAATTAGTAAATTAATGACCTAACCCATCAAACATGACATCCATTTTGATCCAGTCCAAACAATAATGCTCCTATGAAATCAATGTGTAGTTGAAGATGCTACAATATACGACTTTCCAAAGACCACATCGGTGGTCTATTGGATAGCGACTCTGCCTTCCACGCAGAATTCTCGGGTTCGATTCCGAGACAGGTGAATTTTTTTGGCAACTTTCAGCATTGATTAATATTAATTTTATTATTATCCACTCGCTTTAAAAATTAGTATATTAAAGATTTTAATTTTTTTATTAAAGAATTATTTAATTTTATTTATTTTAATTTTATTAATAGATACAGATTTATTTTTTTTTATTTTATAAATACAGATTTATTTAATTTTATTAATAAATCTATTTTATTAATAAATTGAATAGAATTTAATTTTATTGCAGATTTTAGTATATTTCTTTTAATTTCCATCAATAAAGCGATTGGATATAGATATTTTTACTTCCTGACATTTTTTCGTTGGGGGGGGGTGAAGAAGAGGGGAACATAAGAAGAGGGGACATTTGGGGGTAGAGGGGGGTGACATGAAGGGGGGCATTTGGGGGGTTTACATGAAGGAGGCCAATTAGGGGGAAGAGGGGGGGAGACATTTGGTGGGAAAGAGGGGGTTGACATGAAGGGGGGGGACATTTGGGGGGGGGGGGAAGAGGGCGATACGAAGTTCGCCGGGACAGCTAGTATCATTATAAAAGCCGCTGGATTTTATCGTAAATTTTTGTGAAATACCTTTTCAAAAGCAATGACTACTCTCTTCCCGGTGTAGCCTATTGGAAAATAACAAACAAATTGCAACAATTCACCTCTCATTTTGATATCGTTTTCAGATGATTACATAAAACACTGCAAAATGTTTGAAAACATTGTTAAACACAGAGGCCGTAGTTGAACAAACAGCTCTACTTTGTACCAGACCAGCAATAGAATATTCCAAAAATTTCCATTCCATCGGAGGCCGATTCAAACAAATTTGGCTTGCTTTGTGTCAAATCAGAGAGAGAAAGTGAGAGCTTTTCGTCATTCATCATAAACACACAAATTCTTTCAACTGAGTCAGTTTTTCAATAGTACCGTAACAAAGTAGGAATTTGTCAAACAAACTTTACGAGCGTTCTCCGGTAAAAATCTGGATTCATTTTCATTCTTGAGGGAGAAGGGAGAGAAAAATAAAAGGACAAACAAGAGTAAAAACTAAAAAGAAAAAACTAGAGCTGAATTGAAAACTAGATGAAGAAGAAGGGAAGGGAGAAGAGAAAGCCAGATGAGAAAAAAGCGTAGTAGGAAAAGAAACGGGGCAGAGGAAACATCATTGGTTTTAGTTTCCGTTTGTGTATTTTTCATGTTCCTTTGCATTGTTCCTACACTTTAATTTCTTTAGATATAACCACTTCTCTCCTATGATACTAGTGAATATTTTTTGTTTTATACTCATTGCTATGTTTGTTGTATGAACCGCCATTGCTGATGACGTTTGTATAAAGTGTGGGAGTGGCTTGGCTAGGCCAATGGCAGTCATTTACCTTGATCGGTCATTGAACCGATCAGTCATTGGTTCGTTCGCTCCTTAGTAGACTATATTATATTCTTCTGCTCTTTACTTCGGTTTTACCTTTACCTTACCAGAGATTAGATTGATAGTGATGTATCAACCAAAACATTATATCGATATTTAATAACTGATATTAAAATTATATCGATATTTGTGATTGTGACAGCTTCAATCCAAATTATTTAATGTGGATAATTACCAAACAAAAGTGATACCATTGAATGGATGTCGACAGAAATTATATTATGTAACACAAAATGAACTGAATAGATATGGTGTAAATTGAATACAATATTATAATTAAGCAAACCATGATAATATATATGTCTTGTGTTTCTAACCTAATTAGCTCTTCCATTTCAGGCTATTTTATTGAATAGAATTTGAATGGAATTGAACGTAATTTGATGAAAAATTTGATCATGTACAAAAGGGGATTTTTGAGTAACGAAAGATCCCTGACATATATGCAAACGCCACATGGGACGTATACGTCGAGAAATTGATGCTTTAGAAGGGGAAATGCCAGTGGGTGAGGGTGGGGAGGGTAAGAGAGATTCCCGGGGGACATCGTGAAATCGTGAAAGAGACACAAGGGGAAATAAGGAGAAGGAGGAGGAAGAGGAGGGTGTAAGAGATTGATATGATGAATGGACCGGTGAGGCGGCGAAAAAAAAAGGCGAACGAAAGCAGAAAAGGAAAGTGGCGTGTGTGTGTTTCGGACAAAACTTTGCCAATAGAAACAACGTAAAACACTCGGCCAGCAGCGAGCGAGCAAACGATTTCCAGGGCCGCGTTTCACCTTCAACTCTCTCGCTCGTTCGACACGTCACAACTCAGTGGTAACGACAACACTACTTTACTACATGAGGACAAGAAAAAAATAGGAAGAATCAAAAGAAGTGAGTACGGAAAAATACGGAGGAGGAGGAGAAGGAGAAGAAGGAGGAGAAGAAGGAGAAGGAGGAGGAGGAGGAGGATGAAGAGAAGAAGGAAAAGGAGGATGAAGAGAAGAAGGAGAAGGAGGATGAAGAGAAGAAGGAGGAGGAGGAGGAGGAGGAGGAGGAGGATGAAAGGAGTAGGAAGAGGAAGAGAAAGGAGGAGGAAGAAGAGGGTGGAGAGGAGGAGGAAAAGGAGGAGGAGGAGGAGGAGGAGGAGAAGGAGGAGGAGGAGGAGAAGGAGGAGGAGTAGGAGGAGGAGAAGGAGGGGAGGAGGGGAGATGAGGGAGAGGAGAGAGGGCGGAGGAGGGGGAAGAGGATGAGAGAAGGAGGAGGAAGAAGAGGGTGAAGAGGAGGCGGAGGGGGAGAAGAGGAAGAGGCGGAGAACGAGAAAGAGGAAAGTTGGAAAAGGAGGAGGAGAAGGGAGAGAAGGAGGATAAGAAAACATAAGAAAATGAAGAGAAAAATATGTAGAATATGGATATCATATTATTAAGCCTACTAGAATAGGATGAAAAATAGGACCAATAATGAGGGAAACAAAATAAAAATACAGGTAAAGAGGGTTGAATGAAAGAGCACAGAATTTGATATGGTAGAAGATGAAGAAGTGGATGCGAAGAGAAGGACGAAATTGAAACTTGAGGAGGAGGAAGTGAGTGAGGATCTAGAAAATGGAGGAAGACGGGGAATTGGAGGATAAGTACAAAGATGGAACAGAAGTCAAATATCAGCAAAAAGATGAAATAAGGAAGATAAATGGATGAAGAGGAGGTTTGTCGTCTTGTAAGATGAGATAGAAGATGAGCATAAAGTTGCAAAGGAGGGATGCATATGGAAAAAGGAGAGAAGGAATAAAAAATTCTCAAAAAAGGATGAAGAGCAGACGGCGACGAGAGAGAAGAATGTAGAATGGATAAGAAATGGAAAAGAAAATAATAACGAAAATACAGGGTGTTTGAAAATGAACTCCCTAGTTTTAGGTATAAATTTAATGTGTAAATTAATGAAAAACTATATCAACACGTACATACAGTGAAAGAGAGAACCTTCGAGTTTTGTGAGTTTTAAGGAGAGATGAAAGAGAGATGTTATGATTGGAGAGGGGGATGAGGAGGAGGAGGAGGAGGAGGGGAGAAAACAATAAGAAAAAAGAGGAAAGAGGAAGTAGAAAAACTCTTGTTGAACACGTCACAATCGGCAACGACAACAATATTTTACTATAGAAGAGGGAAGAATAACACCCCCCCCCCCGCACACACGACAAACAATAACTTTCGTGTGTCAGAACGGTTCTATCCAATAAACGGCCACAAATCTTTCAAAATATGAATGAATCAACAGTGGGACCATTGATACTACGCAAATAAAATCCCCACTCGAATCCCTCCAGGCCTCGGCTGGCCTCTATCCATCATTGTTTCGTAAGTTATATGAGAACCGACGAACGAATGATAGATTAGTACCACAGAAAATGTTTTTTGGTGAATAAACGGGTTTAATTTTTGATTGGTAGGATAAATGAGAGAAAATTATAATGGAACAAATTATAACTATTGTTCAATAGTAATAATAAGTTATTGCTTTATAAGAAAAATTCTTACATTTTCAGTAAACTGCACAGGGGTATTTTTTTTACTTGAAATGTGATTCAGTAACCTGGAACCTCTCCTCAAATTTGTATCCTTATACAAAGAATTATTCTTATATTAGGTGCTTTGAAGATATTAATTAATAACAGATTGAAATGACATTTTAAACAATGGGTTGAAAAGAAAACATAATGTTCTCAAATCAACTGGGATAATTTTCATTAGGAGACTGATGACTTCTGGGAAATAACTTTTCCAAATATTATCATTTTCCAAATACTACAATCAATTTCTTGATAGTCATAACTGATTGACAAAAATTATTAATGATCAGTAAAACCTCTGAATTGTTAACCAGAAATTAATATCCAAAAATACAAATACTGTATCTCTTCATTAAAAACAGTTTCATAATAATTTTTATTATTGAGTCAGCCAGGTTATACGGAATTATTATCATTATAATTTTTATTGATTTATAATGAAGTTTTCATTCATAGAAAGCCTCTGTACTACCGTAATGGACAGTTAGTTTACTCAATAAGAATTACTGAACTCAAACAACATAATATTCTCTGCAAATATGGACACAGAACCAACTCTTTTCTGACTACCGAAGCATTTTCTATCAAGCAGTCTACTGATTGAAGAAAATTGTGGCTGATAACGTACTGTGAGACTTCGTATCAACAAACTCTGCGCTTGTATCAGTTACCGGTACATTACAATTCAGTATGAGTATTAATACAGTGAGTGTTACTACTATTGAGTACATAATACAATCAAGTGAATGCTGGGGATATGGAAGAGCAGAGAACAATCTAAATGAAGAGCAGCTTCTGCCTTATAACAAACACACACACACACACAATACAGGCAAGCAATACAATCTCTGATTGCCTGAGGGTTTGCATATCAAATTGGCCGTGCCAGCCGGATAGAAAGCTTGGCAGATATAGCTTCACGTTTGTTATGTTATCAGCTTGCTACACAAGAGAAAGGGTTAGGAGCAGGAGAGGAGATGATAAAATGGAGGTGAGAGGAGAAGAGTTGGAGGGAGATTGAGAGATGGAAGGAGATTGAGAGATGGAAGGAGATTGAGAGATGGAAGGAGAAGGAAGATATAGAAGACGAATGAGAGGAAAGGGAATGGATAAATGTAAAAAAAGAAAAGGAGATAATAAGATGATACAAGAAAGGAGAAGATAATGTGATGAAATAAAAATTTGGAAAATATATAGATGAAAAAAGAGAAGGAGAATGGGATTGGGTGAGAGTATGAGGGAAATGATAGATGAAAGAGGAGAGAGAGAGAGAGAGAGAGAGAGAGAGAGAGAGGTGTGTGTGTGTGTGTGTGTGTGTGTGTGTGTGCATATGTGTGTGAGAGAGAGAGAGAACACATGTAGAATGACGGTTAAGTAAATTTGATATTTATTAACTACAACTCTCGTCTTCTAAGCAACTACAAAGAGGAAAGAGAGGAAGATGATGAAGAAGAAGGAAGAAGAAACGAAAAATTATAAGATAAAATGATTTAAAGGAATAGGAGCAAGAAGAAGGTTGAAAAGAAGGATGGAAAGGAATCATACAACTGATAAATAGAAATGCCTGATATGGAAAACATTTAGGGTATAAAGGGACAATAATAGGAGTGGGAAAGGTAAATTGGGCCTGTACGGCCTTTAGATATCATATTTAAGAAACATTTCTGATAAATTGATGTTGGAAGAGAACGATAATGAAGTGATAGTAGTAGAAAGAAGAGGAAAATTGAGAAAAATAATGAGACTAGGCTCGGAAAAATGATTGATTGACTGCCTTTATTTCCTAGGAGGGCATAGTTAGGGCACAGCCGGCCCTCTCTTACACTTAACCCTCTGATGAAGAGGAGATATAGGATTCAGGTTGAGGTAGAGAGAAACAGAACATAGTGAGAAAGACCACCCTTTCTCACTCGAAGTACAACACCTGAAGTTTGCTGCGTACAAGGCCCCTTGTCTAGTTATTACTCCCGGACCTCCTCACCACGCAACAACTCGAGCCACACAAGTTGGAAGAGCAACTTTAGTAATCAGGCAAGCAGGTAGGTAGGCCTAGGCCCACTTCAACCCGGCATACCACCAGGGCAGTCCTTCCAAACTACTTGTTAGTCAAATCACACTTAGTGCAAACATAGACAATCTCTATTAAACTACTTAGCCTACATTAATTTACTTGACAGGTCCTGTTTTTACCTTACACCTGCCCAATAGATAAGGCGTACCTTGTACGTAATAATCTGTACTATACAAGTATCTTATGATTGTAGGCCCTTCTGTAAGATAGTAGACTACGTTTCAAATAGATCCTATTCCCAAATAAAAATTATCAAGTTCTCTGTATTTTAATTTATTTGTAGAAATCTGGTTGATGTTGTTGAACTTCATAATGAAATAAAATACTAGAGAGTATTGTCAATTCTACTGTTTTACAGTGTGAAGTTCTCTGTACATTATATTATGTGTTCTATTTAAAGTTCATATAATATCTAACATAGAAATTCAATATAACATAGACAAGCCAATACAATTTGACATGATTCAATTGAGAATGATAATTCAAATTCTCGATCATTCATCCAAGTAAGCAAGTAAAACACCAAGCACGATATTCCGAGAAAATATAGAAAAATTCAATTATTTCACATTGCAGTCTGATTTAAATTCACAACGAACCATTCAATCAATAACTTTGAGTCAAGTGTTAGAAAGAAAGTAACAAATGAGAGCACAATGAGCATTTTGTGAAACCATGTAAAGTAAATATGCTTTACATGTAAATTCAACAAAAAAAAGAACCAAAAACCACAGCAGCTGATAGCAATCATAACTTATTACAACAATACAAGACTGAATGATTGATCATGCAGCAGAAAATATTGTTTCATTGAATGATAACAATAGAAACGTTTACGAGGAAAGCACCTCAAACAAGCGGAGGCAAACAAACATTGTAATTGACGAGAAAACAAATTAAAAATTAAATAGAATTAATAGTGATTACTGTACACTTTCGCTACCTTTGAGCGAATTAAACCGACAGTGGAAAACCATTCACAGTTAACGAACCAGAATCCATTTCATTAGCAAACACTGTTGAAAACCGTAACATTTTCGTTAACGCAAACAATAGGTGCTGCAGCCCACCCACCTTTTTAGAATGCACTTAACGAGTTTCCATTCATGTATACTACATACATCTACGACAATTGTGTGCACAAAATAGATCTTTTATCCTTTTGATTGAGAGAGCAGATTTGAATGAAACTGTAACCTGAACCTGAAACTAGTGCTCAACAGAACGATTCTAGGTGGAAGAGAAATAGCAATAGGAAGTGAGAGAACAAGAGAGAGAAAGAGAGTGAGTGAGAAAATAGTGGGGAGTGAGATAGCGACCGGAAAAAACAGAGTAGAAAATTGGATTCCCACATGAAACAAGTCTACCCCCGTGTTGACGCATGCTTTTCCTTCGAAAGCTGGATCACATTTGAATGATTCAACTTGATGATTATCATGTATTCAGCGCTTTTACGAATATACCATTTCAACAGATAACGGCTGAAATGGATTATATTCTAAACCTCAAGTTATCAACTAGGCAAGGAAGGACACATGAGTCATGATAAACTCAAACGACAGTCACGAATAAGAAATAGGTTAAAATGATCTACTTTCAGGGATGTTACAAACGTTAATTTTCCAAGTGACAACGGCTAGGGTATGAAATAATTCTAAACTAAGTTTACAATCAATCAAGGAACGATAACCTCAACTTCATTTATGAAGGATATTGTTCATATTAATTGTGTTCTGAATCCTGATTTTGGTAATAATAACTCTGATAAAATCATTATCATAGGAGAAAACTTGTTTCAATAGCCAAGTCTCAAACGTATTTTCAAACCAATTTCACAAATATTTGGGCAGATACAAAAATGTGTTGATAGACTCCGAGTTTTTTCTTGGAAAATGAGTTAGAATACAATCATCTCATCTACTTATAATTCTTAAAATTAATCATCTCATATCTTCCATTGCGGTAATAATCCTATTGTAATGCTGTTCACAGATAAGGAAAACTCTGCAAATCCCACAGAATAGCAGCTCAAATCTATTATCGATTTTATGAATTCCACAAGAGATCAGCTTAAAAAGCTATAAAGTGCTTATATTCACTCAAATGTTTCTTACTCAATATCCAACATTCATTCACCAAATCCCACCTTTGAAAGCATTTCCTTCAATTTTTCGTTGACTTCGACCCAGATAATATTAGCCTCGATTGCATAGTACTGTCAATTTCAATAGTTTGATGTTGTGCAAACACTATTTCATTAGGGAAGCTTCGAAGGCGACCCTAAATTCAGCTGTCGGAAAACTGCTTGTAGTCACAATTTCCGTCCATTAGTCTCTCCTGGAAAGCTTCTTGCTCTTCGAACCTAACCAACATTCACAAATTCCAATTTCTTACCTCACTTTATCACGTCTGACTTCTTCCTCATTCACCCTCATCCCCTTCCCTCATCCTATCTCACTCTCGTTCTTTCTCCCAGCTTCTTCTTTAGTCCCTTGAAAGCGTTTTTCGTTTCCAATCGATAGAGTAGGCCTCATTTAATTAAATTTGCTTAGTTGATCCTACATGAGTCGAATGCTATCTCAACGGTATGAGAGTTTTAGCCGTAGGATTTCGGTACCTGAATTTGCTTCTTCACTCTGTAGATTCTGTTTCGAAACGAAATTGGTTTTTTTTTCTAATACCTAACATCTCTTATTTTACAGAAATGATATTTTGTGATTAGCGATTTAGTACTTCAACAGACTGTTCTTGATCGATCTTGGATACTTTATTATGGATACAAAGCGATTTTAATTAAATAATGTTCTTTATCTTATTGCTATATTAGGCTAGGCGTACATCGTTTAGTCAAGACAAGACAAGACGAGATTACCATAAGTAAGTGGTTGTAATAGCACATGACTGACAAAATAACGAAAGTTGTCACACTTCTAGAAACGTCCATGCCCTTCAACTCAACTGTCACTATTCTTCCAAAAAACGACTATAGATACCATATCTTTATAGAATGAGAAGAATGAAGAAAACCCTCAAATAAATGTATATCTACAAGATTTTCAATAACGTTACCTAACCACTGCTAGTAACCACTCATTGTATCATCATATCAATAAGATAAAATCAAATTTTATTCATAGAAAAACATTCAAGTTACATCATTCAAACACGTATATCATTGTCCGTTTATTTATTTTTTTTTAAATACCAATGAAGTCATAATGCTCCAATGAATAGAATATTTGATGCTGAAACTCCCTCGAATAGATACAATAAAATCAAATAATGTTCTTTATATTATTGCTATATTGCAGTACTATTGAAACATCCCTTTCAATTAATCACTGTTTCATTGATAGCAAAGACTTCACACAACCCAACTCGTCAACGTTAAAATCTATATGTCAACGATGTCTCACCAGAGATCTCGAAGAAATTGTAACCCGATGTTGTCGTGTAATATGCCAACATCTTGTGACGAGTGTGCGAGTTCTCATTTCCCTAAAACTCCTGTCATCTTCGGTCATTATTCATTTCAGGCGCCCTGCCAACCAGCCCCAGCCCATAAATCCCGTTCCCAGGTTACGACAAATATATCGGGGTAGACTAACGATTTTTCTGTCGTAGACATCGCGCCTCTACAAAATCGCTCAGTAAATGTAGAAAGATAGATATAATGTTTGAGATGTAACGTATATAGAGCCTACATTCAAAAGATACAGCCTATAAAGTTTCTACATGTCACAAAAGATATGTCGTTTAGGAAAGCTTGAATCTACGTCACATCTCTTCAGAATCGCTAAAAGAACGATAAATACAGATATGACATTTGAGATAAAACGTTACAGAAAAAGGAAGATTCAGCGTAAGAAGTTTGCACATGTCACATAAGATGTGTCTTTCAGAAACTTTTGGATTTACTCCACATCATGATGTATTTAAATTGAAAAAAACAGAATTTTTGCACACAATACAGCTCTAGTAGATGTAAAATCGTGTAACCAGTTTGACATGCCTTATGAATGCTGCTAGATTATGGAGCTGTCAACAGTCTGACTGAGACAAATTGTTGCTAGTAGTTACGTTTCTATATATATTTTACGTATTTATCTACCAATTTTTATATACTACTTTTCTGTATGTATTTCTTGTATCTATCTATTTGAATGGGGGAAATGGGTATGTACAATTTACTTCTAAACTATTTCACCAAAAGATCTCTCATGATTAACAGAAACAAATTACTTTCTACTTACTATGACAGATAGAGCCGTTGCTTTACAAATGAAGCATTTTGTAATGATTGATTGAAGTTACACTGCAAGTTCAAGTTGTAATATTTCAAAACAGAGTAAACGTTTCTCGACAGGGTAGAATAAATTATTTTTTCAGCGATAGTATTGTATAACCATTGCAATTATTGATTAAATTTATAGAAATTAGTGAAGCAATAACTGGATTTTCTGAAAGTATTCATTATCTAAACACAAAAAACTAACGGTATTCGAAAAGGAATTGAATGGAACCAACATAAATTTCGCGATTCCAGAATATCAATATTTGTTGAAACTTCCTTTTTCACGATTATTAACACAAAATATTGATTACGATCAATATTCAATTTTCCTTAATACTTTTCCTCATAGGAAATCCGGAACTACTGTACAATATTACAAAAAAAGAGGTTGATTGAAGTGAAAAAATGTAATTTTTGTCCAAGAGTTAAACCGGTTACTATTTTCTTAATAAGCGGGACTACAACTTCGGAGTTGCAATAACTAGAACAGACTTCTATGACTAGAGAAGAAAAACTAAAATTTTAAAATGTTCACATAAAACAAGATGAAGCCAATCCTTCAAACCATATTCGGCTTGCCGATCACCAACTATCCTGGGAAATTCTACAACAATCCTTTATTCCATCCCGAAAACTACACGAAAAAAATGCCAGCTTCCTGATATTGCAAAAACTCTTCGAGACAAAAATCCTCTAGGTATTCCATTTCATTACCTATATGTAACAAACATTTTTGCTTCCTGATAGAATATCGCAGAAAACTTTCTATCACACAAAAATCTTGTACATATTTCTATTCCAGCTCGATACCTATATGTACCAACCATTTTCTTATTTCTGATATCGCCGAAAACTTACTATGATACAAAAATCCATTTGTATCATAAAAAACCAACTCCACCTATTCCTATTGCAACACAACACCTGTATATGTAGCCTACAAAGAATGTCTGCTCTCTGATAGAATATTGTGAAAAAAACACAGAATGAGAGAAAAAGGCGTGCAGAAATTTCTACAAAGAGAGCCGCCATTACTGCAGGTATCCCGGGGAGATTTTGCCGCGCGATCCAAGATTGTCCTGGCTCATCTCAGTGTTGCACTGTTGTCTTGTGGGTAATCCTTCCGCGTCTTCTACTTTTCAGTCACTGCCCGTTCTCTCTCCTTCTTCTTTGTTATTCTCTTCTTATTCGTAAATGTGTTTTCTCTGGTAATCCCTTTGAACATGCGGTGCGCTGGACCCGACCTTGCACTTGCATTAGACGGCGCTTTCTTCTTCCTTTTCTATTTTCTCCTTTCTTCCTCGCTTTCTGCTTTTCTTCCTATGTTCACCTTCTCTCTCCTCTTCTTCATGTTAGTTTGTTCGTCTCTCTATAATCTTAGCTCGTTATTATCTTCTTTATCTTCTTTATCTTCTTCTTCTCTTTCTAATCTTCTTCTTATTATCTTCTTTATCTTCTTCTTCTTCTTCTTCTTCTTCTTCTTCTTCTTGCTTCTTCTTCTTCTTCTTCTTCTTCTTCTTCTTCAATTGCGTTTTTCAACTCCGCTTCAATTGCCGTCATTTTTCGCATTCAATTTTTGTACCATTTTTATATTATTATTCTAATAGATCCTCTTCCTCATATTCCTTATTAACTTATTATACATATTATAATATTCTTTTTTATCCTACTCCTCTCTTTTTCCTACGGTATTCTCTTTCTTCACTAATTCCATTTTCTCTGATCCTGATTCTTCATCAAATCTCCCTTTCATGTTGATATCTTTCTCCATTTTATTCACCTTCTTTCTCTTTATAACTTCATTAATCGTCACTCTCCTTCCCATCACTCTATTTGTTCCAAGTTTTTTTTTCTCCCAAATTTTTTTCTTCAATTCCTTCCTCGGTATTACTTCTCCTTCCTTTCTTTTTATTGCATCCGATACTTCTCTCCTCTTTCTTTATTCTCCCTTATTTTTTCTTGTCTTGTCACCATCTTCTGTTTCTTCTCTCCATCCTCCGTTTATTTTCCCCCTTATTCCTCTCTTATTCCCGTCTCTCTTCTTCAATATTTTTCCCTCTCATTTCTCTCATATTTTTTCCTCTTCATCTAACTTGTCTTCTCCTTCTCCTCTCCTAACACTTCCCCTCTCCTTCTTGGCGTTGTAATGCCTTTGGGCTTTCAATTTTTTTACAACTTTCTAGTTAGTAATCACCTGGCCTTTACTTGAGCAGCTCCAACTAAGCAAGCATTTCCTGTTTTGTCCCATTTAATGCTGCAAACCCTTCCCACTTCCCTCACAATACTAATCCAATACGCGGGCAAAGGTTAATTGAAAAGTTTTCCAAGATGCAAAGTTCGAGAGATTCAATTTCTAGGGGGTGAAATATTTCGAATACTTCAACTGTGGGAAATTCGTTTAGATTTCTCTGGGATTTGACAATAAGTCTACAGCCTACAAATCCTGGATATTCCATGGATTACAACTCATGATTGAAGTAAGAGAGCAAAGGGTCAGAACACTTTCGTTGGACTTCCTGTATTAATTGGAAAAAAAAGTTAAATATTTATATTATCATATCAATTAGATTGCAATTTGAATTACACAATAAATCCCCAATCAAATAGAACTATCTTTTCACATAAAAATCCTCTATTCCCTTTATCCAAAAAAAAGGGACAAGTATTAATGAGAAGTGTATTCCCATATAAGGTGTACAAATCCTTCAAGAATAATAATTTATTATATATACAAACTTCTTCATTGTAGATTCATCACAATTACATCATGATCTTACTCCTAATTATTTTTCCTCATGCTATAAATTATGTATTGATTAATGTATGTACCGGTAACAAACATTACTATGTATATTGCACTTTTTATGGTTTTTTTTTTGTTTCTCCTTTGTTTGTACTGTGTATTGTATTGCATTGTGTTTTTGGTGAATACATTTCAAATTTCATTTCATTATTCATATTACATCTCATCTTCCTCTTATTAACTATTTTCATTATATAATTCATGGTATAACTTACATTTTTCACTATCACAGGCAAGAATTGAAGCAAATATATTTTTAAAAACTACAGTACACGAATTAAGTGCATAATCTGGCTCTTGACCTTCCAGCCCATACGGTGTAGGGTAGGCTGTAGTAGAGACGAGCACAGAAACAACTAACCGAGAATCAATAGAACACACACAGACACTCTAAATCTATTTGTAAATGTCAGAAACATTCGACAAGCAGGAGAGGGAAAGAGAGAGAGAGCGCATGCACGCGTGAGAGAACAGGCTGCAAGTTGTAGTTCCAGTGGGTATTTAAGCCAGGAACTAGCAACATCCCCAAAAATACGAAGCAGCATGCAATCAGCACATCAAGAGAAAGAAGTTTCTGCTCAATGCTCAAATGTTCGCCGACTATTCAGCACTTGTTTAACGCCACCTTCTCTCTCTTTCTCATTATCTCTGTATTTATTCTTCTCTATCGTTTGCCTTTGTAAAAATTTCTCCCCAAACGGCAACAGCTTGCAGCCCCCGATAAAAAAAATGCTTGTTAACACGTGACCAGTTGATGAAAAGAATGGTGAGAGAAGGGAGACGTACCAAGTGAGAGGTAAAAGTAGAGGAAGATGTGGTGAAATGAGAAGAGAAGGGGATGGAGGAAGAGGACACTGTGGAGGAAGAGGGGAGAGAGGAGCTACAGGGTGGTGCAAAAACGTTGTGGAGTGAATAAAGAAGAAGAGACTGGAAGAAAAGATAGTAAGATATAGAGGAAGAAAGATGGATTAAAGATAGAGGAAGAAAAGGATACAGGATTCGTCAAGAAAAAAGGAAAAGAAACCGAGAATGAGGAAGAAGGTGGAGTGAGAAGAAGATAAAGTAGGAAAGTAGGAAAAAAGGCAATAAGAAGGAATAGTACACACGAAGGAAGTAAGACAAATGAGAGAATAGCAGTAGGATGGGGCGATAAAAAAAGAAAGAAAACAAAAAGATAGGAATACGAAGAATATTGCAAAGAATAGAAGAGAAGAAATGTGAGGATAAAAATACTGATGGAAAAACGTTGGATGAGGACGGAATGAGGGGGAAAGAATGAAGGAGAAGGAAAAGAAAGAGGTAGAAAAGAGAATCAGATAGAAAGAAAGAAAAGGGGAGTAAACACAGAATGAATCGTAGAGTAGGGAATGGGAGAGGAAGATTAAAAAGAAGGAATATGGCAAAGAGAAAGACAGAGTTCGGTGAGATGAAGAAGAGACAGGAGAAGAAGAAGATAAATACGAAGAGAAACTTTAAAAAAAAGTAATGGAGGGGACGGCCATCTTATTCGGTCTACATTATCTAATGCTCCTTCATTATCATTGAAAAATGACAACAGAGAAAAGCAGTAGGAGATAGAAAAGGGATTGAGAAAAAGAACCGGAGGAGGATAAAGGAGGAGGAGGAGGAGGAGGAGGAGGAGGAAGAAGATGAGGAGGAGTAGGAGGAGGAATAGGAGAAAAAGAAGGACGAGGACGAGGAGGTTGAACGTGCAAAGCTGTGCAGAGTTGTGCTCTATCCATGGACACATGATAGCGTGTGTCATTAGCAACTGCCCTATGCCAGCATATCCAGTCATCAAACGATGCACCATTCAAAAACGTAAACGACTACTATACTGCTCTGCTAAACGCGCTTTGCAGGTAGAACGGCACACCTATTGAAAGGGGCATGCAACTGGATTAGCCCGGCCAAATACTAAAACCTGGGGCTTGTTTCATAAAAATTCACAAGTACTGTAATACAGAAGGATGGCTGGAATATGTATACTACGGCATACTGTGCAATGAATTCATGATTTTAGTATGTGCCAGTCTTTGACCTGGGTACAGTAGGCTACTTCTAAATTTCTATGAAACAGGCCTCCATTAGTCCAGTAGTTATCGCTAGTAATCGTTATTCACGATCAATGAAATTGAATCCAATTTGGAAAATCGCTAGACTATAATTTAAACGGTATACTTCGAACTACTTGCAAGCTCACATTTATTCCCATACACAAAAAAGGATCTCCTAGAGATTGCAATAATTACCGCACAATAGCTTTGATTTCTCATGCAAGTAAAGTTCTCCTCTGCATCATCAATGAGAGATTGAAATCAATACTACTACCACAGATCCCTCAAGAACAATGTGGATTTGTTCCTGGAAGAGGCACAAGAGAGCACATTCTCAACTTGCGTCAAATAATAGAAAAATCTAGGGAGTACAACATAAAGACATATCTATGCTTTGTGGATTATTCCAAGGCGTTCGACAATGAAATGGCATAAAATGGCACATATTGCAGGAAATGGGCACTCCAATGCATCTGATACAGCTACTGAAGCATTTATATGTCAACAGTGTAGCAAATGTGAGAGTCAATAACACATATTCTGATGACTTCAAACTAAAGGCCGGCGTCCGCCAGGGATGTATCATGTCCCCAATACTTTTTAATATATACACGGAATATATCATGCGTATTGTGTTTGATGACTGGAAGGGAGGAGTTACTATCGGAGGGCAGAAAATCAGCAATCTCCGGTATGCTGATGATACCTTAATCCTGGCATCCACAGCAGAAGAACTTGAACGCATGATGACCAGACTGGACAGAGTTAGCCAAGAATATGGACTTAGAATCAATGCACAGAAGACCAAAGTGATGATCATTGACAGATGTAGGAATAATCAACCAGACATAAGAAGAGTGGCAGGATATGAGGTGGTGAATTATTTCAATTATTTGGGCTCTATAGTTACAAACAGTGGCAGATGTGAAGACGAAATACGACGACGGCTTACAATGGCCAGATCAGCAACAGCCAAGCTTACAAAAATCTGGAGGGACAGGGATGTAACAAGGAAGACCAAATTACGCCTGGTACACGCACTTATCTTTCCTATTGCCACCTATGCAGCAGAAACTTGGACCATCAAAAAGGCAGACTCCAAGCGGATAATGGCTTTTGAGATGTGGGTCTATCGTAGGATGATGCGCATACCTTGGACCGAACATCGCACAAATGTCTCAATATTAGACGAGCTTAACATCACCACTAGGCTCTCGGTAACCATTAATCAGAGCATATTGAGATATTTTGGCCATATAAACAGGCGTTGGGATGGTATGGAGAGATTGGTGGTTGAAGGAAAAGTGGAGGGGACAAGATCAAGAGGAAGATCACCGATGCGATGGTCGGACCAGATCAAGAACATAACTGGTTACTCTCTCCCAGAGGCAACGAGGCGTGCACAGGAAAGACAAGGATGGTCAATGGTGGTAAAGAGACAATCATAGCGTCACTACGTCCTTACGAAGGATATAGACAGAGGAGGAGGACTTCGAACTAAAATTAAACGAGTTATTTCATTAGCCTACGCCTACAGTAATTTATTTAGATCTAGCGAGGAAAAACTCACGAATATTCGATGTCATAGCCGAGAAACACGCAGATTTCTTTAAAAAGTACCGTTATAATTGAGAGAAACACCAATTTTGTCTTCTAGTAGTGGACTTTGACCCGGGATTCTCGCGAAATCGTGTTGCTTACGTCACAAATTACCGTTAGAATAAGAAAAATTCACGAATATTTGACGTCATAACCGAGAAACGCGCAGATTTCTTCAAAAAATACCGTTACAATCGAGAAAAACACCAGTTTTGTCTTCTAGTAGTGGACTTTGACCCAGGATTCTCGCGAATTCGTGTTGCTTACGTCACAAACTACCGTTACAGCAGGAAAAACTCTCGAATATTTGACGTCATAGCCGAGAAACACGCAGATTTCTTCAAAAAGTACTGTTATAATTGAGTAAAACAACAATTTTGTCTTCTAGTAGTGGACTTTGACCCGGGATTCTCGCGAATTCGTGTTGCTTACGTCACAAACTACCGTTACAGCAGGAAAAACTCACGAATATTTGACGTCATAGCCGAGAAACACGCATATTTCTTCAAAAAGTACCGTTATAATTGAGAAAAACACCAATTTTGTCTTCTAGTAGTGGACTTTGACCCGGGATTCTCGCGAAATTGTGTTGCTTACGTCACAAATTACCGTTAGAATAAGAAAAATTCACGAATATTTGACGTCATAACCGAGAAACACGCAGATTTCTTCAAAAAATACCGTTACAATCGAGAAAAACACCAGTTTTGTCTTGTTGTAGTGGACTTTGACCCGGGATAATCGTGAATTCGTGTTGCTTACGTCACAAACTATCGTTGCAGCAGGAAAAACTCACGAATATTTGACGTCATAACCGAGAAACACGCAGATTTCTTCAAAAAGTACCGTTATAATTGAGAAAAACACCAATTTTGTCTTCTAGTAGTGGACTTTGACCCGGGATTCTCGCTAATTCGTGTTGCTTACGTCACAAACTACCGTTACAGCAGGAAGAACTCTCGAATATTTGACGTCATAGCCGAGAAACACGCAGATATCTTCAAAAAGTACCGTTATAATTGAGTAAAACACCAATTTTGTCTTCTAGTAGTGGACTTTGACCCGGGATTCTCGCGAATTCGTGTTGCTTACGTCACAAACTACCGCTACAGCAGGAAAAACTCTCGAATATTTGACGTCATGGCCGAGAAACACGCATATTTCTTCAAAAAGTACCGTTATAATTGAGAAAAACACCAATTTTGTCTTCTAGTAGTGGACTTTGACCCGGGATTCTCGCGAAATCGTGTTGCTTACGTCACAAATTACCGTTACAGGAAGAAAAATTCACGAATATTTGACGTCATAACCGAGAAACACGCAGATTTCTCCAAAAAGTACCGTTATAATTGAGAAAAACACCAATTTTGTCTTCTAGTAGTGGACTTTGACCCGGGATTCTCGCGAATTCGTGTTGCTTACGTCACAAACTACCGTTACAGCAGGAAAAACTCTCGAATATTTGACGTCATAACCGAGAAACACGCAGATTTCTTCAAAAAGTACCGTTATAATTGAGTAAAACTTCAATTTTGTCTTCTAGTAGTGGACTTTGACCCGGGATTCTCGCGAATTCGTGTTGCTTACGTCACAAACTACCGTTGCAGCAGGAAAAACTCACGAATATTTGACGTCATAACCGAGAAACACGCAGATTTCTTCAAAAAGTACCGTTATAATTGAGAAAAACACCGATTTTGTCTTCTAGTAGTGGACTTTGAGTAAAATGTTAGATTGTTGTATAATCCATTGTTGTATTTATCAAATGTTGGGATTGAAT
The DNA here is from genome assembly GCA_017141395.1 of Laodelphax striatellus. NCBI lineage: Eukaryota > Metazoa > Arthropoda > Insecta > Hemiptera > Delphacidae > Laodelphax > Laodelphax striatellus. The sequence continues at coordinate 6,140,494 of CM029531.1, read as the reverse complement.
AATAGACAACTCCCAAACGATAATACGGTATTTCACGTAAATTGAATTGAACCGCCGCAAAATGACGTCATCTATCAGATCAAAAATACCAATATGATCTTTGCCGTCGACGGAGGTTGAACTGAATTCGCTTTACTGCCATACTAAGCCCCTGCGTCCACTTCGCAACTGCTATCTGATTTCAGTCAGCAACCCAATGTTGCCAGATGACATTTGGCTGTTTTTCGGGTAATCGGGTAATCTAACCTATCAGCCAAAGTCATCTGGCAACGCTGGGTTGCTGGCTGAAATCAGATAGCAGTTGCTTAGTGGGCGCAGGGGCTAATTAATGTCGGCTTGCAACCAGCAAGATCAATCCTGATCGAGGATCAGTACAATGCGAATTGAATGGGATCAGCTGATTCGAAACATTGATCCCGGTTTTTGATCAACCAAGATGCACTTCAGCTACAGTAATTAATTGAATTGATACATCAATATTTGTAACATTGGACTGCAATTAATTTTTCGATTGAGGAAAGGTAAGGGTGCCACAATAGAATCAGGCCCCCCATAATGCAGCATCTGATTCAATCAGAAACGATACAGGGAACTCCTGTGGCGAGTTATTAATCGCAAGACAGGGCAACAGCACAGAACTGCACTCCACCACTACCATCTTCTCTCTCCTTCTTCACCACAATTTTCTTATACATATTTCACTACTTCCTTTTCTTTCTATAACATTTAATTCAAAGCAGTCTATCTTCATCTGCTATGTAATCAACTTAATCTAATTCTTCAATCTCCTTCCTAATTCTAACTACATCACATTCTTTCAGATATTTGCTTCATAATACATTTTCCTTATCTTTTTATTACAATCTACAGTGCATACTATTATATCTGTTTTTCCTCTTCACTCATTATTCTCTGTACTCTTTTCCTTATTCTGCATCTTCTCTAAAATTTTCTTCTTCATCTTCATACTATTGAAATACATTCTTAAATCTATTATATCTTCTTAAATATTCTTCAAACTTCTTAAATATTCTTAAATCTTTCATCTTCCAACCACTGTTTATTCCTATTACTGCATTATTCTCTACACTCTTTTCCTTTACTTCTATCTCCCCCAAATTACTTTCTTTTTCATTCCCCTACTATTCTTCTTCGCCTATCATTTCTCCCTAGAGATAAAGTTAGACACAAATTATGCTTGGCTAGATATGGAGGTTCGTGATGTGGGAAAAAAAGGTAAACAATCCAAGATTCTCTCTCTGTTACACCAACTCTATCCTTACTCTCAAGGCCCTTTCTAAAACATCTCAATTTCTCACCGCTCTCACTCCCTCTCTCGCTCTCTCTCTCTCTCTCTCTCTCTCTCTCTCTCACACACACACACACACACGCACACTTTTCCGGACAAGCATCTCTGCTTCAATTAGGCCGTCGCGACGCGAGAGACACACAATAATTGCAGAGGCCGGACCAATTTGAGTACGGCAGCCGACAAATTTCAACGCTTGAATTCATTTGCTGCCCAATGTCCGACTTCTACCATAAGTTGGTAGCGGCAGCATTGGCAGCAGCAATAGCAGTAGCAGCGGAACCAGCAACTACAACAGCAGCAGCAGCAGCAGCAATAGTTAGTGACCAGGAGATGAGTTTGTCACACGTTCGACTCTTCTCGTTTCAATTTGCGCTGTCAAATAAATTAGCTAGATGCTGACCAGGAAAACAAGAGAGCTATAGACATTTTAAGAGAGAGGGAGTAGGAGAAGGCTCATAGAGTGAAAGAGAAAGAGAGAGTGGGCTGGACAGACAGAGAGAGAGATAGAGCCAGAAGAGTGAGAGAGAGCGAGAGTGTGCTGGACAGAGACAGTGTGCTGTAAAGGATGAGAAAGAGAGAGAGGCATCCGACAATCAGTTCCGAAATCAAATCGGTGTCGGGCGTGATTTGAGGCTGCCAATTTTGGGGCAAACGTGTTCGAAAATCAGTCAGTGGCGTAGCAGCAATTAGGGCGACAGGTTACGTGATTTAGGGTCTGCATTTTTTTCCCAATTTCTCCCCTACTAACTGCCCATCTAGTAGTTGAGACAATCATAAAATACATAGATTAACAGTTACTGTTAATAATAGGTATGAACAACACAAACAGAATAACATAGAAAAACTTCATAACAAACATCCACCACAAAGATTTGAAACTAGCCTACATAACCGCCCAGAATATACATAAGTAGGCCATGAAGCTATTATACACAGTATAAAAAAGATATAAGATTAAATAAATTGGAAATTAAGTAGAATCCTAGAAATAGAACTAGGTAAAGTGAATGATCGTTACTCTTAGTTTGGGAATATAAAACCTGGAAATATTGACGGCTAGGCTCTAATATGAAATATGGGCTCTGACTGACCTGTCTCATTTTATAAACCTTGCCTACAGCCAAACTGCCAATCAAGAATGGAAGGTTGGCTAAAGCAAAAGAAATGTAAAAAGTAGGAAAGCTTTGGAGGTTTTGTAAAAAACTAGAAAGAAGTCATATTCAGATAGAAAAAACGCTCATTGCCTCATCAATCAATCGACAAACCACACAGTTCCAAGGTCTAAAAAAAAGATCACTGTTTTGAGGAATCAATCAAATCAACTGTCAGGGGAGGCTGTCGCAAAAACCGTATGGAAGAAAAAGTTCAGGAGTCGATTTTACTTGTAGCAAAGTTCATTGTAGAAATCGAAATTCGTTCTGAAGTTGCGTTGCATCGAAACCGGAATTTTGGAAAAATGAATCAAAATAAAAATAACTCACGCCGTGTATGATAACGCCGTGAATGATTATGATGACATTATTTTACATCGGTTCAACTCAATTGGCTTTTCGTAATCAAAAAAGAAAGGTATGCACAGCCAAAAATGTGAAAAGCCTTATTAAAATGACATAACATATATATTTTTTAAACAGCAATATACAATACAGATTTGAATGTCGTCAATATTACCATGAATCTGTAATCTGTAAATTAATTGTCAATTACAATCAATGAATTGAAATGGGAAGAGAAATCAACATCTTTTTATTGTCAAACTTTCGTATATTCCTCCTCAGTATAATAGGCTCTGTCTATTCAGAATTTGTATCTATTTAATCTATTCTGTTCATTTTTGGTGGATGATAATTTCATATTTACAAAGAGTCTGTTGAGAAAATTTGCATCCCGCTAGGTTTGTTAGACTAGGAATACACCGGTTAGTCAAGACAAGACAAGACAAGATTAGTCACGTTTAGTCACAGTACTTAACATAGTTGCTTATGAAGCAACACACACCGATTAGTCATTGCATCAGTGTGTGCTGCTTCATAAGCAACTATGTGAATTGTCTTGACAACCTACGAATAGCTTACTACTATGCTGCTTGGTCGCAAAGTTTCTACCCCTCCAGTATTATAAGAGTACTACATAAAGTTATCCTAGCGTTGATAAGATAAATTCATCGATATTCTATAATTCAAAACTCAAAGTATAATATTTATCAACATTATGTTTCAACGAAATTGGAAGCACGAAGAAAAATATTCTCCAAAGAATTCTCTAGCTTTCTCTAGAACTGCTAACCTGACACTGCATTGGTGCCATCAGAAAGTTCTAACAGGACCTTTTGCCACTGTCAGTTAGGCTTTCAACGGCGGCGTGTACAATATAAAGCGAAACAAACGGCGATCGAGTGGAGAAAGGAAAGGAAGAGCAAAACGAACGCACGAGAAAAGCAGCAACTCGACACAAAAATAAATCGTGCAAAGACCTCTTTTCCACTCCACACCACTACACGCACGCACGCACACAATCGCCATAAAATAACTTACATCTTTCTGGAAGCGAAAAGTTAACTTGCACTGGGAATTGGAGCAACGACCCTCTTCTCACATTCAAGGCCAAAATACTCACTATAAATTTGGTCCACAAATACATACAGGCTACACAAGGACAAGCATGTAGGGCACAAACATACCAGAGTCCTAATCCATCACGATAGATCCGCGAGGCGTTGTAGAAGGAGAAGAATAGGAAGAGGAGGGCGGAGGAATGGGTGGAGTGGAGGAGGAGGAGGAGGAGGAGGAAGAAGAAGAAAAGAAGAAGAAGAAGAAGATGATGATGATGAAGAAGAAGAAGAAGAAGAAGAAGAAGAAGAAGAAGAAGAAGAAGAAGAAGAAGAAGAAGAAGAAGATGAAGATGAGGAGGATGAAGAAGAAGAAGAAGAGGAGGAGAAGAAGAAGAAGAAGAAGAAGAAGAAGAAGAAGAAGAAGGAGGAGGAATTAAAAGAAGAAAAAGAAGTGAGGATTACAATAAGGTGGAGAAGGAAGAAGAAATAGAAGAAGAGGGGGAAAAATAATAATGACGATGATAAAAGGAGATGTAGTAACGAGATGATTATGGTAAGAAGTAAAAGAGTAGGACGTAAAAGATAAGCAAAGAAAAACAAGAGGAAAAGAATAGAAGAGAAAGAAGGAAGATGGGAGAAGATGAAGGAGAGAAGGAGGAGAAAGACTAAAGTTAAAGTAGAAGGAAGGTTAAAGTAGAAGAAATGGAAGAAAAAGTAGATGTCTTTAAAACTAGATACTATGTTGTGACATACTCAGCACCACAAAATGAAATGTGTTTTCTATCAACTCAACAAACCAGAAATAAATCGCAGTTGTAAAAATATTACACAGTCATCAGATCCAACTCAACAAATATTGTTGATTTGTGTGGGGCTATCACGACGAGAAGAAAACTAGATTATTCAAGTAAAATGAATGGGCCTGAGTTACTGCTAGTAGCTTATGAATGGGTGTTTGCTGGCCAATAGTAGATTAGAAAAAACTGAAAACATAGGCTACATGTAAAAGTACACGTTTTCTACAAATTGTATCAATTTGCAATATTTATTTGCAAATAAATGCATTTCTGTTATAATTGCATTTTTGCAATAGGCTGGTACTGCATCAGATACATATTTTTGTGTAGGTATTGGATTAGAATGCATAACATCTCATAACCTTGGCTGAGGCATTTAGGCTAAATTGATATAATAGGAAAAACTTTTCAAATTGACAAATTTCACTTTAAAAACACAATGTTCACAGGACCATGGTTTATTAAAGTGGAGTTTGAACACATTTCAAAAATTGTTTTCTATCATGGAAAGATTCCACAACATTGTTCTACAAATTTTATCTTGATTGATGTTTCAGAGTCTTGAAAACTATATTAATACACCATCAGTTATCAAACTGGACAAAACCTATCTATCGGAAAACAATCGAGGCCTAAAACTGTAACAGAATATAGGAAAACTGTTTAAAGCCCACTGATCCGATAAAACTGCATCTGGTACACTACTCCCCCTCCCGCGCAGCTTTGACTTTGAACAAATATCGAAAACTGATTTGTCCTCTGCAAAAAATGACCAGGAGCCGTGCTGCAACGCTGTAACGTGTGCACTTTGAGCCTACGGAGGATAAACTGTGAGCTCGCTTGGGGAGGCTATAACGGCGGGTTCACACGGGGATTACACCTGTCATACGGCAGAGAAAAAAAACCCGGACGATCAAGAGCGCACTCTTGCTTGATCCGAACCAACGAAACTGTACGGGAGCCGCGATAAATAATTCAATTGAAAAGTACTTATCACACCGTTCTGTAGCGAAAGAAAACAGGAAATTTAATCAGTGGTACTTTAGTATCATCACATGTAATAATATTAGCTATGTGTTCATTGTAATGGATAGCTGATTTTTGCCATTACAGTATTAATTTCTATTTTGCAAAGAACTGTATTTGATGGAGATTAATGGAAGGTATTTCAGGAATCAGCGTACCTTAAAACATATAATTCAGCAAAACTATCTCATACAACTGAAAACGTTTTTGCAGACCTGTGTAATCTATTTGAAATTATCTTTTAAAAATTAGATTTGCAATACTATCAACATTTAAAACTGTGTGGTAACCAGCTTAGAATAAGGCATTTGAGAATTGCAACGGAATAATCACCAGTAAGATTCTTATCAAAAATGGCTATTGAAATTGATTTCATTCCAAACATGACAGCCAAACAACGCAACACGAAAATAATTATTTATGATGTATCCGATATAAGCAGGAAACCACTGTAGGATAAAACACCCAACAATCAGTCCCTTATACAAACAAATAAAACATAAAAATTGCTAATGAATAACGGAAGCCTACATCCAGCTCTATGCTACAACAACTTTGGAAGTGAGTTATGAGAACAAAAGAAACTTCAAAGATTGAAAGAAAAGTTTATGCACCAAAACAACAAAATGAGACCAAGAATCCTGCGAAATGTTGAATGAAAAAAGTTTCAAATAACAAAAGTACTTGAGATTACATCACAGTCGTCAATTATATTGTTATTGTGCCAGTTATAGGTGAGCACTAGTGGCTAAGCGTGGTATACGTATTTGGTCATTGCCAGGTAGGAAATGTACCCGGCGATGACCAAATAAGTATTCCATGCTTCGCCGCGGGTGAGCTCGAACTCGCTGGAAAATGGTAAAAACTGAAAAATGTCAACAGGTTCAAGGAAAAGGTCAGCCAATTTTGGGAACACACATACAATCCAAGCTTTGGCCGGCAGATGAAAAAAAATCGCCCTTTTTTTTGGGGGGGTGGGGGTCGGTGGTGACTCAAGCAGCTTACAGAGCTTTGGGATGAAAAAAGAGGGAGATTCAACAGGATATTTCAGGGAAAAGCGACCACACACACACTGTTTACGAGTTGCCTAAGCGATTAGTTCAACTGAGCAGAGCAAATCAGATTGGCTCAATTGTTGGGGCACCATGTCAAAGCCGACAGTTCCGGGAACCAGTGCGGACGGTTGAGCTGCTCTTCATACCTTTAAATGCTGCTGCAGCAACGCCATTGGTCGAGCAACAATTATTGTGCAACTGTTGATAATGATGGTGTCAATAGAGGAGCGAACATAATCCAATTAAGCGGATTAAAATATAATTTCATAAATCATCTCTACTCAACGACGAAAGTTATTCGACAGTATAGATGTGGATCGAATAATTTTCAGCTGAAACTAATGAGACAGCTACTTTTTCCACTCAGAATTCATAAAAGCCTGCACAAGGCAGATCAAAAAAATGGCAGAAATTTTTGCAATTATATACGGAAAATGAATTCATTTGACAATGTTATGTGTGCAGACTACAGCATTCAGTACAAATGGGATCAGAACTAATTTTGAACAACACTTCCGGGAAGCAGTGAAGCATAAAAGCTAATAAATTCAAATAATATGACGTCATTAATTCGACGAGAAAATAGAAATTGGGAGGATATTTTTCAAACTTTTTCAAACATCATAATCGATTTCAACCCCGAATCTTGAAAGCGTTTTATATGGATCGATACGGGAGGCACAACTAGTAATGATGAAATATGCCAGTTGAGTAACAAGACGCCCTCCCCACCTCCACCACCCACCTTTCCAGGGTGTCATCTGCCCCATTTCGTCTGCAGAATTAGAGTTTGCAAAGAGATTTGCACGGGACACCATTAATAATACTCGTGTCGGTGTCGGGGCAAATAAATTTGCGAGCCGATTGGAGGCGATAGCTGTTAACGCGTGCTTTGTAAAGTACGGCACCTTGTAAGGGTGGTGGAGAGTGGAGTGGGGGTAAGGTCTCAGTTGAACATGTAGTGGCATGGACGTCTTCGTCCCCTACCTACCACTCAAACTAATCGTTTCTAAGTATAATGAGATTTTCTGGCAAAGTGTGTCGTCTACAGCTAGTGAGAGGTGAGGGCCAGGATTTTCGTTCGTCTAACTCTCTTTTGCTTCTACTTCTTCTCCTCATCTTCTTCTACTTTACTTCTTCTTCTACTACTACTAAAACTCCTTGCATTTCTTCTTCTACTTCTACTCCTTGCATCTGCTTTCATTTTCTTCTTCACAGATCGTGATCATCATCATTATAACACTTCTACACCATCTACTTCAACTTTTACTCCCTTCAACTTTTTGAATTTCTCTTCTTTTTCCTATTCTACTCCTTCTTCTTCTTCTTCTCCTTCTCTTACTTCTGCTTATCTACTCCTTATTTCTTTACTCACTATTTTCTCCATCAGCATCATCTTCATCTTCTTTATTCTTCTCCTTCATCATCTCCTTCTTCTGTTTCTCACATCTTCGTCTTCTAATTACAACATTTTTGTTTATCACCAACATCATTATATTCTTCCATCACCATTTTTTTTATTTCTTCATCTTCATCGTCTCCTTCTTCTTCCGCTTCTTGTTCGTGTTTCAGGGCCCTGCAATTCATTCAATTAAACCCTGACTGAGTTTATATGCTGTGAACTGTAGCGGTAGCACAAAATTCTACTTTCAAAGCAACTTAATATAATATGTCTCCTTTCAAACTTGTTCACCCTCTATCTTAATCTCCTGATCTTTTCCTATTACCTCTCCTGATCTTTTTTCTTTATTCCTTCCTTTATTTCTTCCTACATTTCCTTAATGATCTCAATTTTCTTATTTTTCCTCCTGTTTACTTCATTCTTCTTTTCAATGTTTCATTCTATTTCTTCTTCCTCAATATTTTTTTCTCTCTGTCAATTCTGTTCCTCCCTTCACAATTCCTCTTCTCTCCCTCATCTTCTACTCCCTCTCCTCTTTCTCTTCATCCAACTCTTCTACTCCTCTTTCTTCCAGCTCTTCATCTCCATTGACTCCACCTCATTCTGTGCATCTTCATTTCATCCTCTTCCTCCACCTCCTTTTCTCTTCTCCATTTTATTTCTCTTCCCGTGTCTCTTGTGTTGTGATATGTTGTTCAGCGCTCAGCCAAAGGCTGACAAAGGTGTTGTGAGCCCACTTGTGAATTATATTGTAGTCACCCCAAGCCGAGACGTGGCCTGGCCACCTGATATCATCCACTCTTCTCTTTTCTCTCCAGCCAAAATCTTCATCAGAATTCTTGCTGGCCACCAACTCATATTACAGCCTCCGTTCTGTGGTTACTCTTTAGGAAATCCAACTCTATCTCTCTATACACTCTTAGCACGTTCCAAAAGCAGTAGGCTTTACAATTTGTGCTCTAGTCAGATAGTCGAATTCAGTCTTTGTAATTTGAACTGAAAATGAGTTCATTAGCAAGATACAGTAATAGCAAGATTCTCTGATATCCAAGGAACTAGACATTTACATCGTTATGAATCACAATACGGGGATTACCGTTATACTGAATAAATAAAACGTAATCTTCTCTTCCTTCTTCTTCTTCTATTCTTCTTCTTTTCCTAACCCTATAGCACGATCCTCAGCGTCGGGCTGTTTCGGTTTTAAACAGTCCATCTCCTCCGACACTCTACCTTAAAAGTCTTAAAGACCTTTAAAGTGTTTAAAAGACCATTCCTTCTCCAAAGAATACTTTTAAGACCCTTATCAAAAATCTGCGATATTCAGCATTTGGAGTTAAGTTTGTAATTGCTCGTCGAAACATATTTTTTCTGACAAGTTAAAAGGATCCTGCTATACAAACTAACAAAATAATGAGAACATACATACAACTACATGAAAACCAAGTACCATGGAACAATCACTTACAAGTTTCATAATAAATAATAATGACTCCTAAGGCAACGAGCGCCCGAATATTATCATTCAATTCAACCTCACAAACCGAGTCGCCGGCTATTCAAAACAATAGCAATAGCAATATTATGTCAAGTTCAAGCGAGCCACAATTAGGGGACAGTCGCTCGCTTGCTTCTGTTGTTTGAACAAGGGACGCGCCGCGCGCTCTATTTGAAGACATTTCGCGCTCCACTTGTCACTGATGGAGTTTCGTTTTGTCGCTTGCCATTCAATCTACATCTCCATGTCTCCTCGTCATCTACTATTTCTGTTATCCCACTATTTCATCTCCATATCATCTCGAACATCTATATATTCTATCTGATTAAAACAACCGTTATGATAGTGATGGTAATTATATCTGAGGAGTGAGTCTGTTGGGTAAATCTATTTTTCTAACCAATTTTAATTTTAAATTTGTATCAATGATTTATATTCATTTATTAATTCGTGCTGTTTTTACATCTCTTTCATTTTTATGTATTTTAGGTTATTTATATTACATTTCCGTTCAACGGAGAGGAATACAAAAAAAAAATGTACACCATCCACCATCCAGTTGAAGAAGAGTGAGATGAAGGAGGCGAAAGAATACATCTAGAGAAACATTGATGAAGAAAATAGAATAAGGAAGAAGAGATTGATAATATAAGCAGAAAGACAACGGAGGAGAGAGAATGAAAACAATGATACAGGAGTACGAGAAGCGCGAGATCAAAGACGAAGAAGAGGGAAAACTGAGAAGAAATAGAAGAGATAAAGTGTAGTCATCCTCCTACTGCCAAATACTACCGAAACCACGCTATGTTCTTTTACAGTGGAGAAAGAACAAAGGAAAGAATAAAAACAAAAATTTAAAAGAGATATAACTGAGGGAAGGAGAGGAAACCTGTGAGAAATATTTGTACATTTCAAAAAATATACTACAACTGAGAATATGGAACAAAATAACTCAGAAAAGTGAGGCAGAATCCGGAAAAGAATGAACTGCAAAAGAGAAAAGCGAGTAAGAATTAAATTGAGAAAATGGCGAACCACGCTTTCTACTGTTCAAAATGGGCGTGCATAAGCTCCGCCTCCGCCAATCACAAGCCTGCTACGTCACTACGATCGACAGCCAATCAGAGGAAGGCTCCGCCATTCGCTTTCTCTCTCCCATATTGAGCCAGCCAACGTTATTTTTCCGTTAATTATCAAGCAAATCTACAGTCAATGAATGATACGTTCTATTACAAAGCAGCAAGTATATATTAGTAAAAGAACAATGAAGGGAGTGTCAAAATTGATAAACGGCAATTCAGCGTAGGTTTCACTTTCCAATTTCATAATAATCATTATAACATTCAATCACTGCTGACAAATATTTGAAAATAAAATAATATAGTTCAGACAAGATTTACGGCCAGAAGCACAGGATCCAATTAAATTTAACCACCGTAAACTGACTTCAGCTTAGAGCCAATGCAAAAATATCACTATTTAATCTATAAAATGACGCCACATTTTACTATGGTAAAATTCTATTTTCTATTGTGCAATCTTAATTATTAAGTTTTTAATCTTATTATTAATGGAAATTTTTCCAAAGGAATTTGAGACTTCATGAAAATCGCAGTCCTAAAGATTCAAAGTTATTGGAAAACACAATTATCATGAAAACAAAATATCTCAGTGTGGACATTACGTACTCAACAACGTTCAGTTGATACTATTGAATGCAGAAAGCACACATCAAGAGTCGATTTTAATGTGTTTTTTACATGAGTATTGCGTGACTATCAAGTATAAAGAAATATGATTATCAACCAACAATGGTTTCAGACCCATTCACCCAGTTGCTTCAATGTTTCAATAATATATGAATCCATGTCAATACTACTCGACAATGTCAGGATATTAAGTGGAGTTGTAGGCTGAGTGGTAACATTTTCCTCGTATTTTGGAAGGTAACAATAGATGATCAATGACCAAGATAGTAGTCAATGATTTGATGATATGATACATAAAGTAGACAACATATGAATGTTTGCATGAATTAGAAAAGAAACAGATTTGGCCCAAAGTATTTTTGTTTGTTTGCCAGTTTGTTATGATTTGTTTTGGGACAATAAAGATATTTGATTTTTGATTTGTACCATCCTTCTTGGACTTTATTCAATTGGACTTGTCTATCACTCGTGCATGTTTAAAAAAGAAATACTCCATACAAAAACAAATTAACGATAAATTTCAACGCCTATTTCTATTTCAAATACTTTTTCGTAGCAAAAATTCCATTTCAAAAACCTATTTTCTACAGCTATGTGATAGCAATGATTAGTTCAGAATTGGATGATCTCACAAGTTTAGATGAAGAAATCTAGGGTGGAGTTAGGAAGCGTTCAAGTAGGATTTTAGGCTTTATTCAATCAGCCGAGGATATAAAACGTCCATACCACTGGATTTACAACATGCAACGAGCGTCTATTTATTCATTCCACATGTACTTATTTATTCATTTAACGAGCATTTCCATTATATAATCCCTGCTCTACAAATAAATATAAGCGAGCAATAAGTTTGCGATTTGTGAAAAACTAATTAGCGATTAATTACAACAAATTGTTCTCCAATCAATTAAGAGAATTAGAACAAAAGCTTTCCGATTAATTGGAGATTGGAGAGAAATGTATTTCCGATAACAGCTGGACAAAAACAGAAAAGGTACAACAGCGGCTCATCCCCGCTAACGAACGTTGTGCTTGAAAAGAAAAACTAAATGCCCTGCGGTTAAGTATGTAGTTGCAGAGAACACTGGACAACAATTATCACGATTTAGAGAAGAGAAGAATAATTTTATGGATATCCTGAGAAGACAAAGAAAGAATGCGATGAAAAAGAGAAGAATAGGAGTACAGAAAGAATATGATGGAAGAGGAAGCGATATTGACACTAGGATTTTTGCTCAAAATAAAAAGAGACTTCAGATCATTAATTATGATCAGAAAACGTTTCTGTATTGATGTAATTGATGAGATAAAAGGTAAAGAAGAGAGAGATGGAAGAGAGGATAAGAGGGAAGGGAAAAAGAAGAGAGAGAGGGAGAAGAGGGAGAAAGAGGAAAAAGAAGAGAAGAGGAAGGGAAAAAGAAGAGGGAGAGGGAAAAAAGGAGAGGGAAAAGGAGAGGGAGAAAGAGAGAGGGAAGAAGATGGAGAGACAAAGAGGAAGAATAAGAGGAAAGAGAAGAGGAGGAAGGATATGATGATGATGATGATGATGATGATGATGATGATGATGATGATGATGATGATGATGATGATGATGATGATGATGATGAAGTAGAACAAGATAAGTACTGAAGAGGAAAAGGTAATCGGAAAAAATTTAGTGAAAGGGAGGTTAATAATGACAAAATATGGGAAAATATAACTGAGAATTATACGATGAAAAATAGAAGGCAAAAGAATTGTGAGACGAATTTAAGGAGAGAGAAGGAATGGTGGAATAAGAGGTGGCAGAACTCGTGCGATGAGGAAAAATAGTATTAAAGAGTTTGAGAGGAGTACGAAAAACTAGAAAAATAAGCATGCGGACAGTAAAAAAACAAGAAAAATAACCCAACAGACTAGAACTTCAGCTAGCAACTGAAAAACGACGTAGGCGGGAGAGATGTTTCAGGTTGGCAATAATTATAAAGTGAAATGATTCTTCACTTGAGAATGGGGTGTGATTGAGTTCCATGCCCCGAATTAGAACCAGACTATACACTGTGAGAGAGGGCAACAATCATTTCTATTCAGAAGAGCGACTAGCGAAATTAATCTGTTCAGGAACTCAGCCAAATTCCAAACAAATTTCTAACGGGACCATCCCTCCATCACAAAGCACTCTCACAAAGTAAAATATTCATACAAAATAATTAATTTCATTTCATTTGAAATTATACAATCAAGATGAGAAGAAGATGGTGATGATTGAGTAAACGACATGGAAGATGATTGAAAGAGGAAAATACGAGAGAAAGGAGAGGATGATAATACACAAGAAAATAATATATTATCTAAAAAAGAAATATTATGAAACGATAATCATCAAGCAATTTAATTTTAGAACATCTGATAACATGGTCTGGAGATGGCTAATAATACTGTGACACATATTTCTTAACATAATCTTCAAGATGGCAAACACAACAGCTGATTGTCAAATAAAATAGTTCAATACGATTGTCTTCGCCTATTAAAAGATAAGAAATAGCTAGATGTTACTAAACAACTCTTGCTCCAAAAAACAAGCTCTTTCACGAAATCGGGTGCTAATTTATTCATAGCCAATGAAATCTACTATTTAGTTTCGTTGAGAAATAACAGAACATTTTTATAGCTACTTCTTGAAATTTTATTCTACGTATTTTTAGAGCATTTCAAAGAGTATCATTCAATCCTAGTTATCATCCTATTCAAGAGTTTTCAACAAGTTATGGTTATGATCCTAGTATGAGATGTCAATTACAACGTGAATGTGATTTGCATTGCATTGTTGTATAATAGGCTACATTAGTTATCATGATAATGAGATTTACAGGGGTGACACTCGTAATTGGATATCAATATTGATTAATTCTAGATTAATCCACCAATTAGTATTGATTGTTGAGGATTAATCTATTTCAGTATTCTCCACACATTGGCAGTGTTTTTAATACACAGCAAAAACTATTCAAATTATTTAGCATATGACGACTACATAATTTAAATTGTAATAAAAGAAGCTTTGTAGAAACGTATACTTACATCAGATTCATTTCATTTGACGCTTGGCATTAGATAGATAGATAGGGAGATATTATTTCTTGACGTTGCTGATGACCGTAGAGTACGATGACAAAGAAGTAATATCTCTCTACCTATCTATCTAATGCCAAATTAAATGAATCTGATTATACATTCACCTTCTAAACTTCTAATGATGTTACACACGTACAAAATTCCTTTACCAATAACTACAAGTAGACAACTACAACAGTACTCAATCACAGATTATTTTCAGCCTGCAGCGTCGCGCTCTGAACTGATTGAGTACGCGTTTAAATCCTGCAAGTGCTAATAAAAGCATTTGATTAACAAATTCGACAAAATAAATGCATTGAGATGTGTACGTAATTACAAGTGGATAACAGTGCGTGCGAGAGAGAAAGAGAAAGAGTGTGCGGGAGAGAAAGTGCGAGGTGGAAGAGAGACCCAACAATCAATGGTCAAAGTCCGAAACTCTCTCTTTAATAACGATGTTTGCCCTGTAAATAAATGATGCAGCACACACTCTCACACGCCTACAACCCAACGCATTGCCAAAGGTAATTAATGAAATTGCTACCCGAGCGTTGTTCCCATCACTAATTACGTTTTTAAATTGAATACGAATTGCACAAAGGGGTAGTCACCCCCCTCCCCACGAACGATTACAAATCACCTTACTACCGGCGCCAAATTCAAAATGCCAAATCGCTATTATCGAAATGCAATCATCTTACAGAGTAATCACGTTTCGGTCAACGGTTTATTATGAATGTGACAGCGCTGAGCAGGATTGATTACCAATACTCATTACAATTAGGCCTACGTCAACGATAAGTTATCAACAAACGTTTTACTGTTATTGTATGAATTTTTACCTTCTCATATCATTCAGAGTGGACAGACAACAAGTGGTTCTAACATAATTGTAACGATTTTATAGGAAACATGAAACATTAATTTTTTGGTAAGTTACAAGCTGCGTACTTTAGATTTGTGGCCTGCTCCAGTTGAATATGAAAGAGGCGCAAACACACTATAAATCAAAATAGCACAGCATACGTTGTAAGAAAATCATATCTTGTGTGTGATAGTTTCCCTGTTTTAGAGGGCTTTCAAATTTTCACGAAAGAGGCCCCTATACTGATATGGGTACAATATTGTATACTATATAACTTACTGCAGATTTAATCCTACTTACTTGTAGACCTATGTAATAATCCATCTAGTATTTCAAATCAACAACTTGATAACAGACTGCAATTCTACATTTTGTATTTCTGTATTGATTCTGTATTTTCCATTGAATTAACGTAAAAAAATATTTTCCATTGAATTACGTTAATTCAATATTTAATACTTAATTCAACGTAAGAAAAACATTTTCAATTCGGTTTCCAATTCTTCTCAAAAATTACCTCTATTTACGTGAGGAATGAAATATTTGAGAAGAAAATATTCTATATGAACAAAAAATCATCTTTATGCACATGTTTTAATTTGATAAAGAATAAAACGTTAAACTCATTGACAACTTTATTAGCCTAAATATTGATTCACAAAAGAGATCTATCAATTCATTAACATATTTTGCTTTAATATGCATGAAGAAAATATACCATATAAGTTGTAAATTCATCTATATTCAAATAAGACTATATTGAAACAAGAAATATATTACAATATTACAAGAAAATTCATACTACAGTAGCAGATTCCCGGATGGAAATTTTCCATATCACAACGTAGTAGACGACTCAGCCAAGAGCAAAATTACTTAAAGTCAATTTCAGTTGAAAAACTAGTTTGTTAAAAAACAAGCCTGAGCTTAGATAGCATACACAATGACCTGGTCTAATTCAATAATACGAGAATAGCTAGATCTCACCGAGATAGGAAAACTTTACTCTGACAAGGGCGTAAGATGATATTGGACTTACAATCTCTTCGCGACATCTCATTTTTCCATTGTGGGAGGAGAACAGGGACATTTTCCCTCTTGTGCAAATTTCTTCCGGAGGGGAGAAGGAGAGAAATTTTCCTCTTTATGTGAAGGGATAACCACTGAAAATGTCGTTCCCTGTTGAAGTTTTACGGCTGAACTTTGCAGTATGACGCAATCAAAAAGTATGCAACATGGCATGAACCATAACCAGTTATGTAATACTGGAATAAGAAATAGAAGAGTTCAAGATGTAAAGTCTCTAGAAGGTTGAAGAGTTCTGATTTTGATAAATAAAACTATCCCGTACCCTCCACTTCTAGCCAAAACATTGAATAGCGACATAGACTAACCATGCATGTTAATCTCTGATAGTGATTAAAATGGATGTAGTAACAAGAGAGATAGGTATATGGGAAATAAACTCAGAATTCATTTGTAACAAAAACTGGAAATCAGTAAGGTATGCCCCTCTCTGATAATCTGTGATACATGAGCAGTAATCCTCTATTTTATTTCAAACAAAAATTTGGATTTCTCGCGATTTTCAATAAAAATAAATTTCCCGTTTCAGAACTCTGTGGTTTTACTGGGAGGGAAAAAGCTGTACGGAAACAGAAAAAGGGGGAGTTGAAAGAGAGAAAGTGAATAAAGATAAATCGGTAACGACAAGTGAAGGACCCGAAAGACGTAGCAGCATCGTAAAGCAAACATTTTTGACGTCTTTTCTGCTTTCTTTTAGCAGAATGATGAGTAATGGTGTCATGAATCATGCTGTCGATAGGGGAAGCCGCCACCACGTTGATAACAATGTCTGGGGAACAATAAATACAGCGCACGATAACAGCCGTCATCACACCATCACTATCACAAACAATCAAATTCCATGGAACACAAGACGTGATTTATTTAAATTATTAATTGGAACCAATGGATCACTTGTTAAATTTCATTTTTTCAATCTCATTCTTCTCATTCGATTTCCTATTCCTTTCTATTCTTCATCATCCTCTGTCTTTCTATTCTTCTTCTTTTTTCATTGTTCTTCACCTTGTTTTTCTCAATCTTCTTCTTCTTCTTCTCCTTCTTCTTCTTCTTCTTCTTCCTTCTTCTTTTTCTCCTTCTGCTTCTTCTCTTCTATTTCTCTCTATTTCCTTCTTAAAATACAAAGCTCAGTATTTTTATTTACAAGGCAAATGCAAAGTTTTTCTCAAACTCAGGTTCACTCTGTGAATTGACCAGAATTAGTAGGCTCTTTTCATTCAAATTTGAAACTGTGTTAGGGAAGTCCATTGAAATCCAAAAATTTCTGCTATTGTTGGCTATTTCATTAAGTCATTAATCAAAAAATTTCATGATAATTAATCATCAAGTAATTAATCAGCTAGCATCTATATTTTCACAACGTCTTAATGAACTTTTAGGCTAGGCGTACACCAGTTAGTCAAGACAAGACGAGACGAAATTAGTCACGTTTAGTAACAGTTTTTCACATATTTGTTTATGAAGCAGCACCCACTGATGCAATGACTAATCGGTACGTGTTGCTTCATAAGCAACTATGTGAAAAACTGTGACTAAACGTGACTAATTTCGTCTCGTCTTGTCTTGACTAACCGGTGTACGCCTAGCCTAAGCTTTGAAATGTTGGAGAAGACAATCCAATAACCGCTAGTTATTCATTAGCCTATCATTTAAAAAACAAGAGCCAATCTTATAAACGCCAAACGTGTTTTGCATCAACGAGAAGCAGCCACTTTAAAACTGTTTACGAGAGTTGGGAGAATTTGGTAGCCATAAATACAGAGCTTCTCGACACACTCCATCACTCGCGACAATCTGCGAGTCCTAACTTCACCATCCTTCATCAAAATCTATCACTAGCTAGAGCTAGAGGTAAAGAAATAAAGATAGTTATGAGGGTATGGAGACACTAGCTAGAGTAGCAAGAGATATAGATATAGAGTTACAGGTCTAGCAAAATCTCGTATATAGACAAAGAGTTATAGCATAGCCATCTCTATCATAGAGATGGCTATGGTTACAGAGATACAGTATACAGCGGCTCTAACGACAGATATAGACATAATCACATACAGGCACTAGCGAGCAAAATACCGTAGTATATAGATGTTTAGTTTCATGCTGAGAGACGGTGTAGCGAGAGGTGCTGGGGTGTAGTAAATTTACAATGAAGAATTATTATTGAAGGAAGCGAGTCGCTAGTGAAGTGTCGGCGTTTGGCGCCTCATGTGTTGGATGTTGTCGTCGCCATGAGAAGCGACGGCGCACATCAAAGCGCATAAATTTGAAGAAACAACTTTTCGGGGGCGACTCGCAAACAACTCTTCGGCGACGCGACTTGTTTTGCTACTGCGACTGCAAACTGCAAAGTTTGGTCATCGATTAAATCCTCACAAAACACTTATTCCACTCAAACTACTTTACTTGAATCCACATATGTTCAAACTTTGAAGAATTCTTCATGTCATCAGTTACGAAAGTTTCCATCTCCATTTCTCTAGGTTTTCATCTAAATTTTCCTCCAACTTCAAACACACAAACGGCCAATTTAGCCCGAAATTACTAAAATTAAATTCAACCCCCATCAAATTATGACATTTTACATCAGTCGAATCTAATTTAATTTTGAGCAAACTTCCATTAACACCCGAAGGATCAAAATAATTTGATCAAGTCTCATCAAATCTTATTGGATTTAATGTAATGGTCATTAACCTTCTATTTTTGAGGTTTTGGAACTCATTCTTTTACTGGATCCTTATCTAATTAATTATCCATATTGTATGATATCAAAGATATTATCTTTGCTATAATTTCTACAACTCTCGACTTTTGATCTTTTCTATATTTTCTTTATTTCTATATATTTCTATATCTTTTCTACATTTTTATAATTGAACCCTATATTCTCTCCTCTGCAATTTTCATGCAAATGTCCTCTCTAGATCTCGTTCTTTATCTATGCTCAACACTATCTCCTATTAAAACTTTTCTTCTCTTAGTAATAATCACTTATTATCACCATCTTCTATCTTTAAAATACAGTAACAGTATTTCCTACATTTTAAAATTGTGTTTCAACGTAATTTATTCCTTCTTATAGTACCCATATATAAGTCCATAATTTCCGAATGAGAAGTGACACAATAAATGCCAGGTGGAATGGGAATCGGACCAATAACTTCTGAACCTACTTACTCCTTTCAACTTCTCCCTTTCACCACCTACTTTTCAACATAATTCACGCTGAACATAATTCGTTACAAATTTACCGTTTGTTTTGACGTTAGAGGCTACCACCACTCATCTCACTACTCAACTTAAAACTTACAAAATTTACTGCTTTCGTGTTGTTTACTACGATTCACTTAGTTCTCTCTATTTCCTACCCCGAATTTCTCTCTCGGACTTCCATTCACATAGCCTCTTTACTCTCTCTTATTCACCCTCTCTTTCTGTCTCACTCACTCTCTCTCCCTCATACACACACTCTGTCTCTCTTTCAATTCCTTACTTCAATCCTTCCCTCTTTTCACAGCGGTAGGTGACTTCCAAACTGTTCTCGTTTCCTATTGATCAAAATAGTTTCGTCGAGGAGAATATTGCAGTTGACGCTTTCACGCGTTATTTACAACCTCAATTCAAATGCATGTAATTCAATGACGTTGAATCAGTTCGGCAATGACTCACCGTAATGCATTCGCTGAATATGAATTCAAACTTGCCTGGTTTATAATTGTGCATGTACGTAAATATACTCTTTACGTAGAAAGCAGAATGGAGTGGTTATATTTTATATGGGTGTTGAGGTTTTCCACTAGAAAAATCTCAAAAAATAGTTCAACAAACTTACTAGAATTAGGCTACACACGGAATTCCGACTGTTTGCTACGAGAAGACGTACAAACAAAGATGTTGGGAATAAAATCGGAGGTACAATAGTATAAAATCCTAGCAGACCCGATCGTAAGTAGGTAGCTTACTTCTTAAAGCTCTGAAATTGGCAGGCATCTAAGATGAATGGAGCCAGTGTCATGACCCTGGTTTCTTCTTCTTCTCCTTTTTCTCAACCTTCTCCTCCTTTTTCTCCTTCTCCTCCTCCTCCTTCTTTTCTTCTTCTTCTTCTTCTTCTTCTTCTTCTTCTTCTTCTTCTTCTTCTTCTTCTTCTTCTTCTGGCTCCGTGCTGGGAGCGAACGGAAACGATAAAGGGTTGGCGCGGGGTGCACTTGGGACCTTGCTTCTTGTTTGGGAATGCGTCCAACTTGAGATGACTTCGAGAGAACAGAGCCCTGTTCCATCATCCCTCACATTACTTGTAACCAACCAACCGGAAAGAGAGGCTACTTCCAAATTTATCAAGCCACTTTAACAGTTCATTCCAAAAATCGCCTACTTCCAAATAACTAATCAAATCAATGTCTTCGAAAAGTTTACTTGTTTCTCATCTGCTACCCTACTTCTGAACAAATCCAGCTATTTCAACAGCTGATTTCAAAAATCACCCTATTCAATAACAACTAAAATTAACTGTCTCAATTATCATTGTATAAAAAATTCGTCAATATCTAGGTCCCAGAAATACTCCATTTGCTCGAAAATAATTATAAAGAGAGAGGTTCTAGAAGAAGGCATTCATTGTGTGTGAGTGATAAAAGAAGGCTGGAAATACACATAATTGGGTTATTGTAATTTGAAATAAGACTAGAGACAAACATATACTGTGTCACATACAAAAATATATCAACAATTAAATGTTGAATTGGAACGATAATGACTAGTTTCCTACAAAATATTCACAATTCGCACTTCAAATTGTCAAAGAAATAAGTTTTTCATTCTTCGAATTCATGGGGAATTGATTCGTTACCAAACTTCAACTCATATGACCAGAATGGAGTTGAGAAATCTACAGAATCATACACCAATCTAATAAAACGAATGAGTCATAACTCATTAATTTCTAGTTGTATCTTAAAATAAATAAGTTAATTTTTATTTATTTGTTTTGAGCGCATCAATTGTATTAATTGAGAGTTGTGATTGTATCTTAAACTGGAGTATCAACTAATTTGAATGAGATAATAACTGTCCTTCTCTGAATGTTAATTGAGACCTGATGAATTTCAATTAAATATCCAATTCATGTGCATGAACTCAGCACTAAAATAAAATATTCTATTAAACAAACAACAAACAAATCAGTTTCTATAGGATTATTGAAAAAAAGATCCACCTCAAATGTTAAAAATACAAATTTCAAGAAGTAAATATTTCTACTGCATCTAAAATAAAAAATACAGTTGGAAATGGGTGTTGAGGAGTCGGCATCTATCACTCTTTCTTGCACCAATCACTTTAACCGCATTAATATACCAAAATACATCAAATATCCAGACACACTCTGAATAGATGACACAGAGGTGCATTCATTTCGACGAGACTGGAAGAAGAAGCTGATCATTAAAAGTCACTGGCGTTGCGCCAGCCATTTATGCAGAATGAAGAAAAAGAAGCTGAAGACGAAGGGAAAGAAAACACGAAGAAGAAGAAGAAGAAGAAGAAGAAGAAGAAGAAGAAGAAGAAGAAGAAGAAGAAGAAGAAGAAGAAGAATAACAAGAAGCACAAGAAGAAGAAGAAACTAATGTCTCTTTTGCCATTACTATTACTCTATTCTACATTAGTGGAGTCGGGTTTTGAAATATGGAACTGTTTGTGCTACCGAAATTCTCAACTAATAATCGGCGACATAAAATTTTACAAATAGCTTCAAAGTCACTATAAAACGTTTGACACGAAGTGCGTGCCTGCCTGCCTCGCCTACTTTCTAATTTCCCAATTATTTTCTCAATAGCCGTTTCCTAGAACGCTCTTCTCCTCTCCATAGCAAATGACTGTGAATTAAAAATAGTGGTCTCATAAATTAGAATCAGTGTGGTTTAACGGAAATGATGGTGTTCCATGAAATATGACACTCGTGAATGAATACACCACACATTCCTTCATCCATCACATTTGATTTTCAAACAAAACCTAATGCATTTCTTTCAATCAGAAGAAACGAAAATTCCAAAAGCAATCTAAAATCAGAGATTGTTATTGAAAAAGAACACTGTACACGAAGTCTTTTACCCAAAAACTGCTGTTCTTATTGTCATGATTAATTTTCAACCTATTCAAAAATGAATGAAACTATGAATACTAGAATGGGATGGTTACTATCGCACACATTTTTTTGTCAACAACTGTTAATAACGATTTTCACCTCATTACAACTCCAAACAAACTTTTATCAGAATTTTATAAAATAAACAATATAACTGGTACACAACGAACTAGAAAAATATAGATATCGAGCTACATTGATAACATAAATAGTGCATAGCAAATAGTATTGAATAGTGCGTAGTCAATTTCAACCTCATTTTGGAATTATTTAACAGATCACGATTTAGTCAACGTTCATGTATAGTCAACGAGACTATCAACCATAAAAAACCAACAACCACACACTAGTGCCACTTACAGCGAAAACCACCCCATTTGACCATTGCACTATAAATAAGGGATGCTACTCAAATGTAAATAGAGCGGCGCGCAAGGTCTGTGTCAACCGTTGAATAAATAATAGGGGATGGTCGGCCAAGTACTTATGCTCTCCCCTCTCCAGAAACCCCCTCCCACCATAAACCTCGAGTACCACAGGAACACGTGTTCTAATGGATTGTGTATCGACGGTGGCAAGCTTAGAGAAGGAAGCAACAGGCTTGTCAAACCAGTGAACATGGCTGCTTCAAGTACTGTTCTAACAATACTCAGTCAACAAATCTGTGTCGTTTGTAAAGTATGTGTAAAGCCAATATGTACTCCATCAAATCCATACAATACAATGACCTTGAATCAAACAGCAGAATAGGTAAAGTATAAGTAAGGTATTAAGGTAAGTGAGGTATTAAGGTAATGTAAGTAAGATAGTAAGGTAAGTAGGGTAGTAAGGTATTAAAGTATAAACTCACACACTAGACAATCATATGGTTTGCTGCGTTTTAACAGTCCATGTCTAGTATGCGTGAACGTTTCTTGGTCAGCTCTTCCGTTTGTTATTCAGTTAATTTATTGGATGGATTTGAATGAAAAATTTGTTCGTGCGCACAAAATTTAGAAAAGAAGTTTTAAAATATTAAATAAAAATATTTATTTAGATAAGTTGATGAATTTTTAGTGTCTCATTTCGTTGAAAAAAAATAGATAACTCTAGCGAAAGGTAGTTTGATCCCGGTTGGTGCAAGCAAGCATTAGTTTTTTTTCTAACACACAGTTTACAAAATACTGTATCACAATCTATGTTTACGCCAATGAAATGACGTCGTTTTACGTTAGTTTTACTGCAAGTGGCCGCATGCATTCTTTATTCAATATTTCAATTCAATTCAATTTTATTCAAACACACACAAAATTCAATTGAAAACAAAATTACAATACAACAACAGCACAAAATACAGAAACAACAACACAATTTCAAAAATAATTGTCTATATGGTGGGGTGTGCTGAAAAAAAGAAAGGAGGAGAAATACCTAGCCAACTATGGTTTCCCATGTAAAACTATTACTAATATTCTCCCAAACTTTTCCTTTTCTTTCTTGCTCTCAGTTTCTCATGTGAAAACAACAAAAAATCTCTACTTCTCCCAAATTGATCAAACGAGAGGTGGAGGGATGCTTGAGAATAATCAGATCTCTACCGATCTAATTGATATTCATCGTGTCGCACAAAACTTGGTCGTGAGCATCAAGGTTGGAAGAGCGGCGGCGGTCTACTTGGAGATTCTTTCTAATGGAAGTGGGTGGGGGATTAGAGGGGGTGAGAGGGGGGGGGTTCACCCAAAGTTGGATGACAGCAGGTCTTGCATCCCGAAAGACACGTTCAGAGGCCGGGGGGTCCCAGCATGAACAGAGTTATTCCCGGGACGGGCTACCCAGTAAAAGGGGGGGGGAGAGGCGTCCCTTTTGGGGGGCTGGCTACCCCTCCACTGGCTGCAAGGTCCCTGCAAATCATAGGTGCTGTGCAGGAGGCTGTGTGACAGCATTATTGGTCTACTCTGCCCCGATAAAGCCGCACTTCGATTGTGTTCTTATGCTAGTTCTCGGTTTTATTTCAAATCTGTAGGGATTTATTCTCACCCACCCTCCTCACCCTTACTCTATCCTCTTTCACCGGTATTCTTCTCATTCTACTTTACCTTCCTTCTTATCTTTCTCCTTCTTCGGTATTCACCTCGCTTATCGTTTCTCTTCTCCAATCTCTACTGTTTCTGTAATATTCTCCTTTCTTATCCACTCCCTTGACTAATTCAAATTATGATTTATTCATTTGTTTATCATTTACAATGATATAAGCAACAGGAACTCATCAAAAAAACCAAAATTTAAAATACATTTTGTTCTAGACCAGTTCAATTTTTATTTTTTCCTCTTCAATCACTTCTGAAGCTCGTCTTTCGCAGAATATCTTTCATACTTTCTTTCTTTCTCCTCCTCATTCATTTTCTTACCAGTTCTTATTATATTCTGCACCTTTTTTCCATACTTCTTCTCATGTATTTATGGATCCTCCTCTTGTTCTCCGTTTTATTCTCTCCTATTCTCTCCTCATGACACTTCTCTTTCTCAGTATTTTTCTCCTCTTTTTTTCGTTTTCCTGTTCTCGTTTCCTACCTTCTTGATCTTTTCTTGTTCTACTCAATCTCCTTCCATATTTTCTTCTTGCCTTCTTTCATTTCGCCTTCTAAATATTTACTTTACGTTTTCCATAGCTATGTTTGCTCCTCTTCCTCGTCATCATCGTCATCTTCTTCTTCTTCTTCTTCTTCTTCTTCTTCTTCTTCTTCTTCTTCTTCTTCTCCTCCTTCTCATTCTACTCATCACCACTTATACTTTCTCTACCTACTAATACTTTCTTCTTCTATTTATCCAATTTTTCTGTTCATTCCTCTACTCATGTGCTCCATCTCTCCTTCTTCCTAATATTTTTTTTCATCTTCTGTTCCCACTACTTTATCTAACCACAAGGGGACTGCCGTGGGCTTGCATAAGACACGAGTCGTTATCACCAAACGCCTTATAATTTTCTTCGCTCACCAATTCTCTTCTTCTCTCTCACTCTATCTCTCACCCACGCTCTCTTTATTACTCACCCCCTCTGTACCTCTTCCATCTCTCTGTCCCATTCTCTCCATCTTTTTTTTATTCCACGTTTAAACTTCGTTTATCAGCTCGCTAAGTCTATCTTTATAGCCGAGCTTTGGGCCTCTTGCTCGCTGAATTTGAATAACGTTCGATTCCAGCTATCGGTTAGGGAAGAAAAAAAATGCACGTCCAATCTTATCTTAGCCAGGAAAATTCTCTCTGCTAAATGACTGGATTCTTCCACTTTTCTTTCGTTAAACCCCCTCCCACTCCTTCCCTCCACCATATCTTCAAACCTTTTACTTTGTAGCAGGTTGGCACGTATAAAATGGCTTAATTTTATTGCTTCTGATTCGAATTTGTTTCTTCTTACAGTTGGTTTTCCTCTTTTCATGACCGTTTCAACATCTACTTCCTTCTGTAGATGTCATTCACTATTTCCTGTATTTAATGTAGAAATGCTTGTTGAGTTAATTTTCTAGCATGTTGGAGAACTTATGCTTGCCCCCGATAATTAACCAGTAATATCACAGAGAACAGAGTAATAATAAACAACACTAGAGAGTAGAATTGCTTCTCTATGGTAATATGCTACGGTTATTCGCAGTAACATGCTGCGATTACATCAACTTCTTTTAAGATTTGGTTACAACATTAAAGCGATTTTATACAACATTTAAAGCGTTTGTACACAACACAACTTCATCCAATAAAATACCCTAAAACTGAACAGCTGACATATGAGATACCCACAACACACTAGTCATGTATTTCACTTCATGCTGCGTTTCAGCATTGAATGTCTAGTGAATCTAGTCTAACACATGCTTATCGTACAAGGCAGCTGTTCAGATCAAGGGTATTGGGTGAAATTTGATTACTTCCTTTACAAAACACATCAATACTTTAAAATCAACAAAGAAGCCTACTTTAAAGCCACTTCAGACTGCATGAGAATAATTGGAAGAATAAAAATAATGAAAACTATAAAATTGATAATTAAAAAAATAAAGCTGAAAGTTGAGATGGAAATTAATGAACAATAAATTAATGAAAATTATTTTTACTGCAAAAGACTAATCCAATCGTTGAGATTAATCCAAGCTGCCATCAATCTCTCAACGCAGTAAATTTTCATTACGTAGTCAGTGCTCTTCAATTTTGACGACATCAAAGTGAGTAACCACAGTCACAGAAGCATATAAATAATATAAACACAAAATACATATAACCAAACTCATATATGCAAATTTACTTATATTTTCATTGAAATGTGCGGGGGCTCATAATTAGCGTTGCTCAGTCGTCTCTTTCATCTGTGTCTGTGGTGTGTACAATCTTTACATTCTGAATTTGTCAGTCGGCGATGTTTTGAAAACGATTAAAATTATAAACTTTGTGTGAATGGATGTTGGACGGATGTCTAGAAGTTATGTAGATTGTAAAAGTCGGCTAACGAACACTTGAAGCGAACATTTATACGCGGTATAAATTTAATCTAACGCCGTTTGAATATTGGGTAGGTGGTAGGTTGGGGAGGGGTGGGCAGGGGATGGTTGTAAAGAGTTTTGATGTGGACTGTCTAATTGGTAGAGAGCGCGAATGTTGTTGAATGAGTGCCAACAATTTGTGCCGCGTGAGTCTTCATAATTTGGCCGTTTTATTTCCGAGCACTTCGGAACGCTTCTTGCCCTGCAGTAAACCGCGCTACGATTAAACGGTGGTCCGCTACTTGACATAAAGGTGTGAATGGTACGATTCATACAACGTGGCAGCACCATGTGGAGAATGGAAGTGATACATAAGCGGCCTGCTTCATAACAGCTTATAACAAACATAATAAGACTTTCGGTATTAAAGTATTTCAGTATTATTATTAGCGTATGGCGTTGACCGGTGGGGAGACTCGTAGGTAGTTCCATCTCGCAGTATAAACCAATTTTCTCTTGATGACAAACATGGTGAACCAGTTTTAGTACCGTAGTCTTGAAAGTCTTTTCTATGAAATCCGCTACAAAATTCAATAATTCCCACGCACTAGACGTACATAGCACGACGTAATAAAGAGTCTAGTGTGTGTGAACAAGTCAGCTGTTTCTGTGACACAGGACATCTAAATTCTATGAAACAGTGCCTCCTATGCAGAGTATTATCAATTAATTTTCTCCCGTAATAATTATTGATGCACTGACATTGCATAATCGACCTAATTCCAAATTCAGTTATAAAGTAGTTCAGTAATGAGTACAGCGAATAGATAATTAGGATGCCCGCTGTTACGTAATTATGTTCCTTGCTGCCTTTGATATTTTATTCAATTAAAGCACTAATTTCTATATTTTGAATAACAAATTACAATCATGACAATAATTATTATACAAAATAATTCTAAATAAGGATGACACCCGACAATTATTGATGATTGGGTATGGGGCATGAATATTATCGATTCAATTGATTTGCAATCGTAAACTAGTAACATATTATCACTATATATTCTCAATATTTTTATCAGACAAGACTATTTCCATTCTAAATCCTAAAATTTACGATGATTACTTGAGTATGTAACTTGTGAAACAATAGGGGGTTAGAAAATTGGAGAAATGTTTATTAATAATGTGAACACTTTTTTCCTGAATTGGAAGTATTTTATATGGAACAGAGCCCACATCATAATATCATTAATTTCATTAGCTTTATCACTAGGAATACCTCAAATATCTTATTATTGTATCAAGTTTCAAAGCTACAAACACGAATAATTTTCGACATAAATTGAAAGTTTCAGAACTTGAACAGAACTACACCTGTCATAATGGTTAATGAAATTGTGAATTGCTGCTAAAATACCAATTATCCTTACTATCACTGCTGCTGAGGAACCATACTTTCTGCTAAAACAACTTAATTTGATGCTCACAAAACATAATTTTCAGTGATAGATTGCATAACTTACAACACTAAACGCTGGCCGAGAATATTGTGAGTAATCCATATGAATAATGATCGTGTTCCTGGTTTAATTAAATGTAGCGATTAATAGTAGGCCAATTTAAATGACAGGATTACTGGTCGGCTTCTCTTCAAGGGGGATGGAGCTTTGTGCAAGATAAATTTACTCAGAAGATTCATTAAATGCATTATAAGCCGAAGGGGACGAACGGACTTGAGACGGTCTTAGAGGATGGAACTCTCTCCATCTCCAGCCACTAGCCTATTTCATTATTCAAAGTTATTAAGAACTTGTAAGATTAACGCAGATATGATGCTTACAGTTCTGGATGCGCGTTTGTGTTTGGGCTTTTACTTTATGCACACTCTTGGCTGGATCTATATTTATAGTTAATGTTAAGTAAACTTCCGTTCTACATGTGTGTGGCTGCTGGTTCCAGACGGCTATCTAGGTTACCAAAAATTATGGCTATTTTTGAGGTTATGTACTTTATGTCGAACGTTCTTCTCGAGTTTTTCTGTGCACGCTATTTTTGTCGTCTTTAATGTGAACTTCAATGAAAAATCTAACAAGATTCAATGATATATTCCTATCTTCTGTCATTTGGTTTGTGTCAAATGGATTTACAGAACTTTATTTTAAATCTATACAACAGACGTTTTTCCTGATAAGCTTGTTAATTTCAATTTGTATTCATCAATCTTCATATCCATCAATATATCAAGAGCTAGATCATTTCCACCCAAGAAAATATTATTGAGTGTCTTAACATTAATTATAAAACCAAATTTTGGCACTAAAGCATTTTTTATACTCTCAATTTCAATACATGAATGATAACTTGTAATACATGATACTTGATGAGACTTGATAGGCATTATTAGAAGTGGAAATAATAGAAAATAATATTATATTGTCATGATTGGACTTACTACTAAGCTTCACTTGCTCTCAAAAAGTAATTTCTCGGATTGAATATCAAAATTGATGAACAGAAAATGTTCAATAACATGGTTGTTATCAGAGCAAGTTAGTTTTCAACAATTCAGCAAAACTAAAATACAAACCTACAGCGGAAAAAGTTATTTTCGACCTTTGAAGTAATAACCAAATAAAGTAGAGTTACACTTCCAAAGTTTCACAAAGAGCTCACAACAAATTCAACCGTTTCAACGGTCCTCTCTACCGTTTGAAACGTTGAAGGTCATTAGGCGAATCGTTGACCTGTACAGTTTGTTGACCGACAAATCAATCATCAAATAAAGTAGACGGATAGAAATTGTTGAAGCAGGAATAAATACATCTTCTCCAGTTAAAATTGTTTCTACAGTTTACTTATCTATCTAATTTTTCAGAGGATCGTTTGATCTACTCAATCTTCTAGAAAATCTTTATATCAATTTTGAAATGAATAAACAGTTGAATACGATCAACATTTTGAAATCTTCGATAGACGTTAGCATCCAATCAATTTTCAATCATCAATCTTCTTCATCAGTAGAACAGAATTATTGAGGGTCGCATTCCCCAACGCTGCTTAATTAAGCTATACATCTAGCTTAAGCCTCATTCGGTGAATAGGAAAAGTATAGAAAAAAATATTGAGCATCAGCTGTTGCGCGTTGCAGCGTTGGGGAAAGCGACCCTAAGGCTAGGCGTACACCGGTTAGTCAAGACGAGATTAGTCACGTTTAGTCACAGTACTTCACATAGTTGCTTATGAAGCAGTACAAACCGATTAGTCATTGCATCAGTGTGTGCTGCTTCATAAGCAACTATGTGAATTACTGGGACTAAATGTGACTAATCTTGTCTTGTCTTGTTTATACTATACCTATGTCTAGGTTTGCCTTATAGTTCACAACCCAAAGCCTGAATAACGTCTTTTCTAGTTGAGTCTTTAGTTGACTAATACTTTTTTCTAGTTGAGAATCAATTACTATTTGTGATTCAACCACCTAATGTTCCAGAGAATCTGTTTATCTATCCCATTTTTCATAAACTACTTCTTTCCTCGAGTTCTGCCATTAGTCCTATACATTGGCCGGAACACAATTATTATCCGCTAGCTACTCGTTTACACAATTTGTTCGATGATTTTGTTTGTCGAAAAGAGTGTTTGGCAATGCAACGAATCTCACGCCAACTGCCCAAGAAAGCTGTTACGAGTTTTATCGACCAAGTGTGATGGAATTTTTCTCGCTTCGGTTCTACTTATTAATGAGCGCTCAAAGTTTCCAACTTTTTTCAGTTGCTCTAATTGACGGCTATAAATTCATTGGAACCTGCAGAAATAGTTTATTGTGAAAAGAAGCGAGATGATAATGGTTAGTAGTACTGATTTTTTAAAATTGAATACACGGAAACTCGACAACTAAACCAACCTTAAGTAATAAAATATTACCTAGACTTCCAACCTTCAATGTACACTGCACTTTGTATTTCTAAACACTGTACCAGTTTAGGTTACTTGAAGAGTGAAAATATCACTCTCATATTTATTGTTTATTGCCATTTCACATTGGTGTAATTCAGAACACGACTTGGAGTTAAATGTACATTCAGAACTGTACAGTTAAATGTACAGTTAATGATTCACTGTTGAATGTACACTGAGATCTGTACATTGAGAACTGTATCCGTATTATTTGATTATTTTTTAGTTCATCCGATATTTTTGTATCATCCGGTTTTTGGAAGAGCTCTTCCACAAACACCATATCACATTGAAAGGAAAGGCTGACAATTGAAACGTTCTTTTAACGCACGAACTTTTAAAAAATCCTCATTCCAGAAAATCTTAGCAATCATAATATATTTCTGGAGTTAACCGAGCTCTTCCCACTTATCCCAAGATAGATGACGGCATGAGAAAAAGTTGCATCTTTGTTACCCTAGACGAGACTTGTGGGGAGGGGTAAGGGAAAGGGGTTTGAAGATAACGAATGAAGTCGCAGTCGCAACCGTATAATGTCTCAGCGACTTTATTACACTTTTATTGTGTAGAGTAGAATTTATGCAGTTCGCGCCGTCTTATCCTTTTTCTCTACACCTTCCCCTTCTCCTTCTCTTCCTGGTATTCGTTCGTCTTTCCAATCTTCTACGAATTGTTCATCCTTTTCTTAAATCATCTCTTTCATTTCCCCGTATTCCTCCAACAGCTGCTTCTTCTCCTCCTTTTGTTTTTCAATTATCTTGATTGATTCACATCTTCTCCATGTCTCAATCTTGTTCTAATTACATATCTTTCATATTCCAATTCTTCCTCCACAAACTCATTCTTCCTATTTTTCTTTTCTTCTCCTTCCATTTTGTTTCTTCTTTCATATCTTCATCACACTGAACGTATTCTCCTTTATCCTACATCCTTCTACCAATAAACGTAGTTAATTTTTCGTTCTTTATTTCCTCATTCTACTATTCTTTATTCAACTCTTATCTTCTCGTCTTACACTTTCTTTTCTCTTCTATGTCCTTTTTTGAATAGGAGATTTCTCCTCTTGTGATCTATTTTTTTACTTTCTCCTCTGAAATCTTTAACATTCATACTCTACCTGTTTTTCTTTTTTTACCTTCTCACTCATATTGCACCTTCTTTTTTCTTCATATTTCAAAAACAAAATTATTCTTCCTTCCTTTTACTACTTTCTCCTCCTTCTTCTTTCTTGATCTCCTTTTTCTTCTCGTTCTTCATCTTATTATCCCCATTTCTTATCTTCTCATCTCCAAACATTTCCGCTTCCAGCTTCCTTTTCCTTCTTCGCCCTCTCTTCCACTATTTTCTCCATCTCCTTCTCTCTTTTCCACGTTTTTCTTCTTTCGATTCCATATGCTCACCATCATTCTTCCATCTTCACTCCTCTACTCCTCCCAACTTCCTCTTCTTCTCTAGCGATTATCAACTACTTCATCTTCTCCTTCTTCTTCTTCTACCTCCTCCTCTTCTTTCTCAACATTCTTCATTCCAAACAACTACTTCTATCACCTTCCACCTCATCCTCCTTGTCCTCCTCACCTCCTCCTTCTCCTCATCCTCTTCCACCAGACCCACCTCCTTGTCCTCTTCCTCCTACTCCTTCCCCTCCTTCCTCCTCCCCCGACACCACAACCAGGTTTCTGATAGAATCCCACAACTGGTGGAATCCACAAGAAGTGAACCAAACATCCCCTCCCCCCCCCGTGCAACTTACGTTGGTTTCTAGTGCAGAGCAACGATATGGGGCTCGGGGTAACGAGCATTTGCTGGGCGTGTGATGGCGCCTGTTGGTGCGCGCGCGCGCGTAAAGTTGTTGAATTTTTTATTAGACGACGGCTTGCAATCACAGAAGATTCTCGCGGCCTTTTGTCCGTGTTAGAAACGGATGGAAACCGGATTACTTTATCGAAAACTTATTGGATTCGAGGAGAAATTTTCGGCAAACTGAGGTTTGGGGATGGAGGAGATGGAGGAGGAAGGTGATGAGGAGGAGGAGGAGGAGGAGGAGGAGGAGGAGGAGGAGGAGGAGGAGGAGAGGAGGGTTCATCCAGGCCAATTGCCCAGGTGCTGGAATGATTTAAGGGGATTGAGGGGAGGATGTCTAGGAGGTGTTGAAGAGAGGTGCACTGGACCACTTGTGCGTTACTTACTCATCTCACACCCTCTCTCTCTCTCTCTCTCTCACTCTCTTTCATTGTCTACCGACAGAAATAATTCAATGATGGTGCGCTCTGGATGCCAGCCTTATTTCGAATCGAACCGTTCACTTAATCGAATTTGTTATTGGAAGAAACCTTGTTTCTTCACCTCATCTTTCCTCTGCTTTTTCCTCGATTTCATAATAAGTTCGGCAAGAAAAGTTTACCGTCGATTCCTTTTTTTTATTCGTCTCAATCCAACACATTGTTGATCTTCACCTTATCCCGATTTTATATTCCGTTCTTTTCATTTCTATCAAGCTGAATATGTTTGTTGTTTTTATTTATGGATCCAACGTCATGTAGCTTCATCTTACTCATTGGTTCTGTTGGAAAAATCAAGAACTATTCGACTGAGTTCACTCAACAAGTTGATGTCTTCAGTCTACATAAATTGGATTACACATCAGTGGAGTGCAATAAACTGGATTATCTTAGTCTCTCATATTTTCATTTGTTGATATTTCCTTTTAAATGTTCACACTGTTGATTATTAGTGATCCAATTTTCTAATCCTGTCGAGCATAGAATTCTTTTCAAAGTATTGGCAGATAGCCCATGAATAGAATTCAATCAATTTTATAGCTCAACTTACTATAGCAGGATTAATTTAACTAGTCAGAAAACAGCTGTTTTGGAAATCAGTAAACAGTGATTTTAGGCAACTTTGACACAATAATCCAAAGGCTTAAAAGTCTCAGGGCACGTTCATGAGCTCGGGATTCAGCCAAGTCCTAGACTGAAACTGGTGGCCACCGTAGCATCGACAAACGTTAGCCTCGATACTATGTACTAAGGGTTTTCTATGCTGCTAACCCACTAACCAGTCGAGACAAACGTTTATCGATGCTACGGTGGCCAACCGTTTTAGTCTTTAGTTAATCCTGCTATAGCTTTCTGATAGATGAATAAAATCTTGCTCACTTGATAATTAGTTACAGATTAGTTTCATGTATGAGATACTTGTGCGACACATAGTGATTAAATAAGGTAATAAATCAAAGATAAGTTCTAGTGTTGTTTAACATAGTAAACTATTACATAAGTGAAATCTGAACTACATGTGAATAATGAGACCCGTTCTGGTGACACATAGTAAACAGGGGAAGTGAATAACACAAAGATGTGATCTCAATGTGAGCCAAGGGTTTGAATCAATTGGGCATGTTTGGCGATAGGAACCCTTTCATCTTCTTGGTCAACAGTGTTGTTGCAATCTTGGACTCGCCAAAGTCGCTCGCAAGTTGTCTGTGAAGATCAAAAGGGTAGTTTCGACATTCTCAAAAGGAGAGGTCGCTGAATTAGCAGTGCCTTTATAGTGCCAAGTGAAGAAGGCAGAGCGTGCCAGACGTGAAAGAGCCACGCCTTTTCATGGTAGAGCCGCGAGAAACTGTTCGAGTTTAGCAGGTGATGGTGAGAGTCGCATCTCAGACTGACTCAAAATCCGAGCGGCTTTTGTGCAGTTGCAGCAGCATTTCAAGTGCTCGATTCACCGAAGACAAGAGAAGAAGCTGTAGTTCATGAGCTTCAATCTGAAGTTCGTAGGCTTGCTTAACCTATGGCCTTTGGGTTGAATAACAACTTTTCGACCTATATTTGGACTGCCCGAGACTAAGCTCCGTGTCGTCCCTGACGGCTGAATAGGTGCGACGAAGAGTGCTATAAAATACGACTTTCAATGACGTATTGCATACCTCCCAGGAACACGGAGCTTAGACACGGGCAGTACAACCGGCTCATCCATACATCCATACATCCTTACATTCATATTATTATTATAGCGCGATCCATGTAACTTGTCATGAATCAGCTGATTCGGTAATAATTAAACAGTGACTTCGACACAATAATCAAAAGACTTAAAAGTCTTAAAGACATTTAAAGTCTCTAAAATACCTTTTCAAAGAAGACCTTTCAAAAAATAACGTTTTAAAAGATCTTTTCAATAATCTGCGAGATTCAGCATTTGTAGGTTAAGTATTGTGATCATATGCTCGTCGATCATATGTTTTATGACAAGTTAAAAGGATCCTGCTATATTTGTTAACAGCTTCAACTGCTGAAGACCACCAGCAACTGCATCGCTGAATCCCGTTAACCCTCAACAAGTATTTAATGATTATCACCGTTTTTAACTACGTACTTTGTCACGTTGTTAACAATCGACGACAACGATATTAATTCTTGAGGAGGCTACCCACACATCAAACGACAATACAATACAGCCACAAACCGAAGCGAACACTCCTCTTCAGGGAGCATTGACTCTGACAGAAGAGATTGCTCAACTTACAACACAACATGTCTATATATGTCCAAGTATTATACCTTTATTATATACCTGTACATAATTTTCTAAGTATATATACTGTATATCTATATTCAAATACCAACGGGGCACACAGAAAAGATTCCTCCACAGTAATCTACTACAACAGAAGACGCCAGTCATTGCGGTACCATTGTCTGACGCATGCCTCAGAGACAGCCCACCAATGTTCGCGCCCCCTACCGACCCCCCCCCCCCTGAGCAAGGTACCCGACTTCCATCCTCTCTGAAGACAACAAATTGGTCTTCGGCGATGTTCAAATTGCTTAATTATTATTCGGCCCACAATGGCTGCTCGGCCGTGAACAGACAATAACAATTCGTCTGCCTATTATTTTGCCAAACATTAATAGCACCGGTACCTGCTTGCACATGTATCTCATCTTTCAAACAATAACACAACAAGAGTAGGCTATGAATGAGCAGTCAATAACCGTATTCATCATTGCATTTCATGCGGCAACAATTATTGTTTCCAATAGCTTATACACTCTGTAACAAATCCAACATTGTATTGCATCCGGCCAGAGATAATTCAAGAGTTCATTTTGATAATTAGATAATAATTAAGAGTTCCTCTCATTTTCTATGATCTGGGGGCAACAATTGCTCCAACGACTCTACAAACAGTATTTGGGGATGGATTCCCAATGGATCAGAAGAAATAGGATTAGAACCGTATACATAATTGCATTTCATGCAGCAACAATTGTTCAAATAATGTTTACGATAGATTCAGCAATAAGTGATTGGGAATGAATGGATTTTGACAATTGATCGATTCTTCTCAACACAAAATGGATTCTCCTTCAATGAACCAAAAGCTTGAATTCTATAGCAGATTTGGTGCTAAATTCAATACCAAGCTGAGAAGAATGTGTACTTTACTAGAATAAAGTTGAATTGTGGTAATTTTTAGAGATGTTTTATAAGAAACTACAGAATAGAATTAGTCACCTTGAAAAGTAGTCTAAATCTCATACAAATTCCCTTCAATATAAAACTGCAGATACACTGGAGAATCCGTTAATTTCATAGGCAGTGGCTACGCGTCCGTCAACCGTACGCCTCTTAGACGTACGTCAAGAGAGTCATGTGACCAATGACGTCACGTATAGCCCTAGCGGCAATATTTGGTACTACGAGCAGTCGCTCTAGAGTCTAGAATGTCAAGTCGTCATTGACGATTGACGGACGGCGATAGCGCAAAAATTATGGTAATTGATACAGCCTACTGCAACTCATATAATTTGGCGGATGGCGATCTATAACAATAGATTGTTATTACTAATCATTACCCAGCTGTGACACAATGATCGGCGAAACTTTTGGCGAGATTTAGTATTTGTATGTTAAGTAGGTATACTGTGTCAAAACTGAGTAGGCTAACACAAGACCCTCTACATTTTAGAGAGTCTTGGCTAACATCAGAGCTGCTTCGATGATCACATATTCGGTTTACCAGGTTTTGTCGATACTTTGACAATTAGGCTACGCTTACACTAAAATTGGTTAATCTCTTATTTTCAAGTTTATTTAGTGTATGAGACCTATTTTTCAAATCCATTCTTCAAGATAGCCCCCTAGGAAAAAATCTGGAGGCTTGAATCGGGAGACCATAGCCTGCCCTTGGGAAAATGACATAGTAAAGAATTCAACTATTCAGCTGAATAGTTGAATGAATTCATTCTCTTCTTTTCTTCTAATGAATGCTAATAAACTGTTGTATAGCAAGATCCATTTAACTTGTCAGAAATCAGCTGTTTTTGGTAATAATTAGACAGTGACTTCGACACAATATACAAAAGGATTAAAAGTCTTGAAGACTTTTAAAGTCTTTAAAAGACCTTTTTAAAGAAGACCTTTCAAAGAATAACTTTTTAAAAGACCTTTTCAATAATCTGCGAGATTCAGCATTTGTAGGTTAAGTATTGTGATCGTCGATCATATGTTTTCTGACAAGTTAAACGGATCCTGCTGTAACTATCAAATTTCATCCCTTCCGCATCCATAGCTGATAAACAACTGAGTTCGAGTTGATGTGTGCCAACTGCCAATACCTTATTCGTCCGTCAACCTACAGTAAACGTGACGTCATACCTTATTCGTCCGTCAACCCACAGTAACCGTGACGTAATACATCACGTGACACTCTTGACGGACGTCCAAGCGGCGTACGGTTGACGGACGCGTAGCCACTACGAATTTCATAACTTATCGATACTTCAATTAGTCACAA
The DNA here is from genome assembly GCA_017141395.1 of Laodelphax striatellus. Taxonomy (NCBI): domain Eukaryota; kingdom Metazoa; phylum Arthropoda; class Insecta; order Hemiptera; family Delphacidae; genus Laodelphax; species Laodelphax striatellus. The sequence continues at coordinate 6,102,733 of CM029531.1, read as the reverse complement.
AATATATTGAAATGATAAATAATGGAATGTAATGAATTGATTGAAATGCTACCATAGAATGTAAATAAAATAAAATACATTGAATAAATAAAATACATTTAAAGACTCACCTTTTGTTTCTGAAATTCGAAATTTTGTTATTACATACTTATTACAATATTAAATAACAAATAAAGTAATTTACTCAACTAATAATCAACGAACTCATTTAAATTGATGTTTCTTCTATACTGCAACTCAACAGACTACTATTGCGATTCCGTTCAATAGAACATAAAAATTTGATGTAAAATAATAATAGGAATGGAGTTCAATAGCAATGGAAGGCCTGGAGTTTGGCTTGTCAATCGGGAACATTAATAATTCACAGGGAGAGAGAGCAAAATCAGAGATAGATCATGAAGTGTTGATGGATTGTCAAAAAACTTTTAAAAATCAAATTTTGGTGGTGGTTGGTTATGGGGCTATTGACAAAACTCTACTCGGATAGCAAAAAAGAGATATTGATAAAGCAGCTGACGAACGAGGCGACGTTTGACGTGCCAAAAACATAGTTAAAGAAAGAGAGTGAGAGAGAGAAGAGTGATGAAGAGAGCGTTGTACAAGACAAAAGAGCTCAAGTTTATTAATCAGCTCGGTGCTCATCTTGAGTGGAGGCGAGATGAATGATGACGTTAATACTCAAAGTGACTTCCTATCCTTCTGGCTTAGATTAAAATGCAAATCAGTTCGTGTTTGAGAAGACAAAAGAAGCAACACTTTTAATAAGATGAAAACTTTCTCAAACAACAGCATAGCAACAAGATTCTTATGAGCAAACAGCCATCAGCCGCCAATGCACTGTGCAATGCATAATGCATTGGCTCTAGTCACAAAAAATGACAGGCGACATTGGATCACTTCAACATGGCAGTTTGAACATTGATCAAAAGTTGAAGAAGATGGGAGGAAAGGATAGAAGATTATGGAATGAAAGAATAAAAGAAGATGGAAATGAAAGAATCTCCATCAAGTATGGCCATCTTACGGAAATCAGAGCCACCAAGGGTTGCTTTTGTTAGGTATGTTTTCCGAATTTCAATGCTAGTAAAATTTTAGAATAACATACAATCGAGATTGCTCTCAATAACTGGTTAATTTAGTTAAACTATTTTAGAATTAGAATAAATTTTGAAAAGATTTACTATCTGAATAGAGATAACTATTTCTAGCAACAATAATATACTATAATATATCATAATGTGAAGCAGTAAAGGATATTCGACCATGGCTTGAACGCCGTTTTTCTTGAAGATCACAATACGAAGCACTTGTCCAATTGGTGTGCAGATTGTGTGTATCACATCCTGTAACACAAGACAAGAGAAAGAAAATATTAGTAAATTATCATCAATAAACTATGAATAGAATGAAATTGTTCAGAAATGATCGTGAAATAAAAGTATTATGATAAAAATACTGTGACAGATAGCCTATAGTGATCAGAAAGAACGTTGAATGAAGATATGGATTTTTCTGTTTATATATTTTTTTTTATCGTATGGCTTCTTATCGGTGGGGAGACCCTTACGGTAGGTTCCACCTCGCCTAATCGCCTATTTTTTTGTGTCGGTCACCCATCCGAGTATCCGAGTGATCTTGAATGTTTGTTACTTAACCACATGATTACTTGTTGTTATTGATATCAAGCGATTACATTATAGTTGTTTTGTGACAAAAATCATCCATGATTCATTTGAGAGCAACGTTTCTTCGAAATAAATATTTAAGACGAAAACTAACAAGGCCTTCTTGGGTTTTTCAAGATTTTGAGATCGGAAACATCAATGATCCTGGTAAAAATCACCGATGTTCGGGGTCTATGTTTACTGCTTGGATACATCGATGTTTTTGAGAACTATCGCTATTATCATTAGTTTCAAGTCCAAATCACAAATAATGACTTATACCAAACTAATCATTTGTGTTTATCTGCGCTGAAACGTACAAGTTAACAGGCAACAATAAAACAAAGTTGTTGCTCAAGATAAGAGAAGAAACGAGAACCTAAATCAAATCAGAAATCCACGATTTTGCCGGACGATAATTCTGACAACCGGGGGAACGGGGAATCTGTGTGATTTGTTTTCAATCAAAGCAGCACACACGCACACACACACACACACACACACACACACACACACACACACACACACACACACACACACACACACACACACACACACACACACACACACACACACACACACACACACACACACACACACACACACACACACACAACACATACAATGACCGATTTTTCAATCCATGTTTGTTTTTTATTGATTATCAATCAATGCAATGACAAACGCTGGGATACTAGACATCATCACAAATTCATAATTTGTATGAAAACATTACCGATGAAGGAAAGGACCGATGAAGTTTCGATTTTTCAATCAAAGTTTATTTCTTTCTTATTGTTTATCTATAAAAAAAATCCACAAGTTTTGTCCAACGAAACTTTCTAAAATAATCTTGTTAAAATCCTACAGACTATCGGGAAAAGCGGCCCGAGATAAATATTATATTCCAGATGAGTTGGCCCTAATTTACACGACAACGCAAACAAGGAAAGTTTTCAGTTTTAATAGGATAACATGGTGTGTACATCCAATACCAATTAAGAAAGCTGTAGTGCTCTTCATCGTAGTTGCACTAGGCTGTTAAGCTTTTAAACTAGGAGTTAGTAAACTATATAAAGTTGTTCAACTATTGTATATAGATACTTCAACAGTGTAGAAACTACACAACATATATACACAGAATATAAAATAATATACAGCATAGTTGATGCATACAGATATAGTCGCATGCCAAGTTTTTGCACGCCACCACCACCCTACGACCGCGCTTAATCTCGCTAAGTCCATTAATTAGACCGAAACGTGCACTTTTTCATTAAAATAGTACAGTGGCGACACATTGTGTGGTTTGCGAGAATGACACAAACAACTTCTATCCAAGCTTTCAGCAGCACAACGTTGTTGCACTGTTTTTGTTTGTGAATGTTTTGATGAATGTGAATTTTTGAAACATTTGATGAATATTTTGTGAATTTTTGATAAATGTTTTTGGTGGATTGATGTGAGTCAGGTTTTCAATCTGATGCTAAAGCGACAATCAATAAGAGGCCCCTGTTCAACAAAATAATAAATTTTAAAAATATTGAATATGACAATACTAATAAAAAAGTGAGACGTCAATGTATTATATTGATTCATAATATAGTAATAAAAGGGCTATTATTGGTAATTGTTTTGCATCGCTTACAGAATACAAATGAGAAATTTACCGAATTTCTTCATAATTTTTGTAATTAATTTTTCCTAATTACAGTTATATTTTTAATATCTTCAAATATGATCATGAATGATCAATATGGTGGATACGATTCATTTATTCAACCTATACTATACGTACTGTATTATATCCATTAATATTATCTACCTATTCAAATTTTCAATCTGAAACTTCAATATTTTTAATCAATCAAAAACAAACATGGATTGCAAAATCGATACTTTATTGATCATATTGATCATATACTTGCCAGGTACAAACGCTTCGATAAACTGAATCAACCAGATTGAGTCGGTGATTGAAGCGTATGAAGGAGGCTAAACGCTTCAATCACCGACTCAATAAATACATAAATTGATATAATAAATTGATTCAATTTATCGAAGCGTTTGGACCTGGCTTAATAGTCAGCTAGCAATCCCCTAGCGACTGATCATTTATTTCTTGAGATGAATCAAGAACCAATACATGAAGTTGATTGATCAATTTTTCAACAAATTATTACAGCAACCCAAAACTCTCAAAGAAGATCACAGTGAAAAATTCTCACAAAAATGTTAACACAATTTGATCGCTCCAAGAAGCGTTCCAAGTCGATTGCAAATAAACTTGCTGCTGCTGCTTGTAATGACTACGATTGTTGTACAACTCACAACTCTACAACAAATTGTTGTATTTGTTGATAAACGGGCGCGATTTGTGTGCAGAGAGAGAGAGAGAGAGAGACAGAGTGTGAGAGAGTGGTAGTGAGCTCGTCAGAGCAGTGGTGATTCGCAGCAAGTTTATGAACTTGAACGAACCCCCTCGTTAAACCCCTCCGACCGCTACACTTACAACACTGACATCCTCCCAATACTCGAGCCTAGTTTATGTAGTAATTCGGCGTGCTATCAGCTACTGCAACTCCTATCCAATGGTGAGGGGGGGGGGGGCAGGATGCAAGTCATTAGTCTCGTTTATTGGTACGCACTCTTTCTTCTCTCGCTTGCACTCTCATAGGCTACTCTCTCTCTCTCAGTCCCTTACAAATTCTCTCTTTCTCAGACTCTCCTTCTCTATTTATACATATTCTCTCTCCCTTCCTTAATAGTCTCAATTCTCTCTCATTTTTAGTAGTACCTCTCTGATTTTATTTGAAATATTGACAAATATACTGAACAGTGTATACTTTCTCTCTCTTGCAAATTTACTCACTCTCTCACACTCAGCTTTGCTCTCTCTCTATCTCTCACTCTCTCTCATACACACTTTCTCTCTTTATATTTCTCTCACCCTCTGTTTGCTGTTTCCCTCTATTTCAGTCACACACTCTCTTTCTCAGTCTACTTTTCAGTTGCTTCCGGTTGAAGTTCACTTTACTCTGGATGATTTGCTACAATTTCACGACTTTTGAACTTGTGCGTTCTACCACCCTCCTAATCGCTTTTAAACTTGTCACACACAAACCCCTCCTCGCCTCGCCTCGCTCAACTGCCTGATTATTTCGTCGATTATTGGCACACTAGTTAGTTCGGCGCAATCTTTTCCTGTTTCGAGACCAGCGAAGTTCTCTGAGCGATAAACTCCTCCGTGTATTATCACTGATTACTTGTAACGAGTTGAGAATTATTTGTGATTAATGTGTGTTTGTTAAATTAATGTATTCGCTTGTTACATTAATGAATAAAGTAACAGTGAGTACATTAACCGTATCTGGGAGTCTAGATTATGTAATGTTTGGTTTACATCCATTCTATTCCTCTTCCTCTATCATCATTAAAGTTCTAGACTTCATTTTCCAGCGATATGGTTCAAATTCATTATAATTCTAGCACCAAGTAAAATTACTACTAGAAATTGTATACAACAAAATTACTCATTTAGGTTAAAATGATTTTCTTGAATTGGTCAACCCCTTTAAAGGTATCATGATGAGAAGAGGTTGGAAGCTTCAAGTACATGTAAGATCACGAAAGCAATGCAACAAAATTCCTGTTGAGCTCCGTTGAATGACTTTATTTCAATTTAATTGGCTTCAAGTCTAAGCCTAAAGTGCTTTATTACTACTACACCGTAGAAGTATTTATTGGGGGACATGATTGACCACAAGCTTTATGAGCAATCCACTTAAATTTCAAACATTTTTCCACTAAAAAGAGAAATACAACTAGTAATGTTTATTGAGAAGAAACGTAATTTCTTCATTACGTTGGATGAGTTAATCAACTCAACATCATAACCTCGAGCCGATTCCTCAAATAATATTTACACCAAAGACAATATCATTAGTATATTGCAAAGAAATGTTTGTCTTTCTCATACGAAACTAGAGTATTAAATCTTGTTAGATGGGATTGGGGCCGTTGCTTTTGACAACGATAAAGAGACCGCAGGGAATGAGTGCAAACTGATTACTTTGCACACACAAAATTATTATCATCACCATAAACTGATTTCACAAACTCGGAAGCTTAATGCTGCTTGATGGCATTTCTGGTGTGAACAGAATCAAGAGCGAGTGTGTACAAAACGAAGTTAGTTATCAGGAAATGAGTGTCTGAAGACAGGGCAAGAAGGAAAATGGATTAGATAAACGAGTTTCTATTCAACAGAGGAGCATGTGTGTGGCGGTGGGGAGGGGGGAAGGGGGTTGAATAATGTCAAAAGACAAAAGCATTTGAAATTGAATTACATTTATGGAGCAGCAATGGCGGTAGGTTGACACAATTCCAATGGGGTAACGCCATCCATCCAAAACTTGTATTGTCTGCCAACGTTATGAGGAGTTATTAAATTGACCTTGCTTGATAATATACAGGGTGTTTTGAAAATAAAGCGACAAACTTCGTGAGCGGTTTTCTGACATTGAAATTAAGAAAAAAGGTTCCAGTAAATTAGGGCCCTAAAATGCTTTGTTTCCCCCTAGTCGCCATTTTGTTTTTCCACTTTTAATTTTTTTTCTACAGGATCGTTTGACTAATTTTGTTGAAATTTGGCATGGTCAAGGCCAAGATAAAGGTCTGCTGTAAAAAAATGAAGCAACCTTATCTGACGAAATATTTCTAAATATCGGGCAACAAGTTTTCGAGTTATTTCAATGCTTGAAATTTTAAATGACCGCCATTTCAAATATTGAAGTATAGTATGCCCGCCATGGTGGATAGCTAACCTAAGTACAATCAGTTACATTTAATTTGACGCTTGGCATTAGATAGATAGGTAGAGATATTATTTCTTGACGTTGATGATGACCATACGATGGCAAAGAAATAAATCTCTCTATCTATCTATCTATCTATATCATCTATCTATCTATCTATCTATCTATCTATCTATCTATCTATCTATCTATCTATCTATCTATCTATCTATCTATCTATCTATCTATCTATCTATCTATCTATCTATCTATCTATCTATCTATCTATCTCTATCTATCTATCTATCTATCTATCTATCTATCTAACTAATTAAACGAATCTGATTATAATGCGAGCATCCACATTACTGATAACAGAAGCGCTACTGCTACTCCTCTATTACTTTATTCACTCCTCTATGTACTGTGCCCTACTCCTCCATCTTCACTTGCAGCCTATCCTGTAGCCTCAGCCAGAAGAAGTGTGATGGCAGGAGGCAGTGCACCGATTTCGAAATACATAGACTGTCAGCCTCTGGCCAAATACGTTATGGTAATAGACAGAGATAGAGATAGTCGGCTGCACACCGGTGATACAATTTAGAGATTCGACATGCTCCTGTGAGTGTGAGCCAAATCTGGCCTTCTTTGTTGTCACAAAGCACTATTGCAAGGAATATCTTGATTCCAAACGGATACGCTTCGAGAATGACTGCAGGCATGCATGCAAAAAACCATGCGAAGATTCGCTTGAGGTTCTTGTCAAAAAAGAATTCAAACTCTTTGAATTTCTTCCATTTTATACAGAGTAATAGACCTTGTAAACAACAAACCACAGTAGTCAATACTTTGTTTTGGTCAAATTCATAATTATTATAAAAACATTTCCGAAGTTGTACTGGCTTTTTTTAAAAAAGAGATCGGGGAGACGGGCTTTGCATGTGAATGGGTCCTGTTTGACAGTAGAACATCTCATCAATAGTGTACCGGCGCTATTCAGATCATGAATAATCATGACGGAAAGAGGAGGTGGAGGAGGATGGAGAGAGAAAGAGAGGTGGGAAACGGGGGAAAGAGGATGAAGAAGACGAGGAGGAAGAGTAGGAGTGAGAGGAGAGGAGAGGAGGAGAGAAAGAGGAAGAAGAGATGAGGAAGAGGAGGAGAGAGGAGGAGGAGGAAGAGAGGAGTAGGAGGAGGAAGGAGGGAGGAGGAGGAGGAGGAGGAGGAGGAGGAGAAGAGGAGGAGAGAGGAGGAGGAGGAGGAGGATGAAGAAGAAAAGCTAGAAAAGGAAAAGATTGAGCGGAGAACAGGCAACGATAATAAAGATAGAGAAAAGAATATGAGGAGGAAAAGTGTGAGTAAAAAGAAGAAGATGAAGAGGAGGAGAAGGAGGTGGAAAAAGAAAGCTGGAAAGTAATCGAAGAAAAGATAGCTGGAGGATTATGTGAGGAAAGAGGGAAAGCAAGGAAGATAGAATGAGCATGACAAAGAGTCATAGATAAAGAATGATGGGAGTAAAAAGAGCGAAATAAACAATTAAAGGAGGAAATGATAAGTAGATTGAATAAGTACAAAAATGGGGGGGGGTAACGGAGAGAAAAGGATAACAGAAGGGAGTATCAATAATAAATTGAGAAAAAAGAAGGGGGAGAGAAGATGAAGAAGGAAGATAGAGTTGGAGAAAATGATAATGGAGAAGAAGAAGCAGAACAGACGGTGAGAATTGAGAGGAGATAAGAATGAGAGAAGAGTATGAAGAGACGAGATGAGAAATCAGAAGGAGCACCAAGAGCAGTAGAAAAACATGTCAGAGAAGGAGAATAAGAGAATGAGAGAGGAGAACAGAAACCTAAGAAAATGAGAAGGAGAACAAGAGGAGGAGCTAGAAATGAAGAACCGAAGTGAGAAGGATAAAGTAGAGAAAAACAAATGATACGGACAAGACTAGCAAACATCGAGAAGGTGGAGGACAGGGAGAAGAATGAGAGAAGTAGAAAAACCAAAGAAGAAGGAAAAGAAGAAGCAGAAGGGGGGAGAGGAGGAAAAGAACGATGAAGAGCAGAAGGAAGATGATGAACCGATGAAGAAAAGGATGACGTGGAAAATGATAATCATTATCAACAGAAAGAGAATGAGAAGAAGGAAGAAGGGAAGACACAGTAGACGTCATGCATAGCATTGCTGTTTAGGGGAAGGGGGGTAGTCCCCTCTAATTCATTCACAGACTACATTAACGGTTGACAAGCAAATTGAGTCGGACGAACGATCATCAACCAGGCTCATTGAATTTGCACGCTGCATTGGTGGGCTGCAATGCTAGCAAAAATGTAAATTCTCTCGCAACTCCCTAGCCTATTCAATGATTGACCGCCGCGACTCGCCACCAGACGAATAATTTCAAGCTTCAATTAACAATAGCTCTGTGTTTCACCCATGGAGGAAGTAGAAGAACTGGAGATTCAGTCACATGTGTTCCGTACAAGCTTCAATTAACAATAGCTCTGTGTTTTACCCATGGAGGAAGTAGAAGAACTGGAGATTCAGTCACGTATCTTGTTGATGGCCATGCATTTCAAGTGCAGGCCACATTATTAGAGCGAATCGGCCATCCTGAGAACTTGAGAGAAAAAATTCACACAGCTTGGCAGCATGTAGAGTGCAGGCGGACGTGCAACACCCACCCCTGACTGCTGCCAATTTATTTGAAATCTACAATCGACCTTGGCCACTAAATGGAATGGACAAGAATCATTCAAACAACTTTAAAATTACTCTCCTGAATGAATTACAAGAGACATGAGATGAACAACTTACCACAATACAACTGAAACACATAACTAAAACACACTCCCCCAGCGAGAGACACAAATTCCAGATTTCATGCCGTTTCACAGCCAGCTTGCAAGCGTGCTAATCCACGCAACTTATCGTTAACAAGTGATTTGACTAGTGAACACCAACCACAAGTTTGTGAAACGGGGTTTAGAGCTGTAGCAAACCTGTGTAAGCAAGCAACTACTTGTTACCTAGTAGTTAGACCACATTCGTGATGCAGCCAAGGGGAAGGTGAGACGACTTCATTAATCTGTTGCTTCTTGAATTGAGTAATTCAATTTAACTGTTATTTGAGGGATTCAAGTATTAGGACTTTCAGCAGCTATTAGTGTTTGAATAATCGATTTCCGTGTTGTATTGAGTGTTGGACGGGTAACCATTTGGCCACAAACTACAACTTCCAGATATTTAAAAACACTAGATGAATTTCAAACCCCTCTAAATCTAACAGTGCATTCATCTATTATCATAGCAGATCGTGTAACGCGTAACTCACACCATAGACAATATATTCTATAGATTATGTTGTATGTATTTGTCTCCATTCAAGGAATCCTCAGCAGAAAAAAGGATCAGAAAAGATTATTTTCAGAGAACAGTTGTCAAAAAATATCATAATCATACATAAATCTTGCATTGTAATACTATGAGCCAATCTTCGCCTACTATGCCAATCTATGAGAATACTATGAATAAATCTTCCCCTTGAGCACTATGACAAAAATTGAGTTTGTATTTCACAAAGTAAAGAATAACTACAGTAATATGAGCTCGGTAATAGTATTCCACAGAAGCTAACTATACTATAATATGAAATTTGCCATATTATTTCCAAAACATTGTTGCTCCTGAAACGGAATAGAATTGAGTATCAAATTATAAAGATATTATAAATTAAAAACAATAGAGGACATTGGATACGAACCTACAACTACATGAATCGAATGTATCACATGAATTAAAACCCGTATCAAACACATACAGCATTACTTTCCGCTGAGCTCTGTTTTATATTGATGCTTGGGCACCACTGGACAAATACAACAATACCACACGACATATGCGCCGCTTCAAACCGTTGACTGCTATCATCTCTTCTACAATATTTCAAAACCGCGGAGCTACCACGTGACTCCCCCCTCCCCTCCCTACAACACCGACCATCGACAATTTATTGCTCGATAAACAAGCACTGACTGTGTCCCTTGTTCTTTTATTGTCCCCTTGTCCCCCGATCCAATAAAAAAAACCGCCCATCCCACATGTGTGTCAGACTTTCAAATCGCAACCAGTGGTCACCCTGAACACTAGGCACCACTTGCCACCCTGATTTATTGTTATTGCCGAATAGATTTTCATTAACGAACATACATCGGTGTAGGCTGTTACTCCTTTCTTGCTGTCACTGTGTTACAGTAAAACTAAATTCTAGAACATACCTTCAATATGAGAGAACATATTTGCTGATTTTTTTCCAAAACGTTTCAATATCATGAAAAAGAAACCAAGATAAAAAAAATGTAAATGAATTCATTTGGGAAATGAAAATTGAGATTAAAATGATTCTGCGAAAAAACTGGGCTTAGAAACTGAGTTGACTTATAAAATTTTGTAGTTTACTTTGGTTGGAAAATCGATTTGAATTCGATGTAACTCTGAAGAAAACCGTTTCAGGAAGTATAAAAAAATATCAATCTCTTTTATAACCTTTTCTCTCTCTCCTAGCTATAAACCAGCTTTGAATGAAAATTTGTCAAATGAAGCATTCCAGAAATTCCTACATATAGTTTATATTCATGGAAGTTTGTTTGAAAGCAACCGGTTTCATGTTTAAATCCAATATGTATCGCCATTTTGTTTTCTAGAGTTGAGACGGCCATTTCGCAGTTGAAGTCTGGCAATAATCCTATTGGCCAATGCAGACACGTGTCCTTCGATTACTACAACTCAAGATGCATTCATAAAACGACCAAAAGAAATTGACTAATCATTTTGAAAATTCACATGATTATGGCCTAAGATTTTGTTGTCGTATTCTTACTAATTTTATTACATTACTGAGATAATAATTAGATTTTATTCAGTTTGATTTGTTTTTACCTTCCCTTAAAACTGGGCGTGTCGCAGCTCCGCCTTGAAACAAAATGGCGGCAATAGCCCAATCGGAAGCCATTATTCTAGCAAACAGTAACCTGATGCGTTATGGTAATACTGAAATGAAATGAAAATATTATTTATTAGGCGGAGTTAGGACTAGAAAGTCCTTTCTACCACTTAACCTTGATTTATGATTATTATCAAAGAGAATGTGAGTTATTATTTGATAAATTCGACTATATGATGGCAAAGCGTGGTATACTTATTTGGTTTGGGTATATTTCCTATATGAAATAGCGTACACCTGGCGATGACCAAATAAATATACCACGCTTCGCCACTAATTATGTTATTATTTTGTGAATTATATTATGCCATTTTCACAAATGACTGCATTAAATACAATGAAATATTGAGATTGGAGTTGAGAGACAAATTTAAATATCTTATTTTTACACTAAACCCAGAAAATTGTATAATAATAAGATTGTCAAAGTAAATACGTTCATTCAAGAAATGAAACAAGATAAGATCAAATGAGAATTATTTGAATTAATTTAAACAAAAGACTCAAAAAATTACCAAGTTAAAATCAAATTAAAACTGTTATCATTTCAATACGCAAATGGATAGAAAATATTCCGAATTACAATCGTATTTTTCATTTAGCCGAGATAAAACACCAACTGACTAATGTCGCCTGATCAATTAAAATCTTTTTCCAATTAAAACCTGCCTCCAGTTTAATTTGTGACCATAAAATTTCGAGAAGGCAACACCATGAATCATTGTTCTTATTAAAATTGGATTGCCTTATCCGGTTCACAGAGTTTTGATTCATCACTTTTTAGGGAGTAATTTAACGCCCTTTCCAATTTTCCCCGGTAATAAATAATTTTCATCGCCCTCATAACGAATTCTCGCTATGAAAATTCGAAAACTCGCTGAACGAGTAATTTCCCAAAGTTTTATTCGTGATAGAAGTTATTGTTCAGTTGAGCAACTTGGAAGGCAACAATTTCATTTCCTAAACGCATCAACAATAAACTGAGTGTGCCGAAAAAAGATCTGAAATTACGGATTTTTCAATTGATAATTTTGAATTTCCCCTCTCAACAATCTTGCAGACAATTTATTTTACATTTACTTCGTAAATTGAGGTTCCTGTAGGAAATACTTTTTTAGTCAGGTTCCTGCAGGAAATACGTTTTTAATTCAAAAATCTGAAATCTTCCATAAAATCAAATCATTTCAAAATAAATAAATTCTGTCTTCCATACTTGTCGTACATAATATCTTATATTTTTTTGTACTGTTTATTTATCTCTCTACCTTCTTTATTGTAAGTGTTAACTTTTGAAGAGTTTAGTTGATTGATTGGAATGAAATAGCTTAAGGCTGGGCGTACACCGGTTAGTCAAGACAAGACAAGACGAGATTAGTCACGTTTAGTCACAGTAATTCACATAGTTGCTTATGAAGTAGCACACACTGATGCAATGACTAATCGGTGTGTGATGCTTCATAAGCAACTATGTGAAGCAATGTGACCAAACGTGACTAATCTCGTCTTGTCTTGTCTTGTTTGAAATGAAATAAACTTAAGACTAGAAGTTATTCATTTTAGAACTTTTTATGTTCACTCTTATATGACTGTTATATCTACTTTCTCTCTCTTTTTTATCTACACTCTTATGTACCCCAATAATTTTGTATATGAAGTCTTCAATTCATGATGTGACACATTACGGAAAACACTGAAACACTAACGCAATAGCTTCCAATTCATAATAATCCACTTAGACAAAAATTTGAAATTTATTTGACAATGGTTTACGATTGACAATGGAAATTTACGATTAGATTGAGACCTAACATTGTATAGAATCTATGTTTCCTAGCAATTAAAGAACGACTAAGAGGATCACAGCCATGGAATCCACCACTTTCCAACAATTTCTTCTCTACTACCAACATTCCCGGTGGGGGGGTGATGAGGGGGTTAATAGCCTACAGGTGACCTGTGTGAAAGCTCTGGCAGAAGAAAGAAAAAGTGACGACAAAATGAAAGTATAGTCTCCTCTATAGAAGCCGGCCGGCGTCACTATAATAATGTGCGACGAGATTTTTCAGCCGCACAGCAAAATGAATAAGAAGCTGTGCATTGTAGGGAGCGTAGGGGGGAGGGTTTGAAAAAAGGGAAGGGGGTATCGAAGGGTAAACACCTCTGCACTTCGAGTCTAAGCTTGGCAAGGTGCCAGCAGCAGCATCCGACTGTGCAAATTTCAAAAACCCCTCCCCCTCTCTTAAACCACCCCTTCACCCGCCGGTCTCAAATTAAAATGCTATTATGCCGTAATGGCTGTAATGGCCATTGGAAACGTTAGCGCTGGACAGCCACCGTATTAAGTACAGTACAGCACTTAACTAGCAACAGCGCTCCTCGGTGATAATAATTTTCAATTTAATCCAGTAGACTTTTCAGTCTCCTTATCTGAAATTATTTTCAACCGAGATTGGGGCCGTTTTTTCACAATAACGTTTTATTCTTGTCTTGATAATTATTTCACTGGATTAGGTATTGTGTTAATTTATCGTGGATAATAACAATTTTAATACTAAACTAATTTTAACTTCAGAAATCTTACGGTGTTTTTTTATGTTTTTGAAGAGAAAATAGGCTCAAATACACTAACTTCGTTCAAACCAAGTTCTACTAATCGAAGTATAAACTTGGATTAAGCTGGGCTTTTAGTTTAAACCATTTAACCGGAGTTAATGTACGTTTTGTTGGACTTCGTTTAAACGAAGAAACGGAGCATACTTAGTCCTTAGTGACAAGAACTTTAGTTTATACTCATGGCATAACCTGGACTTGTAATGTTAATTGAACAACATTAAAAAATTGAAAGAGTAATCCTTGTTTATCTCCTTTCAAATGATTCGATTAAATGAGAAATTGAATGATAAAGTGTTTAAAAATGAAGAAGTCCAATTCATTCGTTTCTTGATAAGGGTTTGGTTGACTGATTTATGAAAACACACCACAAAATTTGAAAAGGATATTACTCGATTACTTGGTAGGCCCTACACCAACCAGTATTTGTAATTAACAAACTTTGTGGAGCTTGTCAATCAAGATGATAATAAGATAAGCTGCAATACAAGCTATATAATTGTCAATAAATTTTAGAAAATAATCAGCCAATTTCACCAACCTATTGAATTTAAGCTCAGTAAAATTACATCATCTAACGAAACCAATGCAATGATATCCCTATTGAGCTCCGTAAAATACGTCTTTTAACGGCGGTTGATTGGGATTGGCTTTCCTGCAATCCAACCAATAAATTGACAGTAATCAAGCTAGAAGACAAGCAAACAAGCTACAAGATCGTCAAATAAAAGAGATAGTTTTCCTGACAATGGTAGATGGCAAACATTTCAATAAAACTATTTCATGAGCAATAAAAAGCCGCTATTCGGTTGGCGTGCATTACCAAACAAACGTTCCATTGTGCCTAGAACAAGCTCGGTTGGAAGAGTCCTGCCATAAAATCAGGTGTGGAATTCACAAAGCACCCAACAAAGATTTATATGATGAGAAAAACAAGCGGTAGGCTAGGCTAGTCACCCAGTTGCTTGGCCGAATTTCAAAATAGTGTGTCGTCCCTTGACATTATTAAGAAGAACGCTCCTGGATTTGGTGTGCTATAAATACCCACACACACGCACGCACACTGGCGCGAGCGCACGCAAACATCAAAGAAGGCAGCGATTTTAATCGGTCACACTAACACCAACAGAAACTACGAATCTCCCATGATAGAAACGCTTAGCAGCAATAGACACAAAGCTATGTTAGTTTGTTTAAAAAAAAACATGTGAATTCTTCATCTTTTTCTACACTGCTGATGATAAAATAGCTCAACAGCAACAGACACACAGCTCTGTTATTTGGTAGTTTGTTGAAAGATTTTTGTACATTTGTCATAAAAAATATGCAAGGTTAACAACATGCAGAAACTTTTTATAAATATTCTCGTATGATAAGAGATAATTTAACCCACTGTGATTGGATGATATCTCTGATTGAATGAACATGAATTGAATTTCACATAATTGAAAATTTGTTGAAAAAATTAATGTTTCAATCAAATTTAAAGGTATTCTATCTCAATTCAAAACAACCCACTAATATGTTTACTACAGAGACTGAATAACATCAGTGTGGCCATTTGTGTGAAGCACTTCACAACAGTATGTGGAGATCATTTTTTCCCGCCGCCGCCATACTTTTGCCAAATTTTTGAATTTGATATGGGATTACAGGCAACATTAACGTTTTCACTCATTTTTCAAACTTATTTCAAGAAAATCAACATTAAAAATAACCGTCCTAACATTAAAAAAATGTCTCTACTCTTGGTATTGTGATAAAAGCTTTAAGTAATGAAAACTAACACTGGCAAAGTTGATGTAGGTATGAAGGGAATCACTCAACATAACATTAACTATTTGCGTTTCATTTCAATGCAAATCTTATAAGAATTGGCAAAAGTATGGTGGGTACGAGCTAACCAATTTAAAAATGTTACATGTAATGTCCACACTGTTCCAATAGGCCCAATTCACACAGAAGAGACGTGGCACGGACATATAGATCATGTATGATCGTCTACTCTATACAATCAAATAGTCCAATGCACACCTAAAGCAGCTGTTTTGGTGTGCATTGGACTATTTGCTTGTATGGAGTAGACGATCATATGATTCATATGTCCGCGCCACGTCTCTTCTGTGTGAATTTGGCCTTATACAGTCTCTGTAATTTATACTATCTTGAATGTATAAAAGGAACATCTGTGATATTATGAAGGCATAAAGACTCAGGTTAACTTCATTCAAACATAGAAATTCGAACCACAGAGTATAATACTATACACTCTCTGTAATTCTCTATGTAATGTTGGAGTGGTCCGTAGCCGAGGGCGATAAGCGCCTGTCTGATAATCCAAAGGTTCCAAGATCGAATACAGTTGCTCAACTATTTTGACAGAAACGGCCACCCCTGTCTTTATAAGACAAAAAGCGGTCGACTGCCTAAAACATCATTCATCATCATCAAACCACAGACTAGAGCTCATGTGGGCATACACTCTCAAAAAATTCAAACTATAAATATAAGTTTTCTGACCTCCTCCCGCATATCAATCACACACACACTCCAGCCCTGAAACTCGAACGTTACAATAACATTTTTTACAATTTCGCAATAACGTTTTTTGCAATTACTGTACACCACCACGCACATGTAAATTTCTCACCTCCTCGGCATGGTTTATGGCCGAAATAATGACCCGGCATTACACACTAAGCCTGCTGCGAGCCTGTGTGCTCCACACGTGTGTTTGTGACCCGTCTTTTCGGGCCACAAAGTATGCGGCCAAGCCCGGGCTTTATTAAGCACAGGAAGCGACGGAACCAGGTATTTTTTGCCTCTGTTCAAAGGTATGATGATGGCCATTTGCATTTGCTATTCATACTTTCAACCCCACCACACACACTGCTCCGTAGCTATTTTCAATGTTTTTCCACGCTTACATTTACATAATTGTCATATTTTTGTGGTGGCCGCTGCTTACCAACACCTCTTTCGGGGTTTTCTCTGCCTTTTTAAGGGCGTTGTTGGTCGTGAAATGATGCTCATCATTCATGTATGTGTTGTTTCTCATCAAAGCAGGTTGGATTAGCTGTGAAATGTGGTGATGAGCATCATAGGAGTGTACAATGTACTGTCGGTTTCAGTTTCAGGAAAGAGTACTGCACTCCTGAATATTATACTTTCAGCAGAGTTATTCATCATTACCTTATCATTTATTGTGAGGAGCATTACTTTTTTTATAGAAGTATGATACTAGACCATTATAAATAACACAAACATCAACTAAGATTATCCATTACTGTATAACCCCAGGTTTTCAAAAACAATTTTAACCATTTTAACAGGAATACTGTTAACAGAAATACTTTCAGCAGAGTTCTTCATCATTTCCTTATCAATTGTGAGGAGTATTACATTTTTATAAAAGTATGATACTATATTCGGTTGTTAGACCATTACAACACAAACATCAACTTAGATTATCCATTACTGTATAAATCTAAATGTTCAGATACAATTTAACCAGTTTAACAGGAATCCCCTCAAAACTCACTTATTACAATAATTATTGTCTCAACTACAATGAAACAAACCAATAGAAAAGAGAATTCTATACTAATGAATAATGCATGCTTATCAAACTGGCATGCTTGTAGGTAGTTGGCTTGAAGAACCCTATTCAGAAAATTCCTTTCTCCAACATCAACACCCCCCACCCCCTCCGCCAAGCCTTACCAATCCCTATACAGCCAAGACTTTCTTGCCTCCAACTAATGAACGAAGCTTTTATTCGTGTACGTGGCTATCATTGCAATAGGGTACACATTGCACTTTCATTTCCTGTGTACATTGTGCAGGATGGTATTTTGTTTTCATAATGAAACTACCCTGAGTTCTCACTTAGTCCTGTATAATCTAGTTGTAATGGAGATGGCAAACCTATTATCTTCACTCGGTTTGGTATCCTTAAACAAGTTAGTCTGATGTTTATTATGATACTCTATTGATTCTAAAGTATACTCCCCGGTTTCTCAGTAGTTCAGTAAAAAGTTAATCATTTCATAAATCTGACGTGTTGAGTATAATGCCCAGTTCCTTAGCAGTTGAGTTAACAGTTTATTGAACTATTAAGGGCCGGTTCATGAGCTCGGGATTTAGCAAAGTCCTAGACTAAAACGGGTGGCTACCGTAGCATCGACAAACGTTTGTCCCGACAGGTTAGTGGGTTAGCAGCATAGAGAGCCCTTAGTACAGAGTGTCGAGGCTAACGTTTGTCGATGCTACGGTGGCCACCCGTTTTAGTCTAGGACTTGGCTAAATCCCGAGCTCATGAACCGGCCCTAAATCTCACAAATGCATAAGTAAAAGGACTGACAAACTGTGCATTAATTAACCCAGCATGGATCAAAATTTTACTCCATTAAAAATTTAGTAATTTAAAATTTAAATGGTTATAACAATAGAGTAATCGAGAAAATTAAATTAGAATTAAGTCATAGAGAAAGCAAAGCACCAAGCTTATCTGTATGCTTTCTCTATTATTACTTTACTAGTTCCAATTTACTATTATACCACACATCATAAATTTTTAAAAATAAAAACAAAACAGAAAAACTAGGATTTTTATTACTAAACCGCTATTTATATTAGGGATGAACATCCTTTACAACCTCATTGAATCAGACAATATTCAGATAATGACAACCT
This sequence comes from Laodelphax striatellus, assembly GCA_017141395.1. Taxonomy (NCBI): domain Eukaryota; kingdom Metazoa; phylum Arthropoda; class Insecta; order Hemiptera; family Delphacidae; genus Laodelphax; species Laodelphax striatellus. The sequence goes on along the minus strand of CM029531.1, from coordinate 6,083,966 downwards.
GACAACATTCAAATCTTATTATTCATAATATTCACCACAATATTCCCTCCATCGCTACAAATAAAAGTTTATAAAATGAGAAACCTAATCAGAATCTGTCAATTACTAGAAAGCTACAAGTAAACAAGAATGCAAAGTTGATTCTGAGTTCAAATCAACAGCTTAGATCCAGCTAGGCAAGTGATAGATGGGAAAACTAGCTGTACAGTGAAACTTCTACTACAACACTGTAGTGAAAAACAAGTAGTAGAGTACTTCATGTAGCCCCCATCATATTCTCGCACAACTTGATACAGAGAAAACTCGTTAAAGTTCAAGAAGTAGTAACCGTCAACACAATGTCGCTATTGTCTGTCAACTTGACTAAGTTCTTTCACAGAACTGTGATAACTTGAAACACTGCTGAAACAACTTCGCAACTTGTTCGTTTCACCGTTTTTCAGCAACTTTTTACTGATAAGAATGCTGCCAACAACAATACAAAAAACATCATGACTAGTGAAGAATTCTCACTCACAGAATTGAATTGAATTTTTCACTGCCAAAGTCAATCATAGGCTACACCTGACAATTAAAACTGATTATGTGCAGGATTCTGATTGTAATTACTAAACTGTTGCTTTTGATCAACTTTTTATTCCTTAGAAAAATGTGTAGAACAAAAATTTCAACAAAAAAGAGGTTGAAATAACCAAATCCGTTAGTTCTTCTGAAGAATTCCAATACACGAATGAATAATCATATCAGGAGAAGACATGCAACCCGCTAAACACCACTCAAGGTCAATTACTTCCCAATACAACAAAACCACATTATACATCTATACCAACTTTTCTCACAACATTTATAACGTTATCAACATTTCATTATTAACGAATTATTACCTTAACCTTAGATTATCATTAATCTTATATAGACGTTTCCAAATTATGTACCATAACGGAATAAAATCATTCTTATTTTTCTAACACCTACACCCAACAAAGTTGATTTCCTTGCTTTACAATCGGTAAAGCGTATACGTTTCGAAATTAACGCAGGTACAGTATTCGTGATAATGGAAACTCAGGGAACTCAGTAAATCACACACAGTAATAGTACACACTCACACTATGAGACGCTATTGTGCAAAATACCTATTGTACACTATTATACTCGTTATCAGCAGATGTGGCACATATAGTATTATAGGCTACAGTACAGTTCACGCTAGTCACCATCTATAAGCAGCCGGTAATTATTGGTTGCAAGCTTATCCTCCGCCCGAAAATACCCTTGGGACCAATTTGGATTCGGATTCATCCATGTCGGGATACTTGTATTGCTAATAATGGTCTCAAATTGCGATTATCATTGATCATGTTTCTAATTTTCTAGTTATAATTTCTTCCAATTGCTATCCAATATAACATATTTTGTAAGATAGAAATGCAAGTATAGTATTATAAATTTGTATAACATGTTATATTAATGACAATTGATAATACTGGATAACAATCGAAATAACTATCCACAAATGTAATCAAAATTTGCTGGTAAATTGCAGTACAGTACTAATGACTGTGATTGAAAATAAGTCTTCCTTTCCTATTAAACCAAAAAAGAATAGATTTTGTTCACAACTTATAAGTTCAGGAAGTTTCGGAAATCACCTGGAAATATACAAACAAAATTATACACAAGTCGAGGATAATCGCAATTGGAAACCATTATTAACAATACAAGTATCCCGTCATGAATTCAACAGATGATTCCTTAATTATTGATAAGAGAATAAAATTTATAATAATTATGGTTATTATTTAGAATATACCATCAAATTAAATAAACATTGTATTGAACAGCCAATCTGTGAAACACACGCACATTAGAAATGCATTGTTAAAATCAAACATACATATCTACCTATTAATTTTCATGTCTATGAATTCACTGAGCTAAATTATCCATCTGGAGGTAGCACTGATTGAAAAAGCTGGGTTCCGCCTATTTTTTTAATTTTTTTTTTTTTTATAGCATACTGTTCTTGAGAAAAATTTCAATCCTCACTTAATTGCCAACTTAATTTTTTTGGTACTACATACTGTATTAGAAAAAAATTCATCCTCACTCTATTACCAACCCAACGAAAATAGGTGGAACACTTCTCACGTTCCGGTGGGGCCGAAAAAGGCACTAATCCGGCTCTTGCCTCTACCCTTACTGAGTGTTCCACGGGGCATGGATGACACTCCACATTCGCATATACAAACCGTTCTGCATTTTTCTTTCTTTTGCAAACAGCACCGCTACTAAACGACGTCCATAAATAGGACTTTGTGTAACATATCCAACAAACATTATTCTCAACAATACCAAACTTATCAAAACACTTTTCTACCTTTTGTCAAAGACCTGTGAGAACAAATCACACAATATTTGTAATAGTCAGCTTGTACATACTATTTGTACAAGTCCCACTTATAGGAAGAGTACAAATACATAACGAGGAATATAAAATGTAACTATTGATCTTTTACATGAAGAACGAATTTGACCTTTGACTGTTTGGTAACGATTAAACCATTTTTGAAACATAGTTTTCTCGTGCTTCTATTCCCTATTGACCTTAGTATATTATCTTGTTTTTTCTAAAAGCTACTCTTAATAACAACTTTTTCTTATGAGTTTCTATCAAATGAATTAATAGATTTCAATACAATTTATTGTTTCATTTTTTTATTCAATTCACTCGAATCTTTTTCAATTTATAGATTTTTTCTTTTTTCTGAGGGTGATGCCCACATGAGCTCTAGGCTTGTGCGTGGGTAATGAGAGGGGTGATGATGAGAGATGATGACTGTTTCTAGGCAGTCGGGACCGACGGCTTTTCGTGTCCTCCGAAAGACCTGTATCACGTCTCAGGTATTTCACCTCAACATAGTCAATCCGAGAGTACAATACACAAGCTTTTCACAAGTCCGTTCATGAGTACTACAATAGATAAATGCAATTATCATTGTTCAATACGATGAATTTTGAATTTTTACTTCTTTGAATAGCGTATCATGTTTGTAACTCTACAAACAGTAGCCTACGTATGCAAAACATCAAATAACGAATTAACCCAACAATCCATGAACTGTTTTCTACAAAAGTAGCCTATTGTAAACAAGACGTGATAACACCAATGTTGGTCTCAAAAATTGTCACCTACTGACAATATCAAACCTGACAAGTACAGCTAATGAAGGTGGAGTGTTACCATAGTTCACCATCTATATATAGGTATGGTGAGCAGTTAATAAGAGTAGACGTGGACCCAAAGAGCAGAGAATGGTCATGAACCAAGCCAGGGGCCACTCCAATAAGCTTCTCTAGATTAACAGACGACTGTTATTAATTGTTCGACGGCTTATTAGGCTTTCACTAACGACGAACCCACACAACAACAGGGGGTGGGGAGGAGTGGGGTTAAGAGAGAGAGAGGGTGGTAGAATTTAAACAACAACCACCCGGCAAGGGACTCCAAATCGATGCTATGCTCGCTCATTAACTGGAGATCCCCGGTATATTTCACTCATAATATAGCCGGGCTGCTCTTAATCTGTGTCCCAAAAACGACATGTTTCTCTTCTAGTAAATTATGACATCGGTGTTGATAAACACAATCACATATGCTGCACAAACACACTCACACCAAATAGAAGATATTCACAATCATTACGGTACACATACCCCACAGCAGAGTTCGTTGGTGAAACGTAAAACCAGGAAAGCTCACAAAGTACGGTATGTTGGAGAGCAACTTATGTGGGGGGGACGTTAATAGGGGGGGTTCCAGTCCCCCTACTAATTAGACCTACTGATCCACATGGCTTTTACAAAGACTACTTTGGTCACCTTTGTTAACAATGGGGCTACAGCTATTAGAGATATTTGCAGTTGTTCAATGCTATAGCTTAGGTGGTAACTTATCACGGTGTGATAATTTTATGGAGATTGTAATGGAGTATCATATAACAATACAAAATGATAATAATAGAAAAATTATTTACATATCGCCTATATAGATGAACATACCAACATTTAAAATATTGAGGTTCTAATGCCACTATCTCTCTTTGTTGATAGAGTATTTATTCTTCCAGGAAACCCTTGCTTGAAATCATAACTACTTTGAAGATTCCCCGGTCTATCAACTGTGGTGAACATCCAAAAAACTGAATTAGACTACTGAGTACATTACAACAACAGTATTCATAATTTTTTGCTTGTGATGCTCACATTCTTCGGTGAGTTGTGTATAATGTTATTAAGACTTGGATATAGGAAGTAAATATTGAATATTTTTGTACATAATTATGGATTAAGAGAGTATTATCAAGAGGAGGTACTATGATGCTATTTGATGCTATACTAAGGCTAGGCGTACACCGGTTAGTCAAGACAAGACAAGACAAGATTAGTCATGTTTAGTCACAGTAATTCACATAGTTGCTTATGAAGCAGCACACACCGATGCAATGACTAATCGGTGTGTGTTGCTTCATAAGCAACTATGTGAAGTAATGTGACTAAACTTGTCTTGTCTTGTCTTGACTAACCGGTGTACGCCTAGCCTTACAATCAACAAAATCAATTTTGAAAAGCTATCAATGCTCCTGATTATTGAACTATCAATTACCAATTATGGATAGTTTAATTATCGATTGCAGAATTGAACTCTCGATTCATAGCTTGTCAAAAATGTTTCAAACTGTAACCAACTACTGTACAAGGGGCCCTTGTTGCGATCGACATGGAACAATTTCAACGCATCTTAACTTTAGCAGTTGCAGCGACTTTTTTGAACCCAAGGGACTTTCTCGACTCCTTTCCTGCCGCCCTTAGAACTACAGTGGGGGTCAGAAGTATTCTGCTGCTGAGCAGAGCGGAGTACAGGTAATTTCGAGCAGCAGTGAACGCACCGTAACTCTGCGTGAGTCAAAGACTTTATAGCAGCACGTAAAGCATTTGATGCTACTACTACACCTGTTGATTCTTCCAGCCTGAAATTCCTGCTCTAATACATCAGCGCCCAACGGTAGCTGATACTACCCCCTCTCGTAGATTTTGCCTCTTAAAAAACGCCACTTTCTTTCTAACACAACGACTTACTTTGGAAACTAACATAAAACGTTTACTGTTTTCTACATGGATGACTTCCGAAATGGCATTTTCGTTGTCGCTTAAACTCTTGGATAGTAAAGTTAACGTAGAATCAATTACTCTTGGATAGTAAAGTTTACGTAGAATCAATGGTGGTAGTAATCCACGGAATTCCATTCATAAGCACCTACGATAAACTAGAATCTTTCGTGTAGACAATCTTCAACGAGTAAGTTTGAATTGAAATTGAATAATGTCAAATGAGTTGAGTGAGTTGACCAGGTCAACGAAAAAGATGAATGACTTATAAACAAGCGCCCGATTATACCAAGCCTATTTTACATTCAACAGCCGTCATTTGACTGGGGTGAATGAAGATTTCATTGAATTGGATCAACTTTTCTAAATTCAAAATTGTTAACCTATTTTACAGTATTCCTGGACCAGAAAATCTTGTGTGAAAACACATAACCTTGTTTTGGACTGGATTACTAATCAAAATTCGGAAGAAAATAGTACAGCCTCAGCCTGGTTTTTCTCTCTAAGATGAAAATACTGTATTATCCCATATTTGTTATTGTATCAATGAATGAATGAAACCCATATCTGTTATTGTATCAATGAATGAATGAATGAATTAGTTCCGCCAAATGAAATCATTTTGCAGAGGTTGAACCTAGTTGGCGTTTTGGGCTACAAATATTTCCATCATTCAACAAAACTATTACAAAAGAACAAATGATTAATAAACAATTACTCATATTAAATATACAATTGAAAATAGAATCAGAAAACTTAGAATTCAAAAGATAAGCTCGAAACATTATTTGCAATTATTTATCATCAACTATACTATCATCAACAAGATTCAGTGAATGTCAGTAAAAATTCAATTCTCAAGCAAAGTTTACAGTTTTTCAACCGAAAAATTCCCATACCCATAAAAAAATGTTCAAAAACAATACCTCTCAAAAAATAATACACCGAATAGTGGAGCTGCAAATTCAGAAAACCTTCAGTGTTGAAATTGACAGAATTCCTCCCATTCCTCTAAATTCATTTTAATTGGTAGTAAAGGTTCTCCATGTGCGACTGACGCTTCAGCGCACTGAGAAGAATTTTCGAGCAGGCAAGCAAATCTAGACCAGGCAGTGTAGACAGGAAGGTGCCTGCTGCCATTTGGCAGCCACAGCACTAGCATAAACTCAATTAATATCCAATTTTAATCCGGGAAAAGTGAATGATGGCGTCGCGGCCAATTGAAAACGGCCAACTGTGACACATACAATCTCTTTCTCACTCTCACTCATCCTCACAATTTCTCTCACTCTCTCTCACACACTCATCGCAGCAAATTGCTACAAAACTACAAAAATAAAACACCGCCTCCTAATTGCGCATGTGTTTCCCCACAAATAATGTTAGAAAACCTGAATAACAAACAAAATAGAAGCGAAACGTTTTGTTTCTTCTCCAGCAATCAAGTACGACGCAGCATTTCGTTTCAAGCAACAGAGCATCATAGTCAACAGACATCGTAATATAAAAAAATAACGAACTACATAACCTTGGTAATTGAACCTCAAATATATTGTATATATTAGAAACCTCAAATTTATTGAAATATTGGAAAAATAAATTTCATTTTCAATTAATCAAATATTCACTAGCATATCATGAGAGTTTTCTTTGCCTGGGCTAGGCGAATATAACAATTATTACCAAACAGAATAGGACAACAATAAATTTTCATTTTCATTCATAAATTCATTCTATACATCTTGACGCCCTAAAGCTGATAATTTGGTATTGCAGTAAGTTGGCACATGCGCAGAACATTTTTCTATGTGTATTACAGTTTGCGGTCAGCCTATAGAAAAGAGTGCCTAATTAAATAGTCAACAGTTCTGCTCTGACATCTTGTATTAATTGCTTTCCTTTTCTCAACCTAGTCGCAAAAGTTTCAAGTTCTAACAATGTTACAATTTGTACCGTTGAATCACAGAATAGCAATAGTAACCATATCCGTTACTCTCTATAGTAACTATAGTTCTATGGTTTCACTCTATGGTTGAATCAACAAAAGAGAAGGAGAGCTAAGAAGGTCTCTCCTTCTCTGTGAATCAACAATAGGTCAAAAAATTTCCACCTGTTGCCGCACCATTGGAATGCACAAGAATTGCATCAACTTTCAACAAAATTACTCTCCAATTTCCACAAACAATTAGCCGCCGCGCGGCGCGATTTGTAACAAATGGTCGTGTAGAGACCGATCAACACAAATTGTAATTTTTCAGCAGTCGCTGACAAACTGAACGCCAAATGCAAATTGGTCGTCACTTTCAAGAGAAAATGTTATGCGATGTAACGGCCGAGTGACCATTTGAATGACAGACACTTCTTTTTGCCGTTGAAAGCATGAAAAAACGAAAAAAGGGCGCGCGCCGCGTCTTATGATTGACGGGCGCTACCTTCCCCTCACTCTCTCTCACTTATTTCCTCCCGGTTTTCTAATTTTACTTCGTTCTTCCGCGGTTTCCTCTTTTTGTGCGTCTAATTTTATTTCTTCTTCTCAATCATTTTACTTCTTCTATGTAACTAATACTTCACTTCTTTCTCTTAGCCATTCTTTCTCTCTTTCTCATCATCATATTTTTCAATCCATTACTTCATGTTTATCATATTCTTCTTTTACTAATTCAAAGTTATTCTATTTCATGTATCCTTCATCCTCTATCTCTTTTCTCCATCTTTAATTAATCTTGATTCACGTTTTTCTACTCTCTCTCTCTCTCTCTCGTACAATCGTTCAACTCTTTCTTTCTAATTTTTGTTCAATTTCCTTCCGTTCTTCCACCATTTCTACTTCTTTATTCCTTATATCATTTTATTACCTTTATATTATTTTTCCTCCCTTCTTCTACTTCTTCTTCTTCTTATTCACCGCATACATCCATCACTCTTACACTTTTCATTTCTCTCATCAGTTTCTCTCTTTCTCTCTCACCCTCGCTATAGGCAGCCTGCCTCTCTCCAATCGGAAGACGACATTTTTCTCTAGTGTTCTCAGAGCTCTCAGCTCGGCTCACCACTACAACAACACAGTGACAGTCGGATGTATGCCGTGTCGTTTATTTTCTCGCCACGAATCTTTCATTCTCCAAGATGACTGCTGCTAGCCGTGTGTGTGCGTGCGTGTGTGGATTCTTGGCACGTCGGTAGAGCGACAACTTCCTCACCTGGACACACGTTCTTCCAGAGGAGAAGGAAAAGAAGAAAACGTAGAAGAAGTGGTTAAACAAGAAGAGAGAAGGAGAAGGAGGAGAATCACTAGGGAGGAGAAAGAGGAGAAACGAGGAAAGAAGAAGCATGAAGATGATAGAATAGGAAGCAACATCGGAAGAAAAAGAAGAAAGAAGAAAAGAAGAAGAAGAAGAAGAAGAAGAAGAAGAAGAGAAGAAGAAGAAGAAGAAGAAGAAGAAGAAGAAGAAGAAGGAGAAGGAGGAGATGGGAGGAGAAGGAGGAAGAAGAAGAAGAAGAGGAGAAAGAAAAAGAAGAAGAAGAAGGAGGAGAAGAAGAAGAAGAAGATGAAGGAGAAGACGATAAAGAAGAAGAAGAAGAAGAAGGAGGAGGAGGGAAGCAGAAGAAAAAGATGAAGAGGAAGAAGAATAAAGACAAGAAGAGGAGTTGGAGGAGGAAAATGGTAGAGAAAGGAGGAGCGGAAGAAAAGAAGGTTACAGATGGAGAGTGAGTAGTACCAAAAGTGAAGAGAGTAATAAGAAGAAGAATTGAGTGGGAGGTGAACAAGACGAAGGAGCAACTTACTCATTCGTCATAGCTGGCGACGAATTTTGTTTTCTACAAGAAGTTTTATTGCACGTTCACACGTAGCTACTTGAGAATCACCGGCGGTTTTCTACTGTAAAGTAGAATGTGTTCAGGAGGGAGAAAGAGAAGGTGGATGAGAGAGAATTGGAGAAGAGGGGCGAAGAGAAGAGGAGACGGATTCACGACCGAGGAGAGAGACACAAGAAGAGACAGAAGGAGAAGGAGGAGGAGCAAGAGGTGACGCTGATGCAGAAAGGGAAGCGAAAGAAAGACAATAAAAGTAGAGTAATGTTAGTAGAGGAACTGATGCTAGTAATTAAAAAAGAGAAGCAGAGAAAGCAGTACAAGTAAAACAGTAAAAAGGGAGAAAATAAAATTATCAAGTGAGAATACAATTATTGAAGAATGAAATGAGACCACAGAATAATAGAGAGAAAAAACATTACTATTGTTGAAGAATAAAATGAGAGCAAAAGAAGAACATAAAGATGAAAAGAAGAGCAGAAGAAGAACATAAATATGAAAGAAGAAGAGCAGATGAAGAAGAACGTGAAGATGGAAAAATAAGAGAGGACGCAGAAGAAGGAGACAGAGATGGAGAAGAGTTAAAAGAGAAAGAAGGATGATAAGAGGTCGAGGAGGATTAGCAAAATAGAATCAAGATCACAAGAGAAATAAGATTAGAATAGAAGAAATAGAGGAAGAAGAGGGAAAAGAGAGGAATGGTGAAGGAATAGAAAAAATGGAGGAATGAAATGATGAGAAGAAAAACATTTAAGATGTGAGAGGGAAAGAGAAAAACAGATTTTCTCTGAAACAGAGAAAGAATAGGAATAGAGTTGAGGGAAAAGTCCAACTTTTGGATCTAATCCCCCACCACCATTACCCAAGTTGCACTTCAAGCATCACTCACACAACTTACTGAATTTGTATTATGCGAGCGTGGGCGGCAAGCGTTGAGAATTAAGCAGCTATACACACAGTGAGCAAAAGTTTCGTTGCGCGACTAAAAACTTTGAACACGGGGTCGCGTCGCCTAACATGTACAATGTACATTCACTAAACAATGGACTCAAAAATTACGATCACGGTTTGAATCTGCTCTTGGATTATCACATTCGTTCAACTTGGATTGAGGATGACATTTTGATCTTATCTATATTGATACTCGGATCTTAGGTTGTCATTCAAGATTACAACAGAATAGATTACAATCCGTGGCCAAATAAGTATACCACGCTTCGTCACTTACAATAGTGTAGAACTTTGTAATCAAGTTATTTCACAAGGAAAGTTATTTTCATATATGATAATGATTTCATATGAATTTTTGTTACTTTTTATTTCTTCAATTCTAAATGTCAGTGTTGTGAATAAATTTCAGAACAATTTCATCATTAGATTCGTTTTATATTTTGTATGAGGCAAACTTTCAATAATAACACTAAACTATCTAATGCCACAAATATTTGATTTATTTGTTTTATGTATATTTTGATGGCAATAAAATAGAGTTCAATTTAAATTTAAAAACTCGAGCTGTCGGGAGGCAAAGCATTTTCAATATGAATTGTACCTTCAATGGAATTGTATCTTCTTTTAATGATACACTAGAGTTTTCAACAGAAAATAACATGTCCTAAACAAGTACCAGTGAATTTCCAATTGAAAATATTAGGTTTTTGTCCAACAGAATCGAATGGATAAAATTCATGACACTTTTCCATTATCTGAAGAAATGATAGTAAAAAATTGTATTCATTGAAAAACTGAAATCGATTGACTTTGAAATTTGATAATTTTTATCACAGCGAAATCAATTGCAATCGGTTTTATAAAATTAATCCCGCTTTATTTTGGGCAATCAACATCCAACAATAAAAATTATTCTTGTTTGGAGTGGGGAGTTGGGCGGTGCATAGAAGTAGCTTGTTTCCTATTGGACACACTCGACCAATGGGATCGCGAGTATGCATTTCAGCAATGGCATCTTGAAAGTATTCGAAAGAAAATGGCGTTCATATTATATTGAAGCTACTACACTAACAGAACAGACAGGAAGATGAATTCAAGTGTTTTCCTACATTTTTGATTAGCATTGGAGCTAGTTTCAATAAATGAAATAGTACATGTAAGATAGAGAGTTTAAAGCATCTGTATAACAAGAGAATTCTACTAGGTGATTTATATTTACTTGGCTAAATTCATATTTTCGGCCTGAAAATTATTAAGCTTTGCTGAATCAATAATTCCTGAACCATAAAAGAATGGAGTAAAGTAATAAATTATAAATCAATATATTATTAATATTCAATTAAAATTCAAGAAATAAAAAAATTGATTGCAAAATTATGAGGATATCTTACTCAGAACATCGCCATGCACTTACCTGAAACAAAAAGAAATCAATAATTATTATCAGTCATGTACAAGATATAGATGCAAAATATTATTACAATATTATTGAGATCGAATATAACAAGGTCACACATCAAAAACTCTAGAATAACGGCTCTTCAAAAAATCTTCTTTGACAAACTATTATCGTACAAAATCTAATTATCTTATTGGCGAAGACGTTCAAAATGTACCGTGCTACATGCTACAAACATTATTTTCAACCTACTGATACTTGAAATAGTAGATAATTGATTATTATTGTAGAAGATCTCCTTCTAGGTACTGAGCATGTAACTACTCCATCACATTTAGACAGAATTCTCAAGTTACCTAAATTACTTCAAACTGAAATTCAGTAGAAGAACAATCCTTCCAAGATAAAAACGATAAAAGTATAATTCAATTCAATTCATTTATTTACACACAATTTCCAAAAACAATATAATAATACAACATATAAATACAATACAAAATTGGAAAAAGTGGTTAGGTGACCTCATTAGTAATCGTGTTGAGGTACCATAAATTAGTATTAGACAATATAACTAACTACTACAAGGTTAAAGAGAAAAACACCACCCAAAACAATCCTACATATTGCCAACCTGTTAACCAATACCCAGTAACAAGTTTACGACGATAAATCAAACACACTAGATTGAAACATTCAACCCAAAACCAATAATCGGAATAGCCTACCATTAGGCGCCGGGCCGGCACTACATTCAACTCAATCTGTTGCATAGCCTATATGTGGATTTACCATTGAGTGCCAGTTATATCTTGACTCAATCTATTGCAAAGCCTATGTGGATCTAGCATTAGGTGCCAGCTCTCCACTCAATCTGTTGCATATGCGAAGGGGTGCCAATTCTAGACGATAGCTTTTCCCTTTCCCAGATAGCTTTTCATCGTCGTAGTGGCAGCAGACAGGCAGGTCAACGGTAACTCAAGGGAACAACTTCAGATCACAAAGTTGCAGAATCAAACCAGTATAATGGGGGTGTTATCGCAAGGTGTGCCGCCATTGCACGGCAACTGATAATGACGGCGGCGAAAGGAAAAAGATAAAAAAGACTATTGAAAGCAGTGCTGCTGCAGTGAACAACAGGTAAGTCATAAAAAGTAACAGCGGTTCATGACACGGTTCAATCTCACGACGGGATATTGAAAGGCTTCAATGGATACGGCGAGCGCCATCTGTCTCCACGGTAACGGCTGTCGAATGCCATTTGGTAGCTTCCAACGGCATCAGGTTGATGCTTCTGATTTTGCAGCTCTGTTTACTACGATTCTACTGTACATTTTGCTACAGCTACTTCCAATTCAACTACTACTACACTCTACAATTCAACAGCCAATTCTGTTGCTGATAATATTTCTACTATTCTGACACAGTGTCTGGTGAGATGTTGTGATATTTATAATACATAATGAAAACACTAGAATGGAGTCAAAAAATATCACTGTATTTAGTAGAATTTACAAACATGTTTCGGCATCATTGTGCCATCTTCAGTGTATTTCTACTATTCATTCAAACTATACTATCTATTGCTAATTATTTATTTGCCGCCTTGAATTTCTTCTGTTGACAATGAATTCGAAAAACGTTTTAGTATGTTATTTATGTACTAAAATATTTCATTATCTTCACAAAAATGCTAGTTTGAAAATCGTCAATATAGTATTAAGAACTACTAATTTGCTTCTTCGATATTAGGCTAGGCGTACACCGGTTAGTCAAGACGAGATTAGTCACGTTTAGTCACAGTAATTCACATAGTTGCTTATGAAACAGCACACACCGATGCAATGACTAATCGGTGTGTGTTGCTTCATAAGCAACTACGTAAATTACTGTGACTAAACGTGACTAATCTCGTCTTGTCTTGTCTTGACTAACCGGTGTACGCCTAGCCTTATGCTATTCTGGTGCTTCTGTTCAACATTTTGCTGTTCTGAAGCTGCAGCTACTGCTGCTTCTGCTCCAGATTTCGCTGTTCAGCTGTATGCTTTTGCTGCTCTGATTTTGCAACAATGATGCCTATTTATTTTTTGAAACTAATTTGAAACTATGTTTCAACTAATTTAGCTGCTCTACAGCCTGATTTTTAACTCTGCTATCTCGAGTTTAGCGGCTGATTTAGCTGCTCTACTCGACTGCTGTAGGTAACGATCTTTCTTCTCTATGGAGATTACTATTCGATACTCACATATAGAAACCAAACCACACACAGAGCCCTATCATTATGGACGTAATATGCTCAAATATTTGGCTTGAATATCTGTGTGGATCGTAGGGTAGGCCTATTCATAATACGAGAAGGTAATCATAAAAGAGCTGAGGAAATCGATTTTAATGAAACCTCTTGTAATAGTGGTAACATACTGGAAGAATAGGATTGAATCTGTAACGACGGTACGGTATTCTTTTCATAATCGAGATCATATCCCGGAATCTACGTATATTCTGGGCAAAGGAAAGAAGGAAGGACCTAGAGCTCGAGAGTCATCATGAATTGGTAATATAGGTAACATGCTGGAAGAATTGGTAAGAAAAATCTGTATAGGTTGTACTAATTCAGATCAAATGGAAACCCGATTATTAGAGATACCATACTGTTTAGCTTATGCTACCCGATGGAACCGTCAAAAAATAGGCTTTTCAAGACTTTCTTATTAGACTTATTAATAGACAAAAGCTATTCATAATCACAATCTAAACAGCTAGTTTTAGTCTAATCCTTGCAACACACTTCCTTTGTAAATGTACCCACAATCGATGAATCGGTAATGCTATGACCTAAATGAGAGAATAGCTTTTTAAATGAAGAGCTATTAAAAGGAGAGAGAATTTATTCAGAAAGCATTTGAGGCTATTCACCGCTCACATAAAGAACAATGCCTTTTTTCCACATCAGACAAAAGAACCAATATAACCTAGGATATTCTCCGGTTATATCTATGAGCTCATCGTAGTTGAGTCAAAGGCACAGACTAATTTCAATTTCCTATTTAGAAGCAACTTTTATTTCTGGGTCTCGCAAAAGTTCCATGTTCCTTTTACTATTTCATGGGTTATTAATTTTTTTAATGGACACACATTCTAGTATCTGAGCTCAGAATGGCTAACAGAAAAAAGACTTATTTATAAATCGTAGCTGCTTATGAATCTAATTTCATCAAGGCGATTTGAGCTTATTGCTGATTACAATACTGCAATACTCAAGAATTGAATGCCAATCTGAGAACAAATACAAATCTGAGAATAAATATTTATGTTGTTATATCTGAGAACAATATAATTATTCGAATTGAGATTGAGATTGAATTGTGCATAATGTGATTTTAATAATCGCTACGAAATTTCAATAATTGAATGAAGTTCAATAAAAAAAGCAATAAAATCCTGGGATAATTCCTTCACTTCAGGGGCGTCCCCTGATGATAATTAGAAAGTTTATTCACTTGTTTACTAGTACCTAAAGTAATTTAATAATACTGTAAAAAAATAAATGTTTATTTCTCAGTAAATACAATACAATATATTTAAAGTACAAAATTCATTGTTATGTTTACAGAGAAATTAGGCACTCCCGAGAATAAGAATAAGAAAACTGTTTATGAAGTTTGAAAAATCCGTAGAACAATCGCTTGTATATCATTATTACTGTCATTATGCATCTATCATCCATCATCAGACAGAACCAATAAATCGACATTTAGATTTATTTAAGATTTATCAATTTGAAAACAATCAATGACTATAGATCTGAATTGAACACAAGACAGTTCTTGATCATCAAATTAGCATAATATGCTAGGAAAGCAATTAGCCTTTGTATTCCAGCTATGACTTAAAATTTACTTGTTTTAAAAATTCACTTTCCGCGTAATCAACTGTGAAAATATACTTTTCAAGCAGTGCTGAACTATTCTGACTTCTAACAAAGTGAAATAAAGCAAAGAGACCTTCACCAAAACTCATTAGTGCTAGCACGTAGAGCATTTGACTCAATTGCCGTTGAACTAATAAACCGGTGCGGAAATTGATTCTGACAAACTTTGACGCAAACAACGACAATAATAATTATTACTTCAAATTAGGACAAAGTCACAGTCACAAAATCGATGATCTTGACACACGCATGACTCGAACACTGTTATTAGCCTACTTTGTTATCAATTAATTCTACTATAAGTTGTCTATTTGAAAATGCATCACTTAGGCTACTTCCTATCTACAAAAACTCATTTCTGTTTGGGTGGACAACAATTCTTATTCTTATTAGCACATTGGCTAATGAACAGTTCAGTTCTGACTTGAATTAATAAGAGAATTCTAACTAAAGGAGATTTGAAAAATCAATTATTTCCTTTTTAACTCGAATTAAGAAATACTCTTACACTTATATCTTTCCAAACACTAATCACACATTAAAACACACTTTTACACATTCTAATTTTGCAATATTGGGTAATTTGCGGTGTAGAATGACTATTATTCAATGTTTTTATTTTTTTTATTATTATTTTATTTAGCGTATGGCATTTATTTATTATACACAAATCTGGTCACAGACCTTTCGTCAAGAATAAAAAAAATCAAAATATGTTTTTTATGTTATTATTTAATGTTTCCAGTCATGTCTTCAGTTTGTACATGTTGTCACTTTTTGAGAATGTATCAATCCAGTTGACAAGGACATTCTATTTGAAGAACATGATACAGTATTACAGTGATATTAAAGTAATAGTTTAAAGCTGATATTACAGTGCATTTCTACTAAGCCTAATTCTCGGATTCCTACTACTTTTCTATTTCCATTTCAATATTACTTTGGATGCAAACTGTGACTGAATTTCCACCACCGGTTCACAGATGCAGCAACTTTCTGAAACCAGTCAACTGACAGAAAGCAAAGTGTCTTTCTTCCGATGATCGGATCTTCGACTTTGAGCCGACGACGATGCGATTTATACAAAGTTAGCTGGCTGGCACAGAGCAAAGACAAATCCGCAATATTGGATTTATCGCGATATTCTTGATGTGCCGCACAGAAAAGAAAGCACAGCATAATTCGGAAAAGAGGATGAGAGAAAGAGAAAGGCGAAGAGAGAAAGAGAGGAAGAAATAAATGGCGGCGGTGGAGGCGCACTAAGCCAACGAAGCAAAGGCAGAGTTGAAATAGAGAGACTTTGAGGATCAAAGACCGACTTATCGAGGTGTACTCCAAGATGCCGCCACTTCCAGACAGAAAATCCGACTGCACTGAGCATTGACGAGTAAAGGAATTATGGAGGACTGAAGGAGGAGTAAGTAGAGGAGTTGGAATAGCAGTAGCAGAATGAGGAGGAGGAGGAGGAGGAGGAGGAGGAGGAGGAGGAGGAGGAGAACAGAGAGAAGGAGGACAAGGAACAGGAAGAGGAGGAGAGAAGGACAGGAGGAGGAGGAGGAGGAGAAGGACAGGAGGAGGAGAAGGAAGGAGGAGGAGAGGAGGAGGAGGAGAGAGGGACAGGAGGAGGAGGAGGAGAGGAGAGGAGGAGGAGGAGAGGAGGAGGAGGAGGAGAGGAGAGGAGAAGGAGAGGAGGAGGAGGAGGAGAGGAGGAGGAGGAGGAGGAGAGGAAGAGGAGGAGAAGAGGAGAAGAGAAGGAGGAGGAGAAGAGGAGAAGGAGGAGGAGAAGGAGGAGGAGAAGGAGGAGGAAAGGAGGAGGAGAAGGGAGAGGAGAAGGGACAGGAAGAGGAGGAAGAGGATGAGAAGGAAGAGGAGGAAAAGTAGGAGAAGTAGAAGGAGGAGGAGAAGGACTAGGTGGAGACAGTGGAGGAGGAAGTGGATGAGTGAGGAGATGATGGTGAGAATGAGGAAATTGGAAAATGGGAGAATAGGAGGATGAATAGCGAGAGTAGGAGAGGAATACGAAAAGGAGCAAGAGATGGCGAGAGAAGTTTAGAAGGAGAGAGACAGAGAAACAATGAGCACGAAATACTAGGGGACTGCGAAAGAGCTACGAAACGAATACAGATGGAAGAAGCAGAAGAGGATTAGGTACTTGGAGGTAAGTGATTGAGAGGGTGAGAAAATTGAAAGATGTTCGACAAAAGAGAGGAGATTAACTAGAACAACAGGAAAAGACAAATAAATAAAATTGAAAAAAGGAAGAACGAACTATGGAATGGGTAGAGGCAGAAGAAGAGAATGAAAGACATGGAGGAAAAAATTCTTGTAGGGGTGATAAAGCAAGGACAAGTGAAAGAGAAGAAATTGTGAATGATAGAGAAAGAAATGGTAAATTGTGAAAATAAAACCAAGAAGGGAATAGGGAGTGAAGGTGGGAGCAATCCGGAAAAAAGAAGAAGAACAAACGACAGAAGGAAAAGGAGAGGGAACAATGCAGAAAAAATTGAAGGATGAGAGACAGACAATGAAGAATAGAAAGACAAAATCAAATAGGAAGAAGGCGTGCCAGAGAAAAATGAAGAAGAGGAGGAAAGAGATGAGAGAAGAGAGAAGAGAGGGGGAGGAAAGAGGAAAGAGGATGGAATGAAAGAGAAACAGCGATGAAAGAGAAAGACAAGAACAAAAACAGAAGAGAGAATAGGAAAAGAGAAGAAACAGAATAATAATTCGTGAGTAGTAGGAGTAGACAAGGTTGAGAGCCAAGGATCAAAAGAAGGTAACTCGCCCAACACAAAGTTCCAATCCAATGATGGGTAAAGTAATTTGCAACTACACTCTGCACTCTACAGCTTTGCATCAATGGACGAGAACACACAAACTGAGTTGCTTGCAACTGAGGCTGACACATCACCCATCTACTAACAGATCAAAGCCAAAACATGCTACAGCATTAGCATAGACTTACCAAATAGTTCTTGTCTTAACTGTGATTCAAGTTACGGGCAGCTACATTGCAACAAATCCAAATCACAAGTCGATTCTGTTTTTGAAAGCTTGGAAATACTTTGAAAGCTGCTGCTGGTGAGATGTGATTCACAAATCTAGAAAATCTTTGATCCAAGGCAAGCGGTTGGTTCTGAACGGCTACACTGCTATGCTACTAATGAAACACGGGTGTCCGAGATTCTTGTTCTTAGACCAGCATCTAGGTGTGGTTCAAAATTATCACAAATCTATCATCTGAGCAACTAAAGTAAACAACCGAACTATTGAACTAGCCTGTATTACTACGACCAGCATTTTCTCAACTAGAATGAATATGAATCAATGAATAATAATAGATTTAAAAAACACACAAAGACCTCTAAATTGTTCAACATCTTTGGTCCTCAAATCTAACTAGAGGTTAGAGTGCACTATATTCAAATATTTAAAAAAATTATGCCAGTCGTACTTCAATCACACTTTTTATTTGATGAATGGAAATATAGAATGACAACAATTCAGAGTATTTCAAGTTTTCGAAGTAATTCAAAGACATTGGTGTGAGAAAAATTGTCAATTCTATATATACTAATACATGAAAATCGGCAAAAAATTGAATATGATTTAGAAATTAATTGAATTTAGTTGAGTTTAGTAATGAAATCAGATTGAACAGTATCCGATTTTGAAATCTCTGGAATTTGGCATTTTGAAACATGAAACATATAACTCCTTCACCAGTAGCATAGCAGTGCATACTCCGTCAAGCTCGAAAATGCACCAAAAATCACACTCGTGATTCAGCAAAGCCGCAGCAACAATCAAGGAACCCCAAACGGGAGGAGAAAAGAAATATTGCCCAGATACTTTGACGTGGAAAAGGTGGAGATGGCTAACACATGCACACACACACACAATGAACGCAAGAATAAGACGGCTTCTTCGCATCTGACAGCTCAGACAGAACAGAATATTTAGTACGAGAAAAACAATTTGCCAGCGTATAGTAGAACGGTATATAGAGAGGCTACACGATTAAACGGAAGATAAAAATGTGATAAATCACAAACAGAAAACGGAGCAGACGGTTGGTCGGGAGAATAAGTGGGAAGGAAGTAGGAGGAGGAGGAGGAGGAGGAAAAAGGGATAAAGAAAGTAATCCAGCCGTGAAGGGTAGCCTACTGGCCATTTTTATCGCAAGACCTAACACCAGACAAAGATGGCTACATCTTTTCCAATATTTCGCTGGATATTGCTTTCGAGAGAGGATACTATGGTAAGAGGCATGCTGAAAAATGAGCTCTGAGATCTGCAGCGACGCTCACATGTATAGCTGAATATCCTATGTTAACTAAAGTAGATACAACAAACAGTTTTGATGAGGTTTTAGAGCGGAAAAACGGAATAACAACAGGATGAGTGATGGAGTGAAAACGAACGAAGTTACCAATATTGCGTCTATAATTGGAGCGAAATGAAAAACATAGGTTGCCTTCTTTTCCCTGTATTACAGTACTTCTAAATTATCATAAAACAGGAACTTGAGGTCTGAATATGAATTTCAAAACAGCTGAGACTATCACTAATCAGCGTAATGCAAGAATGAAGCAAATATTGATAAGAAAAACATGAGGAAATCAGGAGCAATGGAACAAAGTTTTAGCTTTCAAAGTTTGAATATCATATACAAATTTGTTATGAATGAGTTGTTTTATACAAATTAATATTCCTGAGTTCTCCTTCTCAGAATAAAGAGCTGAAATGGTTCAAAACTATTAGAAGGTTATCCTACTTTATTTTAGAACAATTTCAAGGCCCCAAAAAGAACCACAGGAAACCACGAGTAGAGCCTACTCGGTGGTCTTCACCTACAACCGAAATAAGCATATCAACAATCTAGAATTTGCTGTTTTTCGGTCAGAAAAGAAAACAAACATGCATGGATGCTGACAGTAGAATCTGGAACGCAAACAAATCCTACAATATAATCTCATGTGTGAGAATGTTTGTTGCCTCTCAAAGATTTCGGGGTCTACGAAGACAGACAGACAGACAGGGCAAAGCTGCAGTGAGAGATTCTTTGATCATTAATTAGATTTAAAAACTGCGGTTGGACGAACATGTGTGGAACAAGAGGAAGAAGCAGAAAGGTGAAGAAGGAAGAGGTGAAAGGAGAAGAGAAAAAACACAGAAAAGTAAAGACGGAAGAGGTAAAAGGAAGAAAAGAAAAGAGGATAGAAAGGATAAAGGTTGAAGGATAGAAGGAATGGAAAGAACGGAAAGAATGATTACAGAAGAAACAAAAGAATAAATAAAAACGGAAAGGAAAATGAGCGAATTGAGGAGTACAAATGAAAGTAGAAGATAAAAGAAATTAAAATTAGAATGATGATTTATAGTAATAGGAGAAACTGGATAAATAGAAACTGGTATGAAAATTATTGAAAGAAATTAGACAGAAATGAGGAGAGAAGAGAGGAAAAAACGAGATGGAAGGGAGGAATGGGAAAAGGAAAAACGAAGGAACAAAGAAGTAGAAGCCTATAAAATAAAGGATAAGAAAGAGATTATGAGAGAATAGAGGATTAAGAGAAGGTAAATAGGTAGAAAAGGAGGGAGAAGAGGAAGAGGAAAAGTAACCGAGCAGAAGGAGGAGGAAGAGTGAGAAAAAGAGTAATATAGGAAGAGGTGGAGGAGGAGGAAAAGGGAGAGGAAGATGAAGAGGTAGGAAAGAAGAAGAACAAGAAGAAATTGGAGATACAAGGAATAGAAAAAAAATACTGTAATATGAAGGAATAAGAGGATAAGAGGGAGAGAGCAAGACGATTGAAACGAAGAAATTGTAGTGGTAGTAGTAGTAGCAGAAGCAGAAGAAGCAAAAAAGAAGAAGAAGAAGAAGAATAGAAGAAGAATAGGAAGAAGAAGAAGAAGAAGAAGAAGAAGAAGAAGAAGAAGAAGAAGAAGAAGAAGAAGAAGAAGAAGAAGAAGAAGAAGAAGAAGAAGAAGAAGAAGAAGAAGAAGAAGAAGAGAGAGGAGGAAGAAGAAAGAAGAGGAAGAGGAAGAAGAAGAAGAAGAAGAAGAAGAAGAAGAAGAAGAAGAAGAAGAAGAAGAAGAGGAAGAGAAAGAGGAAAAAGAAGAAGAAGAGCAGGAAGAAGAACAAGAGGAAAATCAGAAATAAGGACAAAAAAAAAGAACAAAAGGGAAGACGAAAGAGAAAAAGATAAGAAAGAAAAAGAAGCACACCGCAAAGACGATGTCCAAACTATTTTTGGAAGACGTTGTTTTCAATCGTTCAACAACTAAACAAGGCACAGTAGTCACTTTCTTCACTTTACAGCAAAGGTCAGTTAAAGAAAATAGCACACAAGACGGCCGCGGGCCCGTCCCGGCCAAATAGAGCGGTCAGTTATCAGTGCTGTTTGGATCGTTGCGCTATTATGCACATCGCGAGCCAATTGTTTACGCTCGCTTCACAAACATCGACTAGAAGAGCGCAAAAGAAATAAATTACTACCGACAAATAAACTGGACTAGAAACGCGCGTGAAGCCAATGAATGAATGAATGAATCACGTCAATCAGTTGGCCGCTGAAAGGCCAATCTCAATAAACAGTGCAGTGACTTTTATTGCCACGAGAAATACAGACAATCAAATTTATCAATCTAAATCAACTCATAACATGATATAGTCCAAATACAAAGCATGAGAAACGCTTGCTTTGATGAAAAGTGACTAATTCGGATTAGAAAGCTTCTCTTAGCCCTCCAGTTACTGTAAATAAGAGTTATAATAATTATATATTTCCTATGGGAAATATACCCGGCGATGACCAAATAAGTATACCACGCTTCGCCACTAACTGTAATATAATAATGTATTGTAGAAAGGATAAATAATGAAGAACATAGATCATGAAAACTTTTATGTAAATGGTTTCCTTTTTTAAATATTATTTCAATTGAATTTCCATCTTCATGACTAAAATATACAGTAACCTGATAGAAGTTTTCTAGTTTTGATGCAAAATCATATCAAAATTATGTTAACTGAATAATTTGAACTGGAAACCTTCTTTTACCACTCCAATTCTAGTAATGTTGAAGAAAGGATAAATAACATTGTAGATAATAGATGATAAAAAATTTCATGTAAATGGTTTCACGTTTTTTTATAAAGATTATTTCAATTAAGTCTGCATTTCCTAAAATACACAGTAACCTAATTCAACTTTTCTAGTTTTAAAGCAAATTGTTTTTAAAGATCAACGAAAGAAAGTACAGTACACAAGAAAAGAGTGGGCAGAAGAGTTCGCTAACCAAATACAGTTGCACCCGCAAAATGCAGGGGGGATCAGACTAATCGAATTCTTAGAGAAAAGTCTGAAGAGAAAAGAAAGCTGTGTAAATACCTCCCGGCCAAATGGGAAAGAACTTATTAGGAAATTCTAATAATAATCATGATTACAGCTTCTGCTAGTTGCAAAAGGGCTGCGATCTAGTGTTGATTTAGTTTAGTTTATTTGCTTTTGAAAGCGAATAACAATCAAAATGAAAAATTAAAAGTAGTGGGATTACACGTAAAGAAAATACAGCAGCCTGGGTCTCTGAGGTTTGAGTGTAAGGCTAGGCGTACACCGGTTAGTCAAGACAAGACAAGACGACATTAGTCACGTTTAGTCACAGTAATTCACATAGCTGCTTACACACCGATGCAATGACTAATCGAAGTGTGTTGCTTCATAAGCAACTATGTGAAGTATTATGAATAAACGTGACTAATCTCGTCTTGTCTTGTCTTGACTAACCGGTGTACGCCTAGCCTAAGCAAAAACCACGTTTTCAGTTGTCTGTGTGGTCACAACTTCAATCAACTAGTCTGCTCGACCATGGATCGATTCCCGTTCAATCTGGCATTTATAGTATCATCCTATCTCATTCCTCATTTCTCATTTATTGTATCATCCTATCATCATCTCATTACCCCCGCACAAATAATCATGATTATTGTCGGTATCATCAACAAAAAAAGCAATAGAATAGAGAAATAGGCTAATATTTATTAATCCAACTGCAGTAACAAAGGAGGGATTGAACATTTCGTTCTTTGATTTTTTATTTATTTTGTGAAAAATACTTCTCTTCTCCCATCCAAGGCAAAGGCTGCCTATAGTTAGAGTCTCAAACTTTCATTTCAAGAAACATTTAATCCAATAAAACCACGATTGGAAACAGAGACTTCACTTTTTAGAAAACGATAAGTTTTGTGAAATTCAACGAATATTTTGATGTGGGCTGGGAAATTCTAAGATAAGCATTGGAAAAATAATGAATTCAACAATACGAGGAAACCGAGAGATAATCACTGATTGAAAACTCTCAAATCTGAATGATGGACAGTCACATTCAATTAGCTTTGTTCGCAGCAGGCTGACTGAGGATCCTGCAACTGACAGCTATTTCTAAACAACTGATCGGCAGAAATGACTTTAATTGTACTGTACTTGCAATTCAAATATTCAGGGAAAAAACAATCACTTTGTTTTCACTCCAATCAATGATTCATTGAATGCGTTTAATTAATATTTAATGAGATCAATAATACGATAATAAAGAAAGCAATTTCCATTGTTTCTATTATTTTATTTATTCATTCATTTATTTCTATTTCTATCATTTAGAAAGCACTTTCAATTATTTCTACTTGATTAAACGAATTTGGAAGCAGAATCCAATCACTAATTCAATTCTAACCACTAAAGTATCCAACAATTCATTTCGATTCACTTGGAAACCTAAAGGCTATAAACGTCTTGTACTGGTTCTAAAAAGTCTGGTAAAAAGAATATTACAACTAGAAGAACACATTATTTTGATGAGGGAGAATGAGAACCAGAATACTGCTATGTAGAAAGATGAAACGTTTTTCTACGAAGACGAAACTGAATTTCTTTCGAAAAAAGTTCATACCTTCAGTTTGGATAGCAGGCTAGATATAAAACTGAATAGTTATTATCAATTCAACTAGTTTTCTTCAATTTGAATTATTCCTATAAAATAACATGAAATTCTATCGTGCTTGCGAATAATGCTATGAATCTATTCCACAAAAACTCCACAAATGAAAGCGCCAATCCATTCCTTTCCCCGTGCATCAGACCGCAAAACATGAGCATCTTCACAATATTTATTATCGAAAGCAAAACTTTCAAACTTCAATAAATTCACCAATACACCTGCCTCCATAAATCTATACTTTTTATCGAAATTTCTTTATGAACAAACTTTATTAGAAAATCGTTAGAATAGTAAAGATGAAAAGTTGTCCGCGGATAAGAAGGATGTGCTTGCGAAGACAATAAAAAGACAACTTTTCGGGACAAAAAAACACTTCACCAACTTCAAGCTTTTGCTGTTTCTTTATCTTCTTCTTCTTCCCCTTCACTTTTTTCCTCCCTCATAATCTTTGTTCTCGTTGTCATCTTCTCCTTCTTCTACTTCTACTTCTTCTCCTCCTTCTTCTTTTTCCTATTGTTGTTGATAGATGTACAGGAACGCGTTGTCTTACAATATCCGGTCTCATAGTACGAACTTTCTATCGAAATAAATTACCGACTACTCCAGTGCTCATCATAAATTTCGAAACTTCCGACTGCTTTTCAGGTTCGCCGGTGCGCCATGAATCAGGAAAAGTGTTCATGAAAAGTGAGGGGGTAGGAAGGTTCAACATTTCCCATGAAAAGCAAGTTTTGGAGGCTGATAGTCTTCTGGTCATCAATTCCAGGCAACGGGAACTTGATCGATTTAATACTGTGTGGCTCCCAATTTATTAAGCTACACTAAGTCAGTGATCTGTCACACTAATCTTGACTTCATAGACACAAAGTTTAGTCATCGACTCAAGTTTAGTAATTGACTCGAGTTAAGTGAGAGTCTTGTGGAAAACTTTCCAAACCCGCGCCTCTATAAGTGCATTGTTTTATAATTTTTTTAATTATTTTGTAAGTGCATTGGAACAAATAATGATTCTTTCATGCAATGACGCGAGTTCGTAAACGCGTGACGTCTTCATCCTTTTCTTCTTCTTCTTCATCATCATCTTCTTTCTTTTTCTTCTTATACTTCTCCTCATCCTCCTTCTCTTTCCTGTGCTGTGATGCGGACTATCAGGTGATTCTGGAAAGTTTTATTAATAATTCCGACAGTCGATCTCTTTTAATACTGACAGGATCACTCAGTAAGCAAGCATGTCAGTAGGGGTTTGTACTAATATTACGTAATACAAGTAACAGTAGCAACTAGTATTACGGCTGTTGTGAGGTCTCAAACATCAACATGAAAGTTCTAATTAAGAGATTAGATTGCGCCTTTTCAACATCTCAATTAATAAAACTTGGCAAAAATTCTTTAATTGATTAGCGTCTGGAATTTTAGTTGCGAGATTGGGCCGCCGATTGGGCTGAGGTAAATTTAAACATGCGCTCTGCTAATCGTCTGCGTGTGTGTGTTGTTGTGTGTGCGTGTGTGGCGTGGAATTTAGATGTTTTGGACGGCTTTTGGCGCGGCGGCTATCTTCTGCTATTTATCAGTCTGTATGTCTGTTACGTTTCTTCTTATTTCTCTTACGTTTCTTAAGCAGTGCAACTGACTAATTCTTGCCTTTTGCTTCTTTTTGCGTCTTCTTCATCTCCTCCTCCTTCTTCTTCTTCTTCTTTCTTCTTCTTCTTCTTCTTCTTCTTTCTTCTTCTTCTTCTTCTTCTTCTTCTTCTTCTTCTTCTTCTTCTTCTTCTTCTTCTTCTTCTTCTTCTTCTTCTTCTTCCTCCACCACCTTCTTCTTGTTCATCTTCATCTTCTTCTTCATCTTCTCCCTTTCTTCTTCTTCTTCTTCTTCTTCTTTTCTTTCTTCTTCTTCTTCTTCTTCTTCTTCTCCTTCTACTCTCATCTACTTCCTTTGCTAGCTTATCTCTTTTCCGTTTTTTGTTTGTTTTGTTTCACGTTCAAGATTTTCCAAAAATGGACATTTATATTTTCCCTCTCCGCCGTTTCATGAAGCTATACATCACAATCATTTTGCGAATTAATATTGCAGGATTCTTTTAACTTGTCAGAAAACAGCTGATTTAACATTAGTAAACGAGCGTACATCAATCAGATGTTTTCTGACAATTTAAAAGGATCCTGCTATACATAAATTATTGCTTTTCGTGTTCACGTTATTCACTATTTTCGAATTGAATAAAACTACAAGAATAAAGTAAATAATCTAATCTTTTAATTTGTTTTTCTGCTGTTCTTTAAGGCTGTGCATCAGCTTAAAAAAAACTTTTTATGGTGATATTTTTCCAAGTTTTACGATTTGGATACTATCAAGCTATCAAAATGAAATACTTTTTAGAGGAAAAATTTTTTTTCTTGTTCATTAGTTTTTGAGATATGGGCGTCTAAAGTAGAAATTTTCGGGGAAATTGATCTCAAAATTGGTTGCAAATACAATTATGAAATTTTGAGCATAAGTGCTTGAAGGTATTGTCTATCACTTGACATAATT
This sequence comes from Laodelphax striatellus, assembly GCA_017141395.1. Classification (NCBI taxonomy): domain Eukaryota; kingdom Metazoa; phylum Arthropoda; class Insecta; order Hemiptera; family Delphacidae; genus Laodelphax; species Laodelphax striatellus. The sequence goes on along the minus strand of CM029531.1, from coordinate 6,057,176 downwards.
AGTTTTTCGAAATATCAACTATTGAGAAAAATAACAAATTCTCAATTTAATTGAAAATTGAGTTATTTTTTTAAAGAAATTATTTTCGAAAATATTTTTTTTCAAATTGGTTATTTTGAGAAACTAATTATGTCAAGTGATAGACAATACCTTCAAGCACGTATGCTCAAAATTTCATAATCGTATTTGCAACGAATTTTGAGATCAATTCCCCCGAAAATTTCTACTTCAGACGCCCATATCCTCAAAACTAATGAACAAGAAATAATTTTTCCTCTAAATAGTATTTCATTTTGATAGCTTGATATTATCCAAATAGTAAAACTTGAAAAATATTACAATAAAAAAGTTTTTTTTAAGCTGATGCACAGCCTCAAGTTAATCTTTGTCTCTCTCTCCATCTTCCTTATACTGTACTTCCATTCTTCTCCTTGCCTCAACTTCTCCCGTTTTTCGTTTTCCTCTTTTTGTCTTTTTTCTTTCCTTCTACTTTTAATTCTAAACGTCTCCTACTCACTTTCGTCTGCATGCATTACTTCAACAGCGCCACGAAAAAGTTTACAATTCTCTGAACAGCAGCTACCCCCACTTTTTCCTAGATTTGGCCACGAATCAAATTCAACTGTAAACGGCATCAGACCTACGACCACAACCTGCCGATTTTCTACTTCTCTACTCTCTCACTCTATTACCACTGTTTCTCTCTCACTCACACTCTCTCTCGCTCCCCTCTTCACTCTCTTCTAATCTATTTTCGTTCCTCTCCCCCCTCACTCTTTCTCTTTCTTCATGCAACAATACACCATCAAGCCAGCCAATCAAATCATCGCTTTTTGGATACTTTTTTAGTTACTTTCTCTTCCCCCCCCCTCAAATAGTTTCTTGTCATTCTTTCTTACGTCTTCTCATTCTAATCAATCGTTTTACGCTATCTTCATCTTACTTGAGAAAAAAAAGATTGTTCAAAGATTCCTTTCATAAATAATAACAATTAGACACCGGTTACATTGGATGCAAATTGGTACGAATTGCGAGCAAAAGGTACCCTAGACATCCCCTTTAACCAATGTAACGTAACCGCGGCTTAACATGATTTGAATGAATAATTCATGGTTTAATACGCTTTAAAGAAGATTCTAATACCAATTTTCGTCTTCAAGTAAGTCAAATCTTAGAAATCTCGTAATAAAATGAAATCTTTTGGGAAAGATGTTGATAGATAACTATTTTCGTCCAAGATGTAGAATATAGTTATTATAATTGAAGGGTTGTTGCGGTGTTATACGGTAAAATGGCGATAAAAGCGCTAATGGAATGATAATAGAAAAGTGATAAAGAAGTATAAGAAGAGTAAGGAGTGATAATGGAGCTGATAAGTTGATAAGAAACTGGAAAATTCGATTTTCTTTGGAAAAGAGATACTGTATCTCGAAAATACTCTACTAGCCTATCAAGACCGTTCTTTGAATGCGTTGTTTTTCATTTTGAAAGACCAGCTAGATACTTTGCGATTGTTTTGAACTTCAAAAAGTGTCGTTTATTGTCATAGCCATCCAACATTTGACTTTTCCCCTCAATCTTTGTCTTCCTTTTTGACTTCACGTCTACAATTCATGCTTTCCTGTTTGAATTTTCCTTTGAAGGCCGAGTCCATTCAGCCGTTTCCATTTTTGTTCTTTGCACAGAGGAAAGATTGCTAGAAAAAGTGAAGCAAAGCAGAATGAAAATGAACGCGGCATTTATTGTTGTATAGCCAAGCAGCCCTATCTACTGTTCTTTAGTATGGCGCTGTGTCAGATGAAATTGTTTCCGGGTTTTCTCTGTATGTTTTTATTCTCTTTTCCTTTTCCGCGCGCAGCGCTTTGACTAGACACAATTGTTCCTCTCTTCACCCTCCCTGAACTACCTCCCGACCCCTCAAAACATGTAAAATGAACGCTAAAAAAGTTCCGTTATGCTGGAGGAGAGAGATTCTGTCTCATCCATGTTCTTCAACTTTTTCAAGTTACTTTTAGTTTGTGTTAGACTTCACACATATACATGGCATACATGCATTTTTGCAGGATAGAATGTTGTAATAATGCAAGTTCCATCTCCTTCAACATCAACGATAATCAAGCTTTTAAATGATAAATCATGCCAATAATATTGTTGTTATCCAAAATACTTAATAATGAATGATATTAGTTAAATAAATTACATTATTTTTCCTAATTGAGCCTGCATTAATATAGATTCAGTGTGATTTAAAGGGAATTATTTATCAACAAAAGATAATCTATAAACACATACCACAATAATGATGCTCTTATTAGAACTGTTCAATTACTACAAAAACGCAGCTTTAACAATCAGCCAGAATCCAGTTGCTTATTCATTACTAGGTGAGGAGGTGATTGGTTAAATAAATTAGTCGTTACAGTTACATTACGGTCTCATGATTCAATTTTTATTTCTTGATTTAATTAATTACAATTCTCTAGGTCACATTCATCTAAGAAAAGTGACCATTCAATCAACAATTAGGCTACCTATCAAAATTATTTTAATTTATAAAATTTATAAAATGATTGTTAACCGTTTGATCTACTACTTCTGAATACTGATCAAACTAATCAGTGCTTATAATCAAAGTATGCACTAATCAAACTATAAACAGAGAGTTTATAGATGTGATAAAAATGTTCATAAAACTCTATAGCTAATTGGCTAATAGCTATTTCCTGCATTCAACATTGAATTTTGTCCTCAACTACCTGTATATTTCATTATGCTGCATCTTCTTTTTCGTCTTGAGTTTGCCATCAAAATTGAAAACATATTAATTTAGACTATGTGAATTGAATATGAGTATAAAATTGTGTGTGAATATAAAATTTAGGTTTTTTGCAATGTTTATATATTATTGTAATTGTAAATGAAATTCTGAGAAATAAATTATTTATTTATTTATTAATTATCTGAAGAAAATTGACAAATTTTGTAAATTTACAACAGAATTCTTTACAGCAAGAAAGACACATTTAGAATGGGAATAAAAACGCTACTGGGAAAAGCATCGAAGTTAATAGGGAGTTTTTAATAGCATCTCAAGTCGGGGGCGGAAAATAAAAGACAACAATTATCATCGAAAGACTAACACAGTTCCAGTTGACCTTTCAAGACGCCTTTCAAAAGTGCAAGCGCCAAGTACCAACAACCCCCCACCCCTAGCCATCCCCCCCCAACATGATGCCTGAAATGTCATCAAGCCCCCAACAACGCTCAGCAATTAGCTGATTGGAAATTTGATCAGCAAACAACCACAACGAGTTCGGGAAATTAAACGATTACAAAATGGCTTCCGTTGAGGGATGAGAAGAAAACAGGAAGAAGACAACAAGATTGATCAGCATAACAAAAACCAGAGGTTTCATGAAAATTTACAAGTCATGTAATACAGGAAAAAGCAGACTCAAACTAGACAATGAAATGACCTAACAATTGACTTGACAAAGATCATCAGAGGTCTCTTTTATGAAAATTTACAAGTCATGTAATACAGGTAAGAGCGGACTCACAGCAGACGATGAATTATTGTATGTTGTATTTTCATTATTGTATGAACTATTGAACTTATTACTTGATGGTACAGTGACATTCATTTAATTTGACGCTTGGCATTAGATAGAGAGATATCATTTATTGACGTTGGATGACCGTAGAGGACGATGGCAAAGAAATAATATCTCTCTCTCTCTATCTATCTAATGCCAGGCATAAAATTAAATGAATATCACTGTATAGCAGGATCCTTTCAACTTGTCAGAAAACATATGATCAACGAGCAATGATCACACTAATCTGAACTGCAGATTATTGAAAAGCGTTATTAGAAGGCTTTAAAGGTCTTAAAGACCTTTAAAGATCTTTAAGACTCTTAAGCCTTTTGATTATTGTGTCAAAATCAATGTTTATTTATTATCGAAACAGCTGATTTATGACAAGTTAAAAGGACCGTGCTATATAGCACGATCCTTTCAACTTGTCAGAAATCAGCTGTTTCGGTAATAATAAAACAGTGATTTCGACACAATAATGCTTAAAAGTCTTAAAGACCTTTAAAGTCTTTAAAAGACCTTTTTAAAGAAGACATTTCAAAGAATAGCTTTTAAAAGATTCAATCTGCATTTTTTGTGTTGCTCGTTGAAACATATGTTTTCTGACAAGTTAAAAGGATCCTGCTATACCTCGTGTCAATCACATCGTGTTTGCTCACATGGTGAACAAACAATTCACAGGAGCAACTGTTCACATCTAGCAGAATAAATTGCTTACTACCGTATAGCAGGATTCTTTTAACTTGTCAGAAAACAGCTGATTTAACGTTAGTAAACAAGCGTACATCCATCAGCTGTTTCTGACAATTTAAAAGAATCCTGCTAGATTTGAAGCAATAAACTTCATCTTCCTGATGATTTCCAAACAGCTGAGAAAAACAGGAGCTAGCTATTCACAGTTTGTAGCCTGCAAAGCGCAGTAGAGCATACAACACCACAATAATAGGCCCGTGTTGGAAGGCACGGAACCGTGAAGCCAAAAGCTGTAGTAATAATGGCCTGCATAACGGCCTCCCCGTGACCAGCAATAAACATGGCGACAGTTTTCAATCCGTGATGAGGAGGTGACAAAAAGCTAACGCCCCATTTCCCACCGACAAACATTTCATTATCAAGCTGTACAGAGCGTTACCGAAACTAAAAACAAGACTACAACAAGGTCAATTATTTTAAACAGTGCTATTTCATTCACTGCTCTTCAGGTGCACATCTGAATATTGTGACACAATAATCTATTTCATGCTGTGAAAATAGTAATAGATTAATGATCATAACATTATTTTGGGACTTGTATTTCGGAGAACGATGTTATTACTACGAAACACTGGGTTATTTTCCTGTGGAAATAAATAAAGCATAACCTATCTATAGCTGTTGAGTGGCTACATGAATTAACATAGTTTGAGGTTATGTTATCATGTAATAGTGATATCATTAATATAAAAAAAACTCATTTTAACTTATAGTGATGTATAATTCTTCTCTAAATACAACAAAATCAATCAATTAATTATCTAGTAACCATTAAAAGATTATAATTGAATAATCATGATTAAAATTAGTTGAATTCAAATGAATATATCGCATGAATTGGAATATTGCCATGCGAAACATTAATGAAATTATTATTGTTGTTCAATCACTGATTTAGTTGATCGTACAGATTACCAAATACAAGTCCGAAAGTTGTTTTTCCACCCTCCGGCTATAGTTCAAGCTAATCCTCATATTAACTGTACTAGTATTGATTCAATCAAATTCCATCATTTTAACTTACAGCGGTTAAATTCAACTTGATATCCGTTCAACTGGCCGTGAAACTCAACTGCTCTTAAAATTCAGCTCAGCTGACTCGCTTCATGAAGCGATGCGAGTCGAACGCAGTGCGTAAAACGTGCAAGCCCCCGGGGGAAAGCAAGGTACCGACGATTTTCCATTGAAATACACGATTGATTATTTAAAGTTGGAGTCTCTGAGTTGTATATTGATGAAGTTAGTGTTGGAAAGAATAGCCCGGCAGAAGGGATGGAAAAAATTTAGTATTTGCATATAAAAAGACTGACTGGCAGGCAGGTAAAGTGAGGGGAGGGGGAAGGAGGAGAAGGGGTGGGGTGGATTTTGTCGTAATTCCTTCTTTTTCGACGTTTGAATATTCTTCATTCATTCTTTAATCCAATTTGAATACGCGTCGAAAGCCTGAGAGCTCATTTGCCTTTCCTTCTGCTTTTCTACACCCTACTACTCTACCTTCTCATTATCATCATTATTTCCTCTTCATTCTCCTACTTCTTCTCTTCCTCCTCCAAATTATCATCCTTTTTCTCCTCTTCATCCTCATTCTTCTCCTCTCTATCATCCTACTTTTCCTCTCTTTTCTCCACATCAACCCACCTCTCTCTCCTTTTACTCTTTACCCACTTTTTCCTCATCTGCGCCTCATACATCTTCTTCTCTTCCTCTAAATCATCCTATCAATCCTTTTTTGACACTTCTTCTCTTTCTCTGTCTAATTTTTACTATTCATTCCTCACTTCCTCAGTTTTCCTCTTCCATGACATCCGCCTCCTCTTCTCCTTGTCATTTTCGTTTTCTTCTTCATTCTCCTGAAACTCTCATCCTTCCTCACCTTTTCTTTCTCATCATCCTCTCTCTCCTCTTCCTTCTTCTTCTTTCCGTCTCATTGACCATTGACCAACACCTTATCTTAATCCCACTTTCTCTGTTCATCCCCTTCTTCTCCTTCAATTATGTCAACATTATCACATTGTATCTAGTACTTATATCGTTGGAATTATAAGCTTACAATACATAAAATTAATAGAATATTACTTATACATCTTTTGTGATGTAGAACCTAAGTAGGTTAGGCTATATTTTCTTATCTACATGATCAAAGAAATCTCATCTAAACATCACCCTCCTCTGACTGATTGTTGATATCTTTCTTTTCATAATTTTCTCCTCAATCATCACTCTTTTACTTAAACAATAATTTTCTATTCCCTCACCTTTCACTTCAAATTTCATCCTTAATCTCTCTCTCTCTCTATCATTATCACTCTCTTTCTCCCAACTCCTTTCTCCTCTTTCACCTCTCTCACTCTTACTCACTCTCCCTCCGTCTACTTCATACTTCTCATTCCTCAAATCTATTCTTGGATCTCTCTCTCATTATCACTCTCTTTCCTCCCAATCCCTTCCTCATTCTCCTCACTTTCACTCACTCCCCGTCTACACCCTCCTCATTCCTCATGCACCTCGTGAGTGCACTCGTGCGTGCGTATGTGGCTGAATGAGTGAATTAGAAATTTAGAAGTGGTGGGGGGAAGTAGAGTACCGATCACTAATCCCATGCAATATACATGAGAGCGTCGAATAAAATTGAGAGCAAATAAAAAAAAGTGAGCCCAGCCTGTTTCCCGTTCGTTGTTAGCGAGCAGGCTGGAGAGAGGAAAGAATTTCCATTAAATCCTACCTGCTTTCTGCATTTCCATGGAGGAGGGGTGGGGGTGCGGTAGAGATAAAGTCAAATTTAGTGTAAATAGTGTATTTCAGGCGTGAGACTTTATCGCTTAGCTCGGTTGAAATTCTCATCGGCCCATAACCACTTCAAGTACCAACTGGCCGCTCATTTTTCTACATTTTTATGTCAAGTGCAGCATATTTTCATACGTCCAGCCCACCCTCACGATATTCTACAACTCCACCAAGAAGTTAGTTTTTTTTCTTTTTTGAGAGAGAATAATGTTCATATTGAGTTGGCTGAATGATTGAATATTCTGGTATTGAATTCCTTAAGTAAGGAATTACTAGGGCGTAAGTTTTACGTTGAATCACAAATTAATGATGATACGTTTAAATTATTATTAATCTTGACATCTGCTCTAGACAGATTGCGAACAAAGTTATCTTCCTTTTTTTCATTCATGAGAATTATGTTCTTTTCTGGTAATGAGTTTGAGTTGTATGTATGATTGAATGAATATTATGGTATTGAGCTGCTCAAGTTAGGATAATTTGACGCTTGGCATTAGATAGATAAATAGACAGATAGATAGATAGAGAGATATTATTTCTTTGGCATTGTCATCAGCAACGTCAAGAAATAATAATCTCTCTATCTAATGCCAAGCGGCAAATTAAATGAATCTGATTGTACTAGGGCCTAATTTTTACGTTAAATAACAGATAAGTTTGGCCTACATTCAATCAAGTCATCTGCTTTGGACAGTTTGCGACCAAAATTATCTTCCCATAAGGTTAATATGGGATCCTTTTTGGGCCTCTGGGGAGAAAAGCAATAACGATAGGACAAAAGTGATTGGAAAAAATACAAGATTGAAATTTTACTAATACATACAGTACCAAGTTCCATAGCAAAAAGTTTAACGGTTTTCGATTCTAAAAGATCTAATAAATTATAATAAATTTTTGGTTTCTCTTTTTTTGGAAACCGATTACCTAATAGATAATATTACACTTGTACAAGAAACTTTCAATTTACTGCAACAACTATTTACAATGAAAATTGCTTTTGTAATTCAACAAAACAATAAAAAATAAAGGTTATGAAATCACAACCACAGTATACGAATTACAAAATGAACGGAAAAACGTTTCGTAAATGATTTACGGTAATCGTTATCTCCTCTGAATCGTTTACAACTGGAGTATTCAAATGGCGGAAAATTATGAATGTATTTAACGTAATTCATTATGTTGTTCAGTCACTCACCTCAAGCAGCTATAAACTGTTTTTATCTGTCTTTTTATCGGTTTCATATTTGTGTTTGATGTTGAATCGTCAGTAAATCTTGTTCCCGAGCAGTAAGTGTGTGTGTGTTTTTCATGAAATACAATGAAAGTAATGGCGTGTTAAATCACGTTTATGGCCCCGCAGAGCCATGTGACAGATCGCTGAAATTGCTGTTGAGTGTAAATTTTTGATAGGGATCCATCGTGCAGTCGAAAAGTGTGGGACAATTCTTGTAAAGTGTGTCAAGGTTACAGATTTGTGAATGTAGCTTTCATCCTCATTATACAGGAAGTCTTTGGTTGTACAAGGAATAATATTATTTATTAATTCACGTTTCTCAGTAGATTCTACTTTCTACCACTAACACCAATGCAATAAGCAAATTAGCAACATATGGATCATATGATTGTTACTCTATACAAACCAATAGTTCAATGCACACTGAAACAGCTGCTTTAGTGCATTGGACTAGTGTTCTATACAGGACGATCATATGATCCAAATATTGTTAATTAATTGCTTATTGCTCAGTGTATTTCTACCACTAAAAATAATGGTTTTACAATATCTGTCTTTTCCATTCTATGGAGAAATACCACAACAACACATCACACACAAAAAATTATATAAAAGATAGCTTCTAAATGAATTTTTTTAATGAAAATGCATAAACTATACTAATGAAATATATCTATCTATATATCGTGACACTTTTCATTACGTGTAAAACCAAGAAAATATGAAAGAATAAATATAGCAGGATTCTTTTAAATTGTCAGAAAACAGCTGATTGATGTACGCTCGTTTACTAACGTTAAATCAGGTGTTTTCTGACAAGTTAAAAGAATCCTGCTATACATTACACAATTGAAATTTCACATATGTTGGAAACCACCTAGTTGTGCACATATTTCAATCCAACGCAAATAACCAGGTGCAATCCAAAACAATTATTACCGCCGCCGCCGCACTAATGAATGGAGGAGGCCGAGTAATTAAAACACGTAAGAGGGGGGCCATTACCAATTTAACACCTTCGACTTCATTCATAGAATCACAACGATCGGCCCAAGTGCCGGCAATTCGGCCAAACTTAATTGACCGTAAATTTCAGAATTTGCCGGGAAGCGGTTAACGTAGGCGATAAGCCAGAACGCGCTCACGATTCAATTGCAGTCGCACACACATTATGCACTTCTAGATGCTCTTCGAAATGCAATAAAACTAGATCGAGTGCAGCAGCAGCAGCAGCTTTCATTGTTTTATAATGACTGCCACTTGAATTGTCAAGTGAGGAGAGGGAAGAGTGTTTAGTAGTGGGGTGGTGGAAGTTTAATTGTCGGGAGGGGGGGAGGGGCGTCTAGTTGCCCTAATTACTTTTCTTTCGCGACCACTTTGCTACTTGCTCACAGTGTCACTAAAATTAGTGAGCAGATAAACTGTGCAATCTATTGGAAAATAGACTTCGGAAAATTACACGGTCCAATTACCGAATTCATTCATCTATTCAATGTTAGAATTCATTAAGATTGACTAGTCGTCAGAAAGAATGTTACTCAAACACACAGTTAGGCTAGGCGTACACCGGTTAGTCAAGACAAGACGAGATTAGTCACTTTTATTCACAGTACTTCACATAGTTGCTTATGAAGCAACACACACCGATTAGTCATTGCATCAGTGTGTGCTGCTTCATAAGCAACTATGTGAATTACTGTGACTAAACGTGACTAATGTCGTCTTGTCTTGTCTTGACTAACCGGTGTAGCCTTAGAATTCATTAAGATTGACTAATCGTCAGAAAGAATGATACTCAAACACACAGTTAGAAGTTAGCGAAACCTCTATCCTATTTTATTACTGGAGAAGCATTGAATCCATTTTCTGTGAGAGAGTTCTTTGATAAAATAGTTAAATTTTTAACATTATTCACGTTTTTGAGATATAGTTACTTGAATCTGGTACAGCCTAGCCTTGAATTTTTGAAATCAGTTTGTGAAAAACAACTGAATAATAATCCACTTATTGAATTGATACAACTATAATTATGTTCGTAAATCGATCTCTGTTTATAGATTTCTAGATGTTGAAGTTGAAATATCAAAAATTCAATGCTTGTGCATTCTAATATGCATAAGTTTTCATAATATTGTTACTTTGAAACAATTTTCATGTTAAGATAAGCCTACCCTTTGATTAAGTCGACTATTATACAGACTTTCATTCACATAACGGAAAGTCAACATCAATAATTTACTTTGATTCCACATTCCGATTGTCATCTTCGCGAGCTGCTTATTGCAGGACGAATTGCGCAAAACAAACAATCCTTATCTACTTCTTCTTCTTCTTCTTCTTCTTCTTCTTCTTCTTCTTATGCTCCTTTTTCTTTTTCTTCACCTGCCTTCTTTAATAAAAAAGCATACTATGCTCTCGACGTCGACAGCACATAATCCAGCCTGCTTAATTGGATAGAGCAGCTCCCTCCATGTTATGCCTCCTGACACAAAGACGGATTTCAGCGCGCGTTTGTTATTTTAAAATGTATTTTAGCAAATCAAAGCTAGCCTTATCCCCCTCAGCCCTCACTTACTTACTTGACGAGCAAAACCCCTGAGACAAAACAGAATTACTTATATATAACGAAGTCTCTCGCCTGCTGCTCTCGGTTCTATTTCTTCTTCTCCTGCAAATTCATGCTTTTCCTTATTGTATTTTCTTCTTCCAACCCTTCTACTATACTACTAGTTTTCCTTATTTTGAACAGCGTACTTCCTTTTTCCCCTACAATTTTTTGTCTTGTTGCATCTTCTCCTTCACCTACTTCTTCCTTCTTCCTCTTCATCTTCTTCTTCTTTTCTTGTTCTTCACCTACTTCTTCCTTCTTCTTCTTCTTCTTTGTCTTGTTGTATTTTCTCCTTTAGCTACTTCTTCCTTTTTCTTCTTTGTCTTGTTGTATTTTCCCCTTCACCTACTTCTTCCTTCTTCTCCTTCTTCTTTGTCTTGTTGCATCTACTCTTTCACCTAATTCTCCCTTCTTCTTCGTCTTCGCGTACTTCTTCCTCCTATTCTTCTCCACTACCTCCTTCTGTTCCACATTTGTTTTGTCCTTCACCTCCACCACTTCCTTATCCTCTTCCTTTTTTCCAAACACTATTCTTCTTCCTCTTACACCTCTTCTTCACCTCTCACTGTTCTTTTTTTACTTATTTCTCCATCTAATCCTTCTTCTACTACTTGCATCTCCTTCATTATGTATCATCTTCTTATCCTTCCACATCTTCTACATACCGATCTGCTTCTTCTCCATCTCCCTACTACCTTTTCTTCATTCTTCACCTCACCCAACTTCCTTTTTCTTCTACTCTTTCTATTTCTTACTCTACTTTCCCCCGACTCCTTCTTTTCCTACTCTTCTTCTTTTCCTCCATTCATCGTCATAATTGGCATTTTCCTTTCCTTCAACCTTTCCTTCATCCTATTTCTTCTTCTTCTTCTTCTTCCAGCTTCTTCTCCTTTCTCTTTGCCTTGCCATCATCATTAATATATTTACAATCATCTTCTTCCTTTTTTATTATTTTTCTTCTTCAATTCTCCAGTATCCTCCCCATAATCCATTCTCCAGTATCCTCTTCATAATCTTCTTCTTCTTTTGTGCCATCACCTCCTTCTGCTTTCTCTTTGCCTTGCCATCATCATTATCTTTATAATCTTCTTCTTCCTTTTCTTCAATTCTTCAGTTTCCTCACTGTCCTCTTCCCCTCCTCCTTTCTCTATCCAGTCTCACCTCAACACAGAGAGGCCAAACAACTAAATAATGAGCTAGCAGCAACCCTTAGCTAGCAGGTGCCTACCTCCACAACAACAGACGACTGAGAAAATACGTAATGAATGCTGCTTATAGTCAGGCCTGTCAGGGCGCTTTTCATGCTCTCAAACCCTCGCCTTAATTCATTAATTGCTTTCAAAGTCTGCAGCGACCTGCTTTCCATACACGCCACACCCTCGAAATTCGGAGATTAAGACAACAAATCCACTGAAAATGTATTCTCAGCATAATAAAACATCACCCTTAATACCATCTTACCCTTGGAATTCACACCCTCTTGATCCCATTTATATGCATGCGACATTTTCGGAAGAGAATACCTTCTGACGAGAGTCCGTCCTGGACTAAAAACATGCATTTTTGTTTTCCTTATATCTCAATTATAAGGTAAAAACCATATTATCACTGATTTCTATGTATCTTTTTTCTCGATTATTTCATTATCTCAAGGACAGACACAACTTGTAAACCTGAATCCTGCCAACTGTAGGTAGACTTGAATCGAATGACTTCATTTCCAGCAATAGAAAAACCCAAAATACGGGGGATTTTCAGCTGAATAGCGCAAACTAAATGTGGAACAAACTATGTCTCAACTATTTCGATCAAAGCCTAATGACTCACTATCAAAAGTAATCAACATACTTCATTTCAAATAATATAAATAACAAAACTACTGTACTGGATTTTCATCTGAATACCGCCAACCAGACATGGAAAAGTCATGTGGGTCAACTATTTGGATCAAATCTGACTCACTATCAAAAATGATCAACCTACATAATTTCGGGCAATAAATATCAATATAAATTACCGTTACGACTCATACGTTGTGAGCGTGTATGAAAAAGAACCTTGACCAGGAACGCGCGCGAGTATCTACAACACACGAGGATGATCTCAAGACAAACGTACGGACGTTCTCTTCATCGCTGCTCTCTAAGCTTGCTTGCATAGCACCGGCGGCGCAAGCAAATCCGGCGCCCATAATTCACCTGGCAGAACAAAAGTTGGATGCTGTGAAGAAGGGAGGGGTGAAGGAGCAGGCGGCAAGTTGCAAATTTATGACGCAAGTCGGTCTCACACAGTCAGTCCGCTTGCAGGCGCAAGGCAAGAAACATGAATTACTGTACTTGCGCACCTTATTACGTAGGCAGTGTCATTTCTTCCCTTTCAAGTGTAAATAACGGGAGTAAAAGTACAGTCAGTGCCCGTGTTTGTAAAGCAATAATAAATCCGCACACGAAAATATGTGGGGCTTAATGCAGGCAATTGGGTCTTCATTCAAGGAAAGCTTCCAATTCACGTTTTCGATTTTCACTTTATACAAATTTATAACCTAAATATAAAATACAAATTCGTAACCTAAATATAAAATACAAATTCCTAACCTAAACATAAATTCTTGGCAATAAATAAATACAAAAATAAAGTACTGTAAACATAGAAATGTATATACTTGGCAAGTGCATTTGAATGCGATTCACATAAATCTGAATTCAAACAAATTTATTACCTAAATGAATACAGTATATTTGGAACACTTGTAGTTGAGGTATTTTACTTATCCGTGGTGTAATACTTGGAAATCGTCCCAATTTAGACTTCAATTCATGAATATCCACTATTGAAACTAAGATTAGGCTATATGAATTATAATTGGAAATAAACTAAATTGGTTGTAGAATTTTCTCTATATCTATATACAAAGAGTTGGTATAAAGAGTTGGAGATGAGCCATGTGTTCCATTCATGTAATGGATACCAACACATTGAAGTGATGTGATGATAATTTCATTTCAATTTGGATTGGAATTACGTGATAGAAATAGGCATACAGTGGATATTTCATTCATTGTACTGTACTAAAACCTCATTTATTCTAGTTTATTGATCGATTTTATTGAAAAAAATAATTATCTAAAAAAATGAAAATATTTCAGAAAAGTATTCTGTAAACTTGTGTGACTGACAAACCAAATTGATCAAGTTTCTTAACCCTCAAAAAGTGAAGTTCCAAAAACATTTTCAAGAATGAAATTGAAAATAATTCAACATTTTTCCTATCAACAAATCGTCTTCTTCAATCAACAATCGTCCAAATCGTATTGAATCGTTTTAAATCATCAAATCGTCAGAATGCTTTAGTAGCATTCACCATATTCAAGCTACAATCTAGAATGACTGGAACATTCAGTTTGCATGCGTCGAAAATAACGTAGCAATAGCATATCACGAATAGCGCAATATTGCAAACACATTTACATAAATGTAGCAGCACGGTAGTATCATAACATTACAGGAAACGAAACAACAATTTCTGCAACGCCACTCTGTACAGAGTCTAATCCAATTTCCAAGAGTAGTGCGCGAAAATCCAATTTCTTACTCGCTGCCGCCATCATTGAAAAGTAGTAGTACAAATATTTTGGAAGAAGGAGAAGAAAAAGAAAAAATATTGAGTTTACGATACGATAGACGGGGATGATAACAATAACACTGAGACCATCAAGAACATTGGTCAACAGCTGATATCCTCTGTCACGTTCCGAGAAGGCCATTACAGTAATGGAATCACTATAGCTTATGACCACACACAATCTTCTCAAAACAATTCATGCGCTGCTCATCCGCATCCTGATTTAATTCTTTGTTTTCGTAGTCGAGAAAGCTTTCTGTGATACTTTCAATAATTTACAAACCCACTGACCCAAACTTCAATAGCTTTACATCGTGATTCAGTTCTTTGTTTTCAAAGTAAAGATAGCTTTCTGCAATAAATTTCAATTTAAATATTGAAACCCATATTTCATCAACTTCAATTGTCTTCCTGGATTAGTTAATCAACACGTGGTTGGTCGAAGCCAACCAAAAACGACTGGTACATTTTGCATTTGAAGAATCGAGTCCCACAAGTGTTTGTTAAGCTCAATTAAAAATATTGATTCTTAAATAAATTTAATAAATTTCAATTGTTATTGAAAGTATTGTTATTAAGAGTAGTAGAAGATTTTAATCCACTTTTGTGCAATAGGCCCTGAATAATGTGTACTTTAAAATTAAAGAAACTCCGATCAAGTACATCCTTGAAGAATACAAGTATTGCAGTTGGCTACTCCAACAAAAAACCTTTTAACGAAAAATTGAAGCATTTCCACATGAGTTGTGTTGACTGATCGAGTGTTGTCAATTGAAAAATCAACTTATCATGTTTTGTAATTCATAGAAAGCATTATTCTATCTCTAATGTGGTAATTTTATTCCAAATGAATTTGTTAGCCAGTTGGTTATCTAACAATACTATTCCTTCATAAATCTTGAAAAGTAATTGATGTGGCTTCGGCCCTTCTAGCATAATAATGCTGATTCAATTGCAATAATTTATTTGTCATATTACACTTTTGCAGATGTATTGTTTCGGGAGTCCGATCTCACAAGGTGTCAAATCATGTGCCTGATGAGCTGAAAACTTCAATAAAAATAGCAACTGCTTCCTTCTGAAATTACTCATCACAAAAGTGTATCAAACGAGTTTTTCTCAAAAATTTCTCACACTTTTCCTCAAAACACAAGACACTAATAAACGTGTGTCATCACAATACAGGGTGTCCTGTGAATGAAAACGCCCCTCATGTGCTGACGCTGTATGAGTAGGAAGGGAGGGTAGGAAGAGCAAAGCAAGAGGAAACGTAATAATGGCCCGGAATGGCGCACAGGAAGAGGGAAGGAGGAAGGGGGGCGGGAGAGGAGATGGAAAAGAAGAGTTTCCAACGAGCACCTCTACTCAATCCCCCCCCCACACCTACACAAATCGCCCACCTGAAAGTCCTGGGCTCAACGCCTAGGTGTGCAACCAGGGAACAATATTCCTGCTCTCCGGATTTCCTTGAGAGAGAGAGAGAGTGAGAGTGAGTGAGTCACCTTGCTGGGAGAGCAGCACTTTGGTCGACATAGCACTCTCAACGACGTTCTTCGGGGGATTTATATAAATCCCCCTTCTCGGCAATCAATTTCTCACTACTCGCTTCAAATACAAACCTAATCCACCGGGGGCCAATTCTATCTATCAATTACACACTGTGCATCTTCTCTTCAAATAACGTGCATACAATGTTGAGGATAGCGGCAGTGATCGCTTAGACTTATTGGAATATTTCAATCATGTGAACCGATTTAATTCCGAACTTCGGTTATGAACGTAGCCTCCTGTAATTGAAATTTTATTGGTCCATGTTCTTAACTATACATCATGGAAATGGCTTGCAAAAAAGTGTAATTTAATATTCACGAATAGAGTAAGACTAATAAAGTACAATAAGAATAGAGAAGATAAAGAATAGAACTACAGATTGATAATAGAACATAAAAGACTTGATAAATACCAGTAGGATGAGCTAATGACAAATATGAATAGGATGAATTGACAAATATTGAACGCGATGATCAACGATAAACACAATATAATAAAAAAGGATAAACAATACATTTTTCGCACGATTATACGATTTTCAATATTACGAATAATTGATAACTCGAGGAAGGGAAGTAAGAAAGGGGAAAGGAAAAATTGAAAATAAATGTAGAGAATATTGAGAAAAATGTACACGTGATATTAAATGTAATTTAAAACTATCAATTTCACCTTTTGGTGAATTGTAATTCTACTTGTTTTAATTTATTGGTGAACTTATTTTACTGTAATATGCAAGAAAAGAAAACCTAGTTTATTATTGCAATCCTGGATGAAAAAGATTAAATTTGAAAATCACTTTATCAACAATATTAGAGCAACAGACCGCAGATAAAAATCCATCTTGTCTAAAAACGCATAGAAACATTGTACTCACCACTGTGATGGGGTAGGCTGGGTTGATGACTGTGAATAACAGCACATGGTTGGGCTTCTCTATTATCTCCGCTCTGCAACAAATTAATAAACAATAAATTATTAATCTTAATTAAGTTCAATCAGTATACAATCAATTATTAGGAACGAACACTTAATACTCATTTTTGGAAAATATCAGAACTGCTCCAAGTTTGAAAAAATAGTATTATTATTACAGTATTAGGCTATAGTTCAGGATAAAAGGTTGACTGCAATAAAAGTTCCAAAAATTGGTACATTCTATCGTGAATGGATAACAACCAGTTCAAACTATATTGGGCTTGAATCATGATTATTAAATATATTACTTGATTCATTTTGAAATATTTTTCATGATTTTTAAATATTACTACTGCTTTGAAATCAGAGGCTGCATTGAAATTGAAACCAGTGAATAGAATATCAAGGCACACTATAATAACTTCTACAATAAGTAGAGAACTAGGAATACAAAACTGTACTTCAACAATACTGTATACATTTCACTCAGTAAAACATAATGGCCGACAGAACAGAAGTTAGACTCCCAACTCTCGTAACCGATCTGGTAACTACGTAGAAGGCCTGCTATTGGTAGAGAGGCGTGGCTTATTCCAGCCGTTTGATTGGTCGATGGGCGTGTCTCTACTCCCTGCTCTCTCATTGGTCGTTTGGGCGTTGCTGTCTCGACTGTGTGGACTCGTCAGAAACAACTCAACTATGTAGTCGTATAGATCCCAGTACTATTTTTAGATAGTATATGAGTAATATACTATACTATTTTATTGAATACTCCAGTATAATATATTTATGCTCGTATAGCATTACCGTTAAGTATAATATATAGTATTATTATTAATACCTAATAGTATTACTGAATATTCTAGTATACCACTATTGTAATCTTGAAGAGATTTTAAGATTTCAATAACAAACATATTGAAAACTACAATTCATTTCCACGTAACTTATCGAATTGAGGAGGTATTCGATATTTAGGTTGTTTTATATTATGCTCGAGTGTATTTATAAAATCAACCGAATCGTTCATTGAGTATGCTTCATAAATTATAAATACTCTAAATGAACATAGGCCTGATCTTTGCATGAAAGATGTTGATGATATTTACTCTAAATATGGCACTTATGCAATTTTAATACTGTATAAATTTATCTATAAGTTATGAGAAATATACAAAGTTTATATCAATTCCTTGGAAATATCAAGATACCTATCATTCATTCAGTTAGCCTTCCTTCAATTCGTCAACGCTACACCCCTTTTTTATCTATCAAAGAGGATGGTGTGATAATCTATTCATAAACGATTTAGTTAGAACGTCTACCCTAAGGCCGTGTGCCCACGGAGCAACTGCTATCTGACTTCAGTCAGCAACCCAGCTACCATTGGCTGATAGGTTAGATTACACGATTACCCGAAAAACAGCCAAATGTTATCTGGCAACACTGGGTTGCTGACTGAAGTCAGATAGCAGTTGCTCCGTGGGCACACGGCCTAAATATACATAACGCAGTATCAAATCAGATAAGAAATCAATACCGGTACTCAGCTGTCATAACTGTGAAAAAGATTCCCTAATAAGACAGCAAATACACACAAGACGTAAATAATTCCTCATTGATGCGCCGGGTAGTGAATGACACTTGTGACAGTTTTTACTGCTACTGAATTTCGACTGTGTTTGCACTAAAAATCATTTCTGACGTTGAATTTGACATGACGCCAAATAGAATCTATTATTACCCTTCACTTTCTTCAAGAATCGTTCCAACTAACTACAATATTATTAAAAAGCACACACACATAAATCATAGGGCACAGCAGTTGATCCCATTAAACGATGTCTTTTATCGTCTATGTTTACGGTATAGCATGTAAAACTGATAAAAATCATCAATTATCTTCGCATTTCTAATGGAAACGCTTAGTTAATTTTCATTTATTCTATATTTATATGCGAAAATATTGTGACATTTTCAAATTATTTGTGCCTTTTTTAATCTATTAGTTCCCTATATGCTTTCCGTTATAAATATCTCTTACCTAATGATTTAATCATTAGGAGACAGATCTATCTCATATTAAACTAGTAGAGATAAAAACGAAAGTGTTATATCATATATCGACAAAAACACAGATAAACCTTAGTGAATGGGGTTTTAGTGAATATTTCACTAGTCTGAACGAGAGATTCTTTCATATCATCAATATTATTATGATTATTACTTGCAAAATCATCGTAGGAATCGATTCAATTCATCAATTCCAATCACCTCAATTCATCACTCTTGTTCAGATCCATTGACACACCTAGTTCCATAACTAAGCATCTTGAAACAATAAACTAACGAGTCCGAAATGGAAACTGTACATAAACTGAAACAAAAGCGACAAAAGAAAAACTGAATGGAAACCGAATGCAAACTGAACTGAAATTTTACAGAAACTGAGCTGAAAATGAATGGAAACTGAACTGGAATTGAACTGAAACTGAACAACACTGAACAAAACGGAAAGTGAATTAAACTTCACGGAAACTCAACAGAAACTGACAAATTAAGGCACCCACACTAGACATGAACTGTTTTAACGCAGCAGATGTTCCTGGTCAGCTGTTCGATTCAAGGTCATATTATTGCTTTAAAAACCTCAACACCCAAAACAATACTCACCATTCATAGAACTTCTCCTATCCTCATACATTTCCCACTTTTAAATCCGGCTGAGAAGAACGCCATCAATGGCTTAAGGTCAAGAGTCACAATAGCTGAATTACGTACCACCATCGCAATGACAGGTAACCAAGTTGAATAGGCAGGCTCCCAAGTACGCTACCAATTATTTACCTCAAAAGTAGTTGACACCGTAATGGATGCTTTGGGTGCACTGCGAGGGGCAACTCCCATTCACATTGTACCGTACCCACCAACATAACAGTACTATACCACTACATAACACCTCCACGTTTTCAGCCATCAACAAAACAAAGCTACCATTCGTCCACCAACACTTTGTCCACGCCTATGGCCAGGAAACCCCATTCATTCAGTGGACAACAAATTCGTTACAACGCGCGCGCACCGAATGAAATACGTTTCCTTTTACTGAATAGATGACGGTGAGAAGTGTCAACTTGTTATGGGGGAAAACAGGGGAGGGGGGTCAAAGGAGCATTCCGCATCCATCTAAACATTCATTCAGATTAATGGAAGTGCGATACGTATCAACAGAAGACTCCCGAACCGAGACCAACTCAATTCGGTGAATTTCAACAGATAACTAAGTAAATTCACTGACATTTCAAATAGGTTTGAGCATAGACTACTAGAACGCAATGCTGATATTTAGAAGCTAACCACTTCAAGGAGATCAAATCTCCTTAAAATTCAATTATTCAAATGCTCGTGTTATTCTTAGCTGAATACTTATCCATAAAAATAGATTGTTACTTATCTAGTTAACAGTAAAAGTTGAAACTCCAACCTTTTAACAGTTTAAGAGCCTTTGAAGGCGTTTGTAAACGTTAGAATTTTCATCCAGTTCTATCCAATATAGAATAACCTTCAACTAAACATCAGTTAAAAACTTGAAAATTAATTGGTTAAAGGTATAATTTACACATGCGCCGCTCAACTTTCAAACTTTTTTAATGAATTCGTCTAAATGCAATACATTGAATTTGATTTCATTGATGGAGATTCCCAGAAATCGTGGAAAATATTCTCGAAAATGAAAAATAATAATCCGTGAAAACCCTTGAAAATAATATTAGAGAAATAGTAAGCAGACGGGAAGAGATCAGCTAAGGAGAATATTAGATTACGAGAGAGAGTGAGTGAGTGAGAGTTTTCGTGTGTGAGAGAGAAAAGAGAGCAAAGTGGATGATAAAAGCAAGGAGTGAAACAGGGTGAGATACAGTTTATTGAAAGGGAGAGAGAGGGAACGATTGAAAAGGATAAGAAGCAGCAGTCGTGTTTTTTACAAAATCAAGCCAATAGAACGCATTACTGAAAATGTAATCAACTGGAAGAAATAAAAAATAAAAGGAATTTTCATCTCAAAATCCACCTACTGTGAGTAAAGTGAAGCAGAGTTCATGTTCGTTCCATCCTGCTTCCTTGGGAAAATCTACATTTGCACTTATTTCTCTTCAAAGTGCCTTTTTTCCTTCTATTACAATTGAACATTTCTCTCTTTTTCTTTATAACCTCTTTCCCTCTTGTCCATTCTCCCTCTTTTCTTTCTCCATTCGCTGAATTTTCCACTCCTTCTTCTCTTCTTATCCTTCCGTCTTCACTTCTCTTCTTTCACAAACTTTGTACGAGATTCTGCATTACCAGTACAATCTCCCTCTCGATGGAATTCATTAGCAAAATCCTTAATTTCAATTCAACTCAGTACTTCAATCAGGTGTATACGGGTCTTCGACCCGCATATTTAATGATTATATACCATTTCAAAGCTACAAACAATGCTCGAAAGCAAAACGATAAAAAACCTATTTGAGCGTAAATGACCCCTTAATAAGAAAAAAGTAATTAGAAACTACAGTTATTATAAAAAGAATTTACGACCTACTTTAATCATCAAGATCTTGGAAGCTAAGAGATGTGCCTGTATTGAGTAGGACAAACACAAAAATCAAGAAATAAATAGATAAATTCATTTTCCAATCAATAGAAAGAACAAAACCGTATTCAGTTTCAATAGATTTGGGAAAAATCCATTAATCTTAAAAAGGGATTCATATAATCATAATTGGGTTATGGGCCCAATCACGGTATATAGAAGAAGACTTCTTCTATATACCGTGGGCCCAATAGCTTAATGTAAATGAATATTCTACCACTGAGACAAATCTGTGTGGGTAGGATAATATATAGTAATAAGAAAAGTGTAGGAAGCCTACTCTTTTCGAATATAACAGTAATAATGATGGAATTTTCTGATCTCGACATCTTTCTCAAAAGAAACGGCAATAACATTATTGCTAAGTACAGCAATAATGTTACAGATTCGAATACAGAATACAGCAATGTGTACAGATTTCAAACGTCAGTTCTAAACAAGATATCGTTATCCAGATACATGATTGATATTGATACGGATTACGGTGCAAATTGAGAAAATAAATTCAAAAATACACTTCACAACTAGGTAATAGTTATTTTCTCAACACCTCTAGAATTGTCTCATACTTCCCTGATAATAAAGTGATTGAAATTTACTTATGCATCCATCCCTATGCGATCAATACTGTCCGGTGATTGAGCTAACCTGGACTAAACCAGTTTATTTGAAATTCAACACAAACCTCATGCATATATCAAGCATACATCGTCACAAAATGCACTCGGCTCGAAAACCTCAGGCGCTAATCAAAGTTTAACATAATATCAATTAGCGCGGAAAACCGCATCATGAATATATACATACAGTCACGTCGCTAGCAGCTCAGCACGAAATTTACATTGGAAATCATTCATTCGAAACCAAACGGCAGCCGCCGACGATAAAATCTAGTTTAGCCCCAATCAACCCGTTTAGGCCTACTGCTGGAATTGGCTACATATGTTGGTTTTAGTCCTGAATTGAGAGATTTAGATTTAGATTTATGGTACTTTATTCAGGTAGATAACAAATATGACGGCTTAAATTCTAGATTATAATAGTTGATTTATACAACTAATTATTTGTCAGATGTACAGAAGCTTATAAATTATACAATGAGATGTAAAAAAGATACTGATGATAATAATAACTGTGAGTTATCTACATGAAATGGCAAAGTTTGGACATATGAATGTCCATTCTTGGGAAAAGGAGATACAAAGAAATACTTTTCATGAGATGGTAGAGGGGAGGAAGGAGAAACTGAGAGGGAGACAATTGGAGAAGGAGAAATTGAGAGGTGCATAGGATAGAGAAGACGAAAGTGAATGACGGAAAAAATGTCTAGAACAGAATGAGTGTTGGAGCAAGAAAAGTAAACAAGGAAATGAAAGACGAGGAGCGTGAAAAAGACGGTAGAGGAAAAGAAATATAGAGGAAGAAGAAGAAGAAATATAAATATTTCGGAGAGAAGAAAAGAGATGAGAATTAGGAAAAACAAGAAACAAGAAAATGTAAGACAAGGAGAATGAGGAGCGTGAAAAAGACGATGGAGGAAGAGAAATATAGAGAAAGAAGAAGGCGAACAAGAAGAAGAAGAAGAAGAAGAAGAAGAAGAAGAAGAAGAAGAAGAAGAAGAAGAAAAAATTTAAATACATAGGAGAGACGAAAAGAGATGAGATGAGAGAAGGTGAAAAAAGGGATGAAAAACGAAAAAGAAAAAGAGATGAAGTATAAGAATATGCAGGATCAGCTGAAGACCAGAAAGAAAACGGCTAAAAATAAGAAGAAGATAGAGAAAATAGTTGAGGGAGGAACAGAAGAGAAACGAAAAATGAGGAGAGGAAAATTAAGAATATGAGTAGGTGTTATTGCATAATTAAGAATATTGGAAAACAGAAAAGTGAAAAGAAAGAAAAACGGAGGGGTGATGAAGATAAGAGGAGAAGGAGAAATAGGAGAGGACGTGAAATCTGCGAAGAAGGCGAGGAAGATTTGGAGGAGGATGAAGATGGGTGAGGGAGAAAAAATCGAGGTAGAGCCAGTAAAGGCGAAGACAAGGATGTCGAGAAGGAGAAGGAAACGAGTAGAGAGAAAGTACAAAAAGGAGAAAAATAGAAAGAATAGATAAGTAGAAAGATGATGAGAAATAGCAGGGTCAAGATTATTCCAACCCTAAACAATCTAGCAATAGTAGGCTGAGCCACGTGACAAGACTGAGCATTGGGACGGACCGAACCGGCAGTCTGTAGACATGAATATTCAACAGGAGCAGTCCAAGTTGTGCATTAGAGAGCCGTACCGTGCACTGCACAGTAGAGTATATTGCGGTTTGCACTCTCCTCTGCTAGCCAGCCACCCAACTGACCAAAGTTATCCCCGGGTCAGCTGTTGGGGGGGGGATGCCCACAGGTGCCCCCTCCCACGTCTACAGCCAGCCACACACACTAATGAAGTTCATCTCTTCTCTTTTTCAGCCTCCATTCATCTCCTCGGGGCTACTTTGGATATTTTAATTATACGCGCGCACACAACATCGACATACTTTCTATATAGCGCGCAAAAACGCCAATTCACTCTCACACTCTCTCTCTCTCTCTCTTTTACCCCTACTCATATTTCATCCCCAAATCAACCACCACCCTTGCTCTCCCAAATGTTTTCATCTTTTACCCCTTTCAAAAATGTGTACAAAAAAATTTGCAACTTGTTAGTTACCATCACCAACCGGCGCAATTTACAGCTGTTTTTGCCGACAACCAACTTATCTTCACTTAGTTTCAAAACTAACTAAAAAATATGCTACTACTATCCAAGAATGTATTCACATAGGAAGCTGATTGCATTACAAGCGCTTGCTGGCAAGAGCTTTCAATGCAAGGATTGAACTATATCAAGTGTAGCAAGCGCTTGAAACGAGATTTGTATGTGCTAGCGATTGGTAACTTTTAACGGCCAGTTGCACAAAAATCCAATCGAATTAACCGCCGTAAATGATAATAAATTATTGAGTTGTCTAACGGAATCATCAATGCAAAGAGAACCAATGCAAGAATAGGACGATAATGCAATGACGTCATTTACGGTGGTTAAATTCAATTGGATTTTCGTGCAACTGGCCGTAAACGTTATCGAACATTCTTACTGGTACTGCCGTTGTAAGGTTTAATTACACCTCCGTTGAATAATGCACCATCCATAACGTTTACACAAATTACTGCAAATTCTTATTGAAAACTGATAACTTAAATTTTCTTTAAAAAAACTACCATCTAAAACGTTACTAGCAATTCACACATTCATAAAGCAGCCTACAGACTTATAGGAAAAATATTCAATATTCAACATATTTTTCTTAAAAAAGCTACCATCCAAACATGTTATTGTGCACAATTTGCAAATTCATATTGAAAACGATGACAACGTTCAACAATATATTATTTTGAAATTAAAATTGATCTATTACTAAATGATCGAGTATTGAATATTCAGTTGCCGATTGGACAGATTTCTCATCAAATGCAATAATTTCCCTATATCCGGAGGACATGAATTTCAAATTTTCAATCAGTAATTTCGACATATCAATCACAAATAAACTATTCCTCATACAGATATTTCATTTGGTGGGCAATATTGGAACTCTGCCAAAGTGAAATTCTTTCCAGAGAATTGCTCTACCAAACAGGAGATAATTTCAATTCCATATTCAGTTTGAAAGCATGCTCGACTAACTATAATATTGCTCCAACTATTGCTGGGTACATTCTATCTCGTGTCAAACAGTATTAGTTTCATGAATTTTCAATATGAATATAAAAATATTCATAATGGCTGAACCAAATTGCATCAACAACGTATTTTTATTCTGGTTAGTACCATTTTTCCTATTGAAACAACCAAGTCATTCGATTGTTCTCATTGTAAATGTTTCCTATCACATTGTTCTAGTAAATAATTAATTTGGATTCAATTCTCCTAATAGTTCCATAATTTACAGTATCTAGAAGACGGTAGGTGTCATGAAATGTAGCCTTTTCGCACAACTAGACTGACCTTCATAAGCAGAGCATAAGAGAGAGAGAGAGAAACCGACTGCAAAGCACGCACTTACTCAAATAGCAGCAGACAGCACTGAAATAGCAGCAAGGTCGAACAGCTGATGTGATTCACGTGACTCTCCGCAGACAGAGACGGCGACAAACTCCTTACCCCCCCCCCCACCATGTGACTCATCCACACTGTCATCCAGCGCAGCGATTGCTCCTCGCTTCCCTACACTATGTTTACACACAACTCGTGCAATTTTGATAGCATGCGGCTTGTATTTTGGCAATAAAAATCTTTAGTAGCCTATGCAAGCAACAAATTGTCATGCTCATTTTTATTAACTAATACAAACTAGTAATTCATTCACATTGTATTCATTCATTTATATTGTATTTTTTTACATTGCTTCGCATTTTGTGTATGTTTAAATAAAATTTATTCGAATAAACAAAAACATTAAATAGTCTTGAATTCCTATAAATTATAGACAAGAAGTGTCCTATTTATTGTGATCTGAATTTTTGTGTAATGAAAAGTATTTGAATTTGACAAACATCATGTGCGGATAGCGAAATGAATTTAACCTATGACAATTTAGGGTACTAAATAACATAGAAATTGTAAGTTAACGGGAGTCAGTTTTGATCATCGGAGAGCGGACAGTTGAAACCTGTCTTTCAACACCGGTTAGCCTCAACATATGTGATTCTCCTTTGAACAAACTCTCTCAAATTAAATTTCAGTGGAAAGAAGTCATTCAACTGAGATTAAATTTAATTGACTTCCGTGCAATGGGCCTGAGTTATGAGCGCGGTATTGAAATATAGAAATTGAACGGATATGCTCGAATAAAGTTTTGAAATTTTCGTACAAAATTTACAACCGATTGCAAGAGATCCAATTGAATTTAAATCCCAATAAATAACATCATCCAACAAAAATTGCAGAGTAACGACATCGCTATTGAGCTCCATAGAATGACGTCATCTTACGTCAGTTCATGCAATCGGCACACAGGACAATTTTCATCGAAAACTTACAACAATCATCGCATTCCTAGCTTGAAAATAGCGCCCAAATTAGTGAAATTATTGCGTAGTGCATTTTCTTGTTCTTTTCTATACATATCAGATGATACAATTTTCAAGCAAAATGCCATACTCATCAGAGAGAGTGAGAGAGAAAATAGAAGTAAAAGGGGAGCAGGGCGAGAAAAAGCAGAAAGGTGGTTTGGTGTGGTGGTATTCGCAGGGGGTGGAGGGGGTGTGGATAAGTGGAGTGGTGGTTTTTTGGTCGCGTGCAGAGCCAGCTCAGCTCAGCTGTCTAATCGATAGTGGTGCTATTTCCTCTAATAATAGTCAGCTGGGGTTGATTCGGCTACCACAGCCCACTAGAAAGAAGAAAACAAGAGGAAAGAATGATGGCGAGAAGGAGAAAGAGGAGAAAGGTAAATGGAGGAGGAAGGTAAATGGAGGAAATGGAAAAGAAGAAGAAGACCAAGGAGAAGAAGAGCTGAGAGTGGAGAGCATAGAGAAGTCAAGAGGTTACAGTTTTTTTAGTTAGGAAGTGGGCGTATTTGTTTCCGCACCTTTCTTTGTAGCTACTATTGGCTTTAGGATTACGAACGGAGAGAGAAACAGAGAAAAAAGAACACGATGGTAAAGATGAAGAAGAAATAAGGAGAAAGAAAAGAGGAAGGAGAAAGAGGCGACGAAATAAGAAGAGATTGGTGAAGGAAAAGCAGGTGAAGATAAAGAAGAAGAAGAAGAAGGAAGAAGCAAGAAGAAGAAGAAGAAGAAGAAGAAGAAGAAGAAGAAGAAGAAGAAGAAGAAGAAGAAGCAGACGACGAAAAAACAAGTAGCCTGAGAGGCGGTAAAATAGAATACCATTAGATAGTAACAGAAAAATAATAATAAAAATACAAGGGAAAACACAAAATTGGGAAATAACTGGGAAAATCACCAATTTTCAGTCTCTTTTTCTCTTGTACTACAAGAAATATAAAAGATTGTTACAATTGCAATTGAAAACAAGAGTAAAGAAGAGTTGGTAAGAGAGAGAGCGAATAGATGTGTAAACGAAGAGGTAAGAGAGAGAGAGCGAATAGATGTGTAAACGAAGAGGTAAGAGAAAGAACGAGCGGAGGTAAACAATGAGCGCAGGTTGAACTCAGCAAGAGCACTGACCTTGAACTTTGGTCGCTAGGTCAACTGTTGTAGTAGCCTACTATTATAGCAGCAAAACGGTGATTGCTGAAAAATTCATGATCTACTTTCTTTTTATATCAATATCGAATTGATGTAAAAAGTATAATATAATAAGCAGATAATAAATTCAGAGTGGCTTCTATGATAAAAATAGATTTAGCCATTGTGGATATCCAGTTAGTTTCTGAAAAAACATGAACCTACTGTATCTATATTGTTTTCTAGGAAATGAATCTATTCACTCATAAATAAAAACATAACATTTTGGAAAAAAACGCAATTTCTGTAGGGTACGTTCTATCATCTATAACTCAAATTTTGAATTGCCAAATATAATAATTATTAGCCATATGCAAGGATACTACTTTTAATCTCTTATGTTTTGATATCAGAAGAAATAATAGGATAAAGACGGCATGGTCAGGATAAATAAGGATAATGAGGGGTAAAATGATAAGAGAAGATGAGAAAAATGGGAAAAATGAGAAAAATATGAGAAATATATAGAAGTATAGAGAAGAAGAGAAAGAGAAAGACATAAGGAGGATAAGAATAAGTAGAAGAAGAAGATAAGAAGATAAAGAAGAAGAAGAAGAAGAAGAAGAAGATGGTTGAAGAAGATGGAGATAAGATGGAGAATATTCTGGAAGAATGACGAAAGTGAAGTGGAGTTATTGCAATACTTGGGTGTTATGAACTTTTATATGCGAATATACAGTACTATAAAAGGTAGGCGAGCAACAGAGAGATTTTCTTCCTAGTGGAGTTAATATTATGTATTCAAACATGGAAACATGCATCAGAAAATGCAATCTTGTCGGTATTATCCGATTCTTTCCATTCAGGTGCTTTGAATATCAACCGATGGCCACTTCTCGGCCATCTTCAGTCTTTTCTGCTCTTCAAACTTTCATCATTTCGCTTTCACTTTTCTAATTATCTTCTTCGTCAAACTAGACTTTTTCAACTTCTTCCAAAATTCGCCCTTATCTAGAAAACTGGATGCTTCAATTTCAAGTAATTCAGGTTCCAAAGACTATTAAGATTCAGGTTAAAATGATCACTCTAGCCCAAAATCCTGTACAAGGTTTCAAATTTTTTACAAACACGTTTTTATCAAATAACTTGCAATAAAATAACCAAATAAATAAATTATAATGAATCAATAAACAAATTGTAGGTTATATTCGGTTTTTTACGGAAAATAGAGTTTCCATCCATCTACTGTATCTAACCGTGAATAAAACCGCTGACATCAAATACATCAAAATTTGAGACAAAATTTACCATCGAGAATTCGCATTCTGTGATAATCTGATCACCTGTTGATTCTTTCAAAGACAGTCAAATATTTTTGGCGAAGGTTGGTGAAACCCGGCATGAGACCTACAAAACCTCGCTAAACAATACAAAGTGAAATGTTAATTAGTTAAATGAATGTGATAAGAAAGATAAATAACAGAAAGCCAGGTGCCGTGACACATACAAACAAAAGAAAACAAAGCAAAAATTAACAAATCACGCTCTGTTTATTTTGTTTCTTCATTAGCGAGCAAACAGTGAAGCTTCTTCTCATTTCATTCCACATATTAACGTCAGACAGATAACTCAAACTCCACGATAGGAAAATAACTCAAACTCCACGATTGAAAACTCATAGCTTACTCATGAATTGAAAACCAGTGGCTTGGCTTTTCAAACTAAATTTGGAGGTCATCAAGTATTGTTCAGTTTTCTCAAATATTTGGAATGTTTATAGGCTCACACACGATTTTCCAAAAATAAGTTTTGTTCATGCCGATTGCACTACAAACAAATAAATAAACCTAGCTAGTTTCTAGAGTGGCGAGCGAAACGAAATGAACGAACAGGCCACTATTTGTCGATTCAGCAGTTTTGTTTTAGTTTGGGGCTCTAGCTGCTGCTCAATTTGCTCGGGCCTAATACTGTAGTTGCTAAGCCAACTGCCAAATTGAATTACCGTACTAGATTAGCTCTTCTCGGCCAAATTCAGCACACTACTTTGTTGCTTTGGGGGAGGTGGTCAAAACAACGGTGGAGGGTCAAGGGGGGGTGTTAATCTGGCAGCCGTACTTTCTTTAAAAACTATTATTCTTCTTCATCATCTTCATTGCATCTCCTTTCTCTCATGGTTGTTCGGCTATGTTTATCTTCATCTTCTTCCAAACTTCATCTTCAAATCCTCCATTTTCTTTTCCCCCTTCCTAATCGCCTACCTCTTCTTTATTACATTACTTATTATTTCAGACTTTCCAACTTCTTTTTCTTGTTTTTCCTTTCTTTAGTCACTACTCTTCTCCCTTTACACTTTTCTACATCCACTTTTCACACTACTTTCTCTTCAATTTCTTCTTCATCCTCCTAATATTCTTCTCCTCCTTCTCCCTAGTTCTTCTTCTTCAACTTGCTCTGCTCCTTCTTTCTCTTTCTCCAACTTCTTCTCTTTTCCCTCCACTTCTTCTTCGTTTTACCTCCATTTACTTTCTACTTCCATTCCAGCTTCCTCCTCCTTTCTCAACCCTTCAAATTCGTGTTGGCTCACTTTGATTCAATTCGCTGTTGTTTCGCCTTAATCTCGCTTCTCTCAGCTGCTAAATTTACTTCAAATAAAACGTGTGGCATGAGCTTAGAGAGGAATTTCATCTGGCTTTTTGCAACAAAACGCAAATGCTCCTGTTCTGTTTGTCGACTACTATTTGATGAGTTAGTTTCTTGCTACTTGTTCTGTTCAATCGATAGTGTTTGGTTATTCCACCCAAAGAACAATGGAGATGGACAAAACAGTGGATTTAGGTTAGGTCTGATTGAAGCTTATGCTTGTATCTTAAATCGACCCATTCACTTGTAATTCATTCTAGTCATTTTGCATTAGTAGAAAACTAACGATTGAATCATATATTTATTTTTCAATGCAAGAAGTAGGCCTACTCATAAATGAATACAGTATTTCAACTGTATGTGAAATCCATTATCCTCCATACAAGTTCAATGATAATTGTTGGGTTTGAAACTCATAATCATGTTTGACTTATAGAAGATTGTTGGAAGTATGTTGAATCCATGAAAGGAAAAAAGTATTTCAAATAATAGATTATAATATTGGAATGGTTAAGCGAAAAAATTTTAACTTAAATTTCATTAATTCATCAATAAAAACATATTTACATATTTAACATATAAAACATATTTTTGTGTTATACAGTACAACAGTATATGTCGTATATCTCCCTGCAAGGATTAATTGTGCATGTGCAGGAAGGAGTCATCATTTATCAGACATAAAAAAAACACTAGTAAAATAGGAGAAATGATAATGATAATAATAAATCAACAGTTTATATACAGAAATACAATGAATATAATAATGATCGAGTGACGAAACAAAAAGAAGTAAGGAATTGGATAAGACGGAACAGAGATAATGTGATCAGGAGATAAGATCAAAACAAAAATTAGAGAAACAGGAGATAGATGATAAGTAGATAGCGAGTTATTATTAAATATTAAAATAATTGAACAAAACAAAAAACCGTAACATAATCCCTTGGTAGACTTGTGATTTACAGGGTTGAACGAACCTCTACATTAAATAATAATTTACAACGGCTGTAAATATGACTTTGTTTTGACACATATGCCACTAATTAATCACTTCCCGGTAGAAAAAAGTGAGACGGTTGGTTCCGACTGTGGCATGCTCGTAAACTGCTATGACAGATATCTCTCAAATTTATTCTTCTAGTGAAAGGGGAAACTGAAGTTTTCCTCTCAAGAAAAAACAAAAACAATCTTACTGCTATATATGGGTGTTGGAAGCAAGTTATATGATTGACGGGAGGAGTTTGTGGTGTCAGAAGGGGGGGAGGAAAGAGGTATTGCGTGACAATCTAGCGTTTTTGTTATTTTTTCTGGCTCTATTTCCTTTGGTATTTTGTTTGTAAACTTTGTAAGTATTGCTTGAAGTGTGCTGATGTGCAGTCTCTCATCGTTTCAAGTTTTTTCCCCCAATAGGGGGTGTTATTTATTGGGGGTGGTGAGCTTTAAAAAATTGATAGTTACTTTTTTGTGTTTGGAGCAGGTTACAGACTACCGTAATAGGCGGGCTAGATTCTATGCATATATTTCTCACGAAATTGAAAAGATATACACTTGGTTTACGCTTTTTATTACAGTGAGGGTCAGCCACATGCTTGAGATGTGCGTGATGAGTTTGAATTTTGATCAGAATGCTATACTACACGAAAATAATGTTTTCATTATTATTAATCAGAATTTATATCTTATATCTCATATTTTTGTTTGATTCTGATTATTACCAAACAAATGACTTGTATGGACTAAAGCATTATTCATTTTATTAAAAATCAGTTTATTTTCTTAAAATCAAAAACAAATTTTAAATCTTTCTTATTTGTTAGTTTGTTCTATTCTCTGTGCAAACCAGCATTGCACTTATGAGATACAATGCTGCCATATTGAACAGCCGATCATAGGTGAGAGAATCAAACCGCTTGCGTTGTCAACGGCAACACGGCAACATTGCAATCATGTTCTCATTTTAAATAATTGACCTGAGACTCCTCACTGCACAGACTATATTATTTTCAATAAAAATACAAAAAGTTGTCACAAATTTATCAAAATGTCGAGAAACGAGTTTCGGTTGATTACTAGTAAACCAGATAATGGTGTAACAACCGAAACCGGTACCTCGATATTCTAATAAATTTGTGGTTTTCACAACTGCAAGTCTTTTTATTCAATATGGATAACACCAACAGTAGGACACAAAAAGTATAGTATAATATTTTATTACAATCAGACAATACCTTGAAGCACAGAGATCAATCCCTACTCAACTTACAGCTAGTGAAAACTAAGATTCACTCGAAGAGACGAATGATAGTTCAGTTCTGTTGTTACACACAGATGAATTGATTTGATTGAAGGTTCTCTGGTTGATTATCGAAAGTCATCAAAGATAATGAACCATGATGGCTAGCAATTACTGATTATCCCGACTCGATTTCTCGGTGATGGATGTATATGACAATATTGTTCCGCAAGATCTGTATAATATCTGCAAGAATCGAAGCACGGAATTTATTCATGTGATGTCATAACTATTCGTGCAAAGAGTTTTTCACAGACTACAGAAAAAGAATGGAGTCAGCCGTCATCTCAATATTATATAAATAAAGACAATTCTACTACTGTAGATGTAGAAATGTGTTTGATATAAGCAAGCTGGAGTAGGTGTGGTGTGGTGAGGATATGGGTGCTTGCTCCTCAATAGGCACATACCTATTCTCACACAACACGCCTAGCCTACACCGGTAGTCTGCAATTTGCAATGCTTCTTCACTTGCCAATACTTCTTCATTTCCTTTCTCTTCTTCTACTTCTTCTTCTTCTTCTTTTTTCTTCTTCTCCTTCATCATCTTCCTCACCTTCTCATCTTCTTCTTCACTTTTACTTCTATAGTTCGTGTCTCTTCTTCTTCTTCTTCTTCTTCTTCTTCCTCTTCCCTCTTCCTCTTCTTCTTCTTCTTCTTCCTCCTCTTTTCTTCTTCTCTTCTTCTTTCTTCTTCACCTCCTCATCTTCTTCTTTTTCTTCTACTTTTACTTCTATAGTTCGTGTGTTCTTCTTCATCTTCTTCTTTCTCCTCCTTTTCTTCTTCTCCTCCTTGCTCATCCTCTTCTTCTTCTTCCTCCTTGCTCATCCTTCTCCTTCTTCTTCTTCTTCGTTCTCTTCTTCACATCCTCATCTTCTTTTTCTTCTTCTACTTTTACTTCTATAGTTCGTGTCTTCTTCTTCTTCTTCTTCTTCTTCTTCCTCTTCTTTCTCTCCTTCTTCTTCTTCATCTCTTCTTCCTCCTTTCTTCTTCTTCTTCTTCACTCCCATCTTCTTCTTTCTTCTTCTTCTTCTTTCTCTTCTTCTTCATAGTTCGTGTGTTCTTCTTCTTCTTTTCCTCTTCCTCCTTGCTCAACCTCTTCTTCTTCTTCTCCTCTCTTTTCTCTTCTTTCTTTTTCTTCTTCTTCTTCTTCTCATCTTCTTTTTCTTCTTCTTCATCTTCTTCCCCTTCTTCTTCTTCTTTTTCTTCTTCTACTTTTACTTCTATAGTTCGTGTCTTCTTCTTCTTCATCGTCTTTGTCGTCTTCTTCTTCTTCTTCTACTTTTACTTCTACACAGTTCGTGTCTCGGCACTCAGTTCCTGTAGCCTACGTGACAAGACTAGACTCCACCCATTCCAGAATATTATTATAGGCTACTGTATTTGACATGAGTGGCGCGAGCTGTTGCTTATTGTAGTTGGCACCCAGACTTGGACACTATGTAAGCCTATTCAACCAACTTCCGTAACTATGTTAGTTTGCTTTGCTTGCCTCTTCTTCCTGCAATTTTCAACACTTTTCCTTCGTCTCTTCTTCATCTCTCTCAATCTCCTTCCTTCTCTTCTTCTTCATTCCTACTCCTCTATTCTTCTTCCCCTCCTCTACTTTATAATCCATAAGTATTATTAAACCAACCAGCTAAGTGTTGTGAAGAGAG
Source organism: Laodelphax striatellus (assembly GCA_017141395.1). Taxonomy (NCBI): domain Eukaryota; kingdom Metazoa; phylum Arthropoda; class Insecta; order Hemiptera; family Delphacidae; genus Laodelphax; species Laodelphax striatellus. The sequence continues at coordinate 6,022,662 of CM029531.1, read as the reverse complement.
CTCACATGAGCCAACAACTACTATTTTATATTTGAAAATCATGTACTTTTCTGCAGAAAAAGTACAATTATTCGAACTTAGAATAAGAGCAAAGTAAAATACATAAAAATAATGTGGTACTATACTCGTTTGTTTGTCTGTGTAGAAGATGAATATTATAAAACAATAATGAATATTCGGTTAACAATTTCAAAAACAAAAATTATTTAGCACTATAGACCTAATAATTTTCTCAAACTGACCTTTGTCAATGTATTCACGTCAATTCTTCAGTATTATACCAACTGCCTATTAGCCTACATACTTTATATACTTTACTGCCAAAGTTGGCATCAATCCAACACCAATTCAATTGAAAGAATGCAAATAAAATAGTGGTTATTGAAAAGAGTGTATGCTAAAAATTTTGAACATCTAAGTAACTGAATCATGGATTGACTGTAAACAAACGTTCACATTATCAGGAATAGAAAATTTGCCTAGCATTATTAGCAAAAACGTAGTAGCAATTATTTTGAGTAGCAAACATCTGCCAACATAGTTTCAGTGAAAATCATTGCATGATTTAATGATTGAGTTTTGCAAGGGAATACTGAGATAAGTTTCAGTCCACATCGCTTTCAACTGATTTTATTGCTTGTTCTTTGTACCACAATATTACCAAGAGAAAAAGAGACAAGAGATACAAAATAAGCATTCAGAAGACGATTCGATTCAAGTAGCAACGAGGGAAAGGGCTGAACAGAGAAGGAGAAAGAGAAGGACGGAGATGACGGGGATAAGAACATAAAAGGAAATGATGAGGGAGAGGGAAAGAGAAAGGAGAAGGAGAGAGAGAGAGTGAAAAAGAAGAGAGGAATTTTCAACCACGAGAATGATTTGAGGCTGAGCAACACAATTACGACATCAAAGCACAAAACCTATAAACAACGAATTTTACGCTACATAAAATATACAAGCGAGCATTAAAAAGCCAACGTTCCTATTCGCATTATGTCAAAGCAGATTACGAGAACAGCAAATCGAGAAATATAAGCAACATATGTGGTCACTGGCTTCGTAAGACGCTTTCTTCGTAGGGAAAAGACGAAATACTTTCCTGTCCTTCATTTAAAAACTAGAATAGAAACTGAAATGTTCTACTGCAGTCCGGTCTCTTTACTAAGGCTCCTGGACTGACAATGAAATACCTAATGACAACACTATTTAAAACAAAGAAAGTTTATGTGAATTCCTCAACCATGATGCAACCGTATTGATACTGTATAGTGGATGAGATCTTATACATTTGAAACATGTATGGTAAAAGCTCTAATGAGTTGTAATAACAATAATTCATTTTCAGTCCAGATACCTCTTAGCAAAGTAAACGACCAACACATGGTTTGTAAATATCTGTATTTGAGTTAGAGCTTGTCACTAATATCAAACATTCGAATAATTTGGTAATTAGCTTTTGATAATTCCTAAGAGCTAATTTATAAGGCTGTACTTGAGATATACACGTTAAAAACTTACAGTTTCGCCGATAATGGTAATCAAGGGAGAGAGAAAACCACAGTTGGAACATACCTGAAAAAAAAACAGAGTGAAATTAGTCTTCAATCACATAATATAAATGGAAACGGCATTTGAAAGCATATACTGTAGTATGAAATGAAAATGGAAGCATATAGTATGAAATGAAAATGAAAGCATATAGTATATTATCATCCAACACAATAGGTAATAAAATGTAATGTGAAGTAGAATTCCTCATAGTGGAATGACTGAGCTGGGTGCAGTAGTCATTCTGCAAGTTCTAATTCGATGACGTCATTTATGGCATGTGCAGCTTTATGACGTCATTTTGGTAGGCATAAGGCTACTGCAAAACAATATTAAATTAAAATTATTTTCAACTTGTATGAAAAATCCTAATGAAAAATAATTTCACGAACCACTCGAATCTCGCTCGTCAAATATCGTTCAAAAATCAACATAACCTTCACGAACGAATTCCATCCGGCAGCCGGCTGCTCTTGAATTTCCGGACAGTTGGTAGCGACGGCGGTAGCGAGAGAGAGAGAAAGGGAGGGGAGAGAGAGAGAGTGGAAAAATATTAGGTGAGATTCCGCTAAACAAATAATAAAATAATTCATCTGCAGACGTGACAGAGAGCAGAAGGAGATGGGAGCAAGGAGAATGAAAATGAAATGAAAATAAGACGAGAGAGAAAAAGCGAGGCAGCGGCTGGGCTGGTCAATTACCTGGCAAACACAGGAAGCAGCGCATGGCAGTGCACTAAATGAATGACTTCACTGCTGACGAAATTTGCACTGGATGGAATTCATAATCATAATACAGTAAAATAACTGAGGCGGTGCCTAGCCAACACCGTGTGGTGAGGAAGAGGATATGAAGAGGAAAAAGAAGAAGGAGAGGTAGAAAAAAAGGAAGAGGAAGGAGAAGAGAAGTGGAAGAAGAAGAAGGAGAAGAATATGCAAAAGCAGAGGAGAAAGAAGGAGAAGAAGAGGAGAGGGAGTAAAAGGGAAAGAGGAAGAAGAATAAGAGTAAGAAGAAGAAGAAGAAGAAGAAGAAGAAGAAGAAGAAGAAGAAGAAGAAGAAGAAAGAGAAGAAGAATAAGAGTACGAAGAAGAGGAATAGGAATACAAAGAATAAAAGGAGAAAGAAGAAGAATAAAGTGGAGAAAGGAGAAATAATAAGAATATGGAAAAAGAAGAAAAGGAAGAAGAGGAAGAAGAAGAAGAGGAAGAAGAAGAAGAAGAAAAAAAGAAGAAGAAGAAAGAACAAGAAAAAGAGGGAGAGAAAGATAAGAATGGAGTTGGAGTAGCAGTAGGAAGGTCAAGGACAAGGCAAAAGTAAACTGATGACGAACGCAAACAATTATGATAGGTTGTGCCAACTAATCATTTTCCAAGCGGTGATTCACATTGAAAGAGAAAGACAGTCGGACAGAGGTAGGGTAAATGCAGAATGTAGCAATAACAGGAATTAAGAGAAGAAAGATAATATGGAGAAAAGGTTTATAATCCCAACATAAAGTGGAGTACAAAATTCATTGAAAGGGGTAATTCATTGATCTTGTAAAATATGTAAAATCAAGACACCGAGAAAAAAGAAGAGCACAAGTAAATAGAAAATAATAAATCATTGCAAAATAAATAACCTCAAAATCCTCCACAGATTGGAAAAATTACAACACATTGCTGCTTGAAATACAAATCATTCATGGACAATTATTGTTTCAAAACAAATAATAAGTTATTAAAAAAATTATAGTAAAATGATTTTAAAGCATTAATTTTGCAATAAAATTGAGAATTTTCTCAATAAATTGGAAGTTTCCCATAGTTCAATATATCCCTAACCAGCAAAAATGGGACAGCCTTTTTGTCTGTTGAAAGTCAAGTCGAAAAAGCCTCCAACATGGTCACACCGATAAAATCGCCCAATTTCGGTAAAACAAAGCAAAGAAAGGGGATGAGCTGCGTTTTCCAAGTACCAAAAGGACTGACTCCCTTGCTCTTGGCCCCAAAAATGCTATCTTATCTGAAGGAAGTGCAATGACCCGAAAGCAGTAGCTGAACCAAAGACTTCTCCAGGCCTAAATAAAAGAGAGCAGCTGAATTATTAACACAGCAACACAGGGCATCGTCGTTGAAAACAATTCTTGGGGAAACATTGGAGGAAATGCTCATCGAAAATTATTCAATAAGAATAGCCTTGAATTGTTCAGCTGTACAGACATGCGCTGTTATAACATAGCAAACCATGATATGCTTGTCTGGTGTGTGGGTTCTTCACGAGTGAGCTTTTCCATTCAATGTTATTTTATAGGATTAACTTTGTACGTCTTCAAACGCCTTAACAATCTAACCACTCGAAATTAGTTTAAAGTTGAATTGAAACCACAATTAATATCATCACTGTATTTACAAAGCCTCTTCAATCTTTATCAGGAATATGTAGCGTTTCGTCCGACATCCAAATTCTTGGAAATTAGTAGCGTTTCGTCCGATTTTTGAGGCTTCACTTTGGGGATTCACATTGGGTAGAACACCTCTGACATCTAGACGGCTGAATAATGAAGTTGTAACTTGAATGACCCAGTAACTGCTGCCATCTTACGACAGAATTCAGAACTAGCTGCGTTGTTCATTGCCGACCAATCAGGGGAGAGAGGCGGAGCTTGGAGGCGTGTCTGTAAAAATTGAAGCTGAAAATCACCCAGTAACTGTAGCCATCTACCGGTCGAATTCAGAACTAGCTGAGTCATTCATTTCTGGCTTACCAAGAGATAGTAGGCGGAGTTTGGAGGCTCATGATTTACAAATGAATCATGGAATAATTTTGACAAGTATTGTTCAAGATTTTGATTGCTGAAAAATGAATAAAAAAATTCTTGAAACACAATAAATTATTGAATGAGAAATACTTTACAGAAATTTAATATTCATCGTTGACTTAGGCGAGCTTCAATTGATGTAGAAAGAGAAAAGAAATCATGAATTTATGAATAGCATTAGGGTTTTCCAATATCGTTCCGCATTATAATATCTCCCAGCTAGTGAACGGATCAAAGATTATTTAGAAAAGCTTCTTGAGCATCTTTCTCGAATCTTTCCTCAACGAAAAAATATCACTCACCACTAAGTGAAGTTGAGAACGAATAAATTGCTACCAAGTAGGCCTAAATAAATACATGGATTAGAGGGTAAAAATACTTTGATTATTCTATGTGAATCATATTGTTACATTGGTCTAGTTTTATTTAAAAATACCATCTCTTTGTTATAAAATAATAAACTGTTGAATTTAAACACAGTTGATAAAAGAATTAAATAAAGCGATATAAAGATAAATAAATAAAGATAAATTTAAGGCGACCAAGCCTACTAGAACCTACTACTGCTGTGAGAAGTAGCCAACAGTAATAACTTTAATCCATCTACGTACATGAAGTATTCCATTAACTCTCTTTCATTAACCTCAGTTCAACCTCCAAAACCTATCACCTACGTACGGTATATCGTATTACAGTAGTAAGTAACCAGACATAAAATTCACCTTATCAACAGTAGCCTATTGAGCAGAAATTTCCTATAAAACAAGAAGAGTCATATAACTCCACTATACTAGGCAATCTACTTCAGTCGGATAAGCTGTAAGGTAGAGAACGATAATAATTATTACAATAGCAAGTTCTACGTCTCCTCAAGGTATAACCAAGTTCAATATTAATAAATGATGCTTAGATGAGTACCTACTGAGAGTAGGCCTGTTGAAAGTTATGACACTTTCATTGCTATTCCCAAGCTATAATGCAGTAATGTGGATTATTGTACGAGATAGATAAAATGATAACTAGATTTCACAAAACTGCGACTATTGAACTGCATGGATTAGTTTCAAATTTTCTCTTTCTTCTTTCTCATTATTTTCTTCTTCATCCTTCTTCTTCTTCCTTCTTCTCCCTTCTTCTCCTCTCTTCTTCTTCTTCTTCTTCTTCTTCTTTGCTTTTCTTCTCTCCTTCTTCTACTCCTCCGTCTTCTTTTTTCACTTTCTTCTTCTCCTCCGTCTCCTCTTTCCCTTTTTCATCTTCTTATTCTTTATCCTACCCTCCCTCTCTCTCTTCCCTTCTCTACTACTCTCTTACGATTCCTTCATCTTTCTCTTTTTCTCTCTCTGCACAAATGTACTTAATGGTGCAATGAACAATGAAAAACAAAGAACACCGAACTAAATCGCCTGAAATAAATCATTTTAAACTATCCTTTGTTTCAATAGACTGACTGACAATAAACTGTCTAATCAATCAATATAAGACAAGAATCTGATGATACACATCATAGTAGATACAAGTATCATCATAGTCGTGAAAAACGGGCGACATACAATTGTACCGTACTGAAGCATTAAGCTAGCGTACTAGTCACAAACCGCGATTTCTCTATCATTCTGTAAGAAAAAGAAAAAGAGAACGTATAAGAAAATTTCCGTTTCAAGCGAACGTCAACTGGAACGAATCTGTTGAAGATAAGATTTCCCAGTCGGTGTGCCAAACGTGAGTAATTCTCGTCTCACATACCAACAATTTGTTTGCCGATCTTTAAATAGGAGTAGCCTACACCGCAGAAATATTTACCAACATTTCTGACAAGCTATAGACGAATTTAATTGAAAAATCTGGAAAATCCTAATAATTAATTCACTAGGTACAATATCAATATATTCAGTCAACGAGCAGTTGCACGGAAGCCAATTAAATTCAACCTCCTTAGAATGATGCCATTCAAGATTGAATGAAGAGTTTTATTGCACATAAGTATTACAGGCGATAACGCCAATTTGGCTACGCTATAAATAAATGCCAAAAAAATAAGAAATCCAGAAATAATTTCCGATTGTTGTTTGTAGATCTACTTATGACAAATTCATTTCACAGCAATTGCTATAATTGCTCTCAATTTGTAATATATGCTCTACATTATTGTTTTCAAGGGTAATGCCACAACCCTCTACAAAGCCAATATGTCATGAGAAAATTTCCTTATACAGTACTACGAGGATAAAATACTAGACTACTCAATAGTAGAGACTTTTGACAATTTAATGATGACAAAATATTACGATGGCTACTTCAATGTCGCGCAATAATATTGGCATTGTGGTAGAAATTGTGTTGAAATTACGATATTCTGGAAGCAGAAAGATTTCTGGTCTGTGAATTGATCACGATGGCCGTACAGTGTGTAAGCTTGATTGAAAGCTTCATGACATAAACCAAACCCTTCAAAAAGATAGGGGCAATGGAATTCAGTAGCAAGCGGTGCTCTCAAGTAGTAACGAGCGATAAGCTATTACAGGATTGGCGACCAAAATATGAGCACGGTGGAATCTAGACAAGATGAAGGGTGGAAGGGGTTGCCCCATTCCGTATTCATAGCAGCGTCCCGATCATGTAAAAGTCTCTCAGCTATGGGGTCGAAGCTTAACCTCAAAGTTCAACTCCTGAAAAATGATCCTCCCATACAAACTTGATGCATGGCAACGATATGATTTTGGCTTATCACTGGAAAAATTGCCATCTAGTAACTTTCATAAATCAATGAATCCAAAGTAAAAAAATCGATTCGCTGGATGTCAAGTATCTTCAATCTCATACAAATAACAAGCTCATCAAAATAAAAACTAAGAAATGAAGTAAACGTATGCACAACATCACATGTTGTATTCATAATAATATACAGTAGAAAGCTCAGCACCAATTAAAATAGAGTGAAAATTGGCGTATAAATTAAAATCTGACTCAACCAAGTTGGCACGACTCCAAAATTTGACTGAGGGCCACTGGTCGCGAGTCCCAGTTTACTTGCACACATTAAATCCTTTTGAATATAAAATTTGATTGTGGAGCAGTAATTCACAAAAAAATCCAGTTTCTCAAAGAGACCAAGGATTAGGTATTCAGGCTATAAATAAGATAAATAGGTATAAATAGGATTAGGTAGCCTGTTCAGGCTCAAGTTCCTCAAAAATATAATGGATAGTGTTTTTTCTATTGATTATTTTCATCTCTGTGTATTTTTGGAAAAATTGTTATTGAAAAAATAAATTGATTAATTGATTTTTAGTCTATCTATTGCGATTGTTGAGTGATAGTTGATAGAAAAAATCAAACAATCATTTGAACTACTCCGGTAACATAATAACTGCAATCAACCCACTAAAAGAAGGTGCAACAAACATAGAACACAAGTGCAACAAAAAAGCACAAAATCCACAGCCTGCACCAAAAAGACACTAGGCTACACAAACCAAAGACAAACAACGGCTATTGCAATTACAGTAAAGTGTGAATGGCCGCATAAGTAGGAAAGGCGCGGTAAAGGGGAGGAAGAGAGAGGGAGGCGATGGAGGAAGAGGGGGAAGAAACAAAAGGGTAGCAAGTTCTGCTATTCATTTCCCCAGGGAAATCCAGAGCTCATGATAGTTTTAAATATTCATAAGCAATTTCCTCGGACGGAGCAGAAATCTCGGTCAGAAGCCAGAAAGACTTACTCAGCTTAATGATTGCTGTCATTTGCCAATCACTACTCGATAACATCAGATATTTCATTGTACCCCTCATCACACCCTGCCCCAATGCAGATTCATCGTTGTGCCCCAATTATACCTCAAATTTCTCAAACGTCACCACATGTAATTGAAAATACAGCAGTAAATTGTAGTTGAAAAAGTACAATTTCAAGTTGAGATGAAATTAATTGAAATAGAGAGAAAACATCAATTATTGTCATTGAGAAATGTGCGAGAATATCAGCTAATTGAACCTGCAAATTCATTTGAACTCGACATTATCAACAGGTTGTTTCAGAACTCCCTACCAATATTCCTGGTTAAAAACCATATCTAAATATCATAATATTCAAATTTTATTTATTATACACTCATATATATATTATTATAAAATGACTCACATTCCATTATTGTTTTTTTGACTCATTATCTTACTACAATACATGATTATCTAAAATTATGTTTATTATTTCATGATCATGTAATAGACGATTTCTAAAATAGAATAGACTACTCTCAGACACTTGTGATAACAATTTCTCTATTACAAGTAGTTAATCTCAAAAAATTAAATCGATACTTCACCAAATGCTATTGGAAAAGGTATTGTAGACTTTCTTAGTAGTTCTTTCTTTCTTGTAGACCTTCTTTCTCTCTCCAACACACACACACTTCCAACTCACTCTCTCTTTCTCTATTACACTCGCAGTACCTTTTTTCTTTGAGTAAAAACACTAGTCAAAACAACAAAGCAGATCAAGACAGTTTGCAATTATTGAAAAGTGCTGACTGCGTCTTTTGATGTCGATCGCAGATGCACATTTCCATGAAATCAGAACCGCACTACTTGTTGATTTCAGAGAACCAATCACAAGTCAGTAATAATAACTGCCACTTTGAAACAAAGCATAGAAACTTTCAGTTCAGTTCAGTTGCTAGCGTGCGGTTATCGGGTGAAGACGTACCGTATATTTCTCTTCAAAGTACATTTTGTGCTAGGGTTTCTTGCAAAATTTGATGTTTTGTGAAGTGTTTTAATTGGGAATCGTGTTATTGGGGTTGATTAGTATCTTATTGGTACAATATTGTGATTTAGTACCGTGTTATTAGTGTTTATATAGTAATCTTAACCTATAACCTGTTGTACGCTTCAGGAAGCGTATAATCTGTCTTCCATGTATAGCAGGATTCTTTTAAATTGTCAGAAACAGCTAATTGATGCACGCTCGTTTACTAACGTTAAATCAGCTGTTTTCTGACAAGTTAAAAGAATCCTGCTATAGAGCATAACATAATACAGGGTTTACGTTGTCACCGAACATTTGTGCTCAAATTTGTTGTTTTTCAGTTAAATTTCTTTCAAATCTTATCCATCACACGTGTGATGTGTGGGTAGATCTCTTTTGAATTTGCTATTGACATTAACGTTGGTATTATCACAGGTGGAGGAAAAAGAAGTTGGTCCTTTATCTGAGGTATTATTCCCAATTCCAAAATATGATAATAAAACTTTCATATCCACTATGACAAAGAATAATGTCACATCTCTCGCTACATGATGTTGAAAACATCAACAATATTCCTGTAATATAATTGTAAATCGTTGAGTGTCATAATTTTTCCTATAAATTCCTATCTAATATCTGAATAGATTGGATTGTCTTTCAATGTCTCGCATACTAAGGTTACTGAACCACTAATTCAATGAAAAAATACTATTATTTCTTCCAACAATTTAGGTTCAGACCTGACTCAATTCGTTATTGTGGACCTTTCTTTGTCTTGTGCCTTCGGTATAACATGGTCAACCTTGTTATGTTAGAGCTTTATGATTGTGTAAAATCCAAATTCACCATAACTTCGGTCCGGGACGATGTTTAGTACTGTTTGAATAGTGCAGTGAAAGTCATTTCCGTGATTAGTTATAAGTGTTCGACAATTCTATTTATTTTTGAGCCGAATGGGGAATTGAAGAAGTTGCTGGTCGTTTGGTTTTTGGTTGATAACAGGCGATGGTACTCCAATAATGGTGAGCTCTTTTACCCTATACTTACCATATTTAATTACAGTATTTATTTATTTACAGTGACATATTATCCATCAGGCAAATGCCACACTGGGCCACCAGTGGCGTCACTCTGCTGGCTAAATATTTAAACACAGAAAAGCCACCAGTGGACATATGTTATGTCCAAATGTTTGGCCGTGAACCGAAAAAAATGATTTCTACAAATCTATAATATTTTATGTTCACTTGGAACGAGTTGTTTAATCTGCCACTGGCGTAACGCACCGATAATAGAGCGAGTGGGGCAGTCGCTCCAGGGCGCAAGGCTCTGAGAGGCCTACCTTTTATGGAAAACATTTTCGTTTCAAAGTTGTAGAAAATTTCTAGTTTAAATGCATTTTCCGTTTTCTTTAAAACCACACAACAGTACTACTTTATCTTGACAAGGCATACAAAGTCGTTCTTTTTTCATTTGTATCTTCCACAATTTTCCGGAGGACAACCCCCACAAACTAAAATTGAATTAATTTTAATTAAATTTAATTGAAAATCTGATTGGAGCGAATTTTAAATATTTCATACTACTGTGATAATAATTTTTGGGCATAGGACCAAATTTCAAAATCAAAGTAACTTCTTGAGTTTATAAAATTGATTATGAATTCTTCTTATATTATATTAATTATATTATCTTCTTATATTTTATAAAATTTGAAGTGTACATAAATTGATTGTTCCGTGACTAATTGAAATGATATCCTATAGTCAATTAGTCACTATGACAATGATGATAGCAACTTACGAGAAAAATTGCTCACCAATAAGGCACCTCTCCACTAGACACGCATTGTTATAATGTAGTACACCATAATATGCATGTCTAGAGTGTGAATAGCCTACCCAAAAAGTAATTTGTTCTGTTCAATGTTATTTCATTGGGTGGCATTTGATTAGAAATTTGAAGAAACGCCTTGAAACTTGCACCTTCAAATACATTCATCATAACAGAAACATTCAAATTATTCGGGAAAACTATTGAGAAAACTACAGATACAAAAATTGATGGATAAGTGTGAAACAGATATACTCTAATATTCTGCCGTCATATTCTAATACGGGTACATTACAATATTATTGGATTTCCAGCTAGCAACAAGGCGACTTGTCAAGTGGAGAACAGAATTGCACTTAGAAAGGTGCTTGCTTGGGCGATCTATATAGATATACTGTGCTGTATTACAATGTTAATAATGGGATATTGGCTTCCATTTGCTGTTATCACACGGTTTGAATGCAATGAATATACATAGTAAGCTGGGTAGATACAGTTATTGTTGCGAGCTGCCTACAATGGAAATAGTCAAGCCAATCGATATACTGACATTAAAGTGTATGAATATAGAGCTAGTAACAAGTGGAGCCGAGTTTAAACTAGTGATAGGTCGTTGACGGTTCGAGCATCAACGAACCTGTTTTAAAATAACAATTAACTAGTTGTAAAATCAACGTTAAATTTCCATGGTTCAAGTTGAAAACCTAAAGAGCCCATCACAAACATCAGAGATAGTACAATAAAACGTAGGTTTGAAAAAGACTGAAGGCTCAACAAACCTAAGGACCTACAAACCTACTTATTATTGTACTATTACTGATTTTTGTGATAGGCTCTTTAGGTTTTCAACTTGAACCATGAAAACTAAACTTGTTGAGTCAACACATTTCTAAAGTAGCAACTGCACACACATTAGTCATTGCATCGGTGTGTTCAACTATGTGAATTACTGTGACTAAACGTGACTAATCTCGTCTTGACTTGTCTTGTCTAACCAGTGTACGCCCAGCCTTAGAACGTAGTGAGGAGACATACGGCAATGCCGTTTCATACTGGACTATGAGCATGGAATAATGTTTCCATGTTTCTGTTGATAGCGAGATTGGTTAACTTGAACATTTATCAGCTATGATCAGCAGTACAATCTAACAGCCCTGTAACCAACACAGAGTACTGCAAAGCAACAGGTAAGAAAACTCAGTACTGCAGTTGCAATATTTTTCTTCCATTGGAAAACTGAAGCCACTTTCAAAAAACTATCAGTTGTAGTGTTTTATTGGTAGTTCTCTAATGAGATTCATGAGCTTTATCAAACAGACACTGATCTTTCTTCGAACGTCTCTCATCCAGTTGCCCTTTTAGGTTAGCAAAAAATTCACAATTTCAACCGAATGTTGTCAAAACATCAAAGACGAAGAAACAGTTGAACCGTTGATCACCAATAAACCGTTAATTCAATTAGTACGTTGATTCAACTTCCACCTCCAGTCCATACAAAACATACAGAGCAACCACAACTACAAGTGGTAGTAACAAAGGGTTGAAACAACCTTAACCCTGTCCGTGTCTATAAATAAGCCTTTCTACTCTATCTGAACAGTTATCGACAGATTGAAACTTTTATTAGCCGAGATAAAGACTGGCTTTGTCTTGTTGTAAGTGCTGGTATAAGGGATGGGGGAGTGGGAGGGTAGGGTTAAGTAAAGAGTTTGACTTGGCGCGCGCGGTTAGCGCTGGTGTAATAACAATGAAGGAAAACGGATTCTAGATAAGCTTTTCCTATAAATGGCGCTTTTCTGTGTGCTTTGCATTTCGTCTCCTTTCTAAGGAGACAAGCTCAAACTTTTGATCGCCAAATGACGGCTAATCGGGAACTCGTTCTCTTATCGATTGGTTCTCAATTTTCGTCATGATTGGTTCATCATGATTATTTTAGTAGGTAATTTGAAGATACTTTCTGTTTTACCAATTGTAGGCTACATGTTCGAAAATTGATTTTAATTGAGATGGATTTGAAAACGAATAAGCAATTTATAACGTTGTATCAGTTTGATAGATTAAATTTGTAGAACAAATATTGTGAAATCTTTCCATAATAGAAAAAACTTTTCACTTTAACAATTTCAAAACGTTATTTCTATTCTTTCATAGATTAGTCTTCAATTTTTGTAAATGAATTGCCTTCATCATGATATTTTTAGTATAAAACGATACCATCTATTTTTCAACGTTTGTATGCTTTCAATTTTAATTGAGATAAATTAACACGAATACAACATTAACCAAAATAACGTTTTATCAATCTTTAGTCTTTTCACGTTCTTTTCATCGATTAGTAGTAAATTTTAAAATAGCAACAGTCGTGAAATAATAATCTTTGAAACAAGCCAGAAATCATTGAATGATACAACATTGACTGTAGAGAAATTGAATGAGGGTTATTGTTACATTATACCATTCTCTTTTCCCCTACACAACTACTATTATACCCAACATCAATCCTTAACTCACTTTCTCAATATCTTTCTACACAACTACTATACATACCAAAAATTAATCATACCTCACTCTCTCAATATCTTTCTCACTCTTCCACCCTCACATAAAATCCCTCTCCAACAAAACCACAACAATTCTCTTAATCTTCCATTCTCCCTATTTCAACACGCACAAAACCAAACTCTGTACTTTATCAATATCTCTCTCAATCTCTCACCCTCTCATACAATCACTCTAATACTCCAGCTAGAACTAGAGCGCAAAATTTCTCCAAATCACTCTCTCTCACACTCTTTCTTACTCTCATTCTTATTCACAAACTCTCTTTCTCTCTCTCTCGAACGACTCCAGTGTCGAGAGTTCATTCGAGACGCAACGGTAGACACCTTAACGCCTAGGTGAGCAACAGAGCACATCACATGAGTGTGTGTGCTATACATCCAGCAGAAGAGCATCCATCAGATTGAGGAGAGAAGCAGCCACTCACACCACAAATACTAAAGCCATCATCCACATGAAACCTTACATATTCTCACACATGCAAAGACACACACACACAACAACACACACACACACACACACACACACACACACACACACACACACACACACACACACACACACACACACACACACACACACCCACACACGTCTTATGTTGTTGATATCATTTATTGTTGCTAGGAAAAGCTAACATGTAAAGCAACGGTAACATCATTACCGAACGACAAATCCTTTTCATACACGTTGCTTGTGACAATTGTCGTTAGCTTCAAATGCCAAGAAGCTTAGTTTAGTTAAGGTTTGTAAACCACCGTTAAGAGTCGGTAAGAGCACAGGCTAGGTTATCTTATTTACCTTGCCTATGGTAAGAGTAAGCTTTTAAACTACCGGGAAGCTCAAGTTCTTCAGGTGAGGTGAGTAAACACTGAGAGAGTCCTTTGAATGCCTTTGACAGAACAGTTTCTATGTCTGAGACAGATTACAGGGCGCGCAGATAAAAAGGGGAAAAAACATGTAACAACAGTTTCTCAATAGTTCACAGTTTCGGACGTTTCTTTCAATCCATATGAACGGTACCAAGGTTAACCTACACCCAGCGACTACATTTTGAAATTCATAACATTAGAAAGAATGTTTACAAAACCTAAAAATGGAAAGTCGACAAGGAAAAGCGTCTCGGACACGGTGCTTTGAGGCGGCTGACCAGAAACAGTGACTCCGTATAAAAACGGGAAGAAGAAGAAGAAGGAGAAGAAGAAGAAGAAGAAGAAGAAGAAGAAGAAGAAGAAGAAGAAGAAGAAGAAGAAGAAGAGGAAGAGGAAGAAGGCGGAAGAGGAAGAAGAAGAAAAAAGAGAGATTGTTTACAAAGAATATCATGCAACCTTATAGATAAAAACAAATGTACAAATACAGTATTACACCAAGTACAGTAATATTACAGATTACAGTCATTAATAATAATTACATTTCAACAACTGTGTGGATATTGCAGTAATAGTGGGAATACTTCTTTATACTGTATATTATGAGACACTTCCAGGAAGCGCCCAGCAAAACCACTTGTTGTAGTAGAAAGGCGACTATTCACTAATTGCACGAAATTGAATTAAATTTAACCACTGTAAAATGCAACGGAATCTCTATTGAGCTTCGCCAAATAACGTCATTTCACGGCGGTTAAATTCAGTTGAATTACTTTCGTGCAAGCGACCGCAACTTGCTAGAGACAGTAGAAAAAGTAGTCTAAATTTTATTCTTTATTCATAAATTTACAAATTCCAAATGCTGCTACATGAGCCAAAATTCACACTCGAGCTGCTACATCGGTTCAAAATGAAAGAGATGCCAATAGACGACGTGAAAAAGTTTAACAGAATATAGGAGAATATAACAGACAAATACTGTTGAAAGCACCACTATTTGAGGATGCCATTCACGTAAATAGCTTCAAATGAAATTAGCACGGGAGGTCCGTAATATTCTCTCTGGCTAGACCACCATGTACCAACATGACCCTCCTCACTCCCCCAATCCATACCAAACTACTACAACCGCTAAAAACATTTATGGCATTTCAAAATAGTGACCCGTTTTCAGACCAAGCTCTAGTTTTTTTTTACAACCGTGCACTAAAATTCTGCACACAAATATTCACCTGTTAGTAGTTGATAGAAGAGGGGAACCTAATGGCTGCCAAACAATCGGTTTTGGTGCATGAGTTTCAACTACTGCCGCCGCCACCCACCCCATCACAAATATTTATTTTTCTGGGTTAATTGCTGCTTCAAAACCACAGCTGAAAATCTATCTCTACTAGGCTATTGAGAGCAAGCGATAAGATGGGAGCGAACGTTTGTTGAGAAAAACAAGCCGGAAACTGATTGAGTTCTCAATAAATTTGAGTTGCTAATTGTGAGTCAAATTTTATAGAGCAATGCGTAGATGTTTCATAAATTTTAAAAGTCCCATAAAACAGGAAACATACAAAATATCAATAGGACGACGTACTTTGTGATAAACTCATACGTCTACAGTCTGCCTTATTCCTGTATTACAGAACTCTTTTATGAAATAGGTCCCAGGGACACAAACAATAATATTCCAGGTTCTATTTCTCAACTACTTCATCGAGTGGTTAAGTGGTAGAGTGGGCATTACTGTCCAAACTTCGCCACGTCAGATCAATAAAGAAGTCATTCTATTCTATTCTATCGAGTAACCGATAGAAATTACACTGAACTGAGTAAAAATCTTACCTTTTTCTTTTTGGCTCGTTTATGCTGTTGAACGATTCCGAATGATTCTGAAACAAATAACAAAAAACAATTATTGAAAATGTAAAAATTCATTCATAAAACTGACAATCGAGGAATCGAAAACTTCTGTAATAGTTTTGAGAAAATCGCTAACAAACAACAAAAAGTTGAAAAAATATTGCATTCTAAGGGAAAGGTCGTAACAATTCAACTGTACTGATTGCATTAAATAATTTCGCATTACAAGTCAATTAAGGCTATGAATTATAGGGAAAATGTGTAACCTACTTCCTATCAGATATAACCTTGTTACTTTACATGGGATGCTCTACAACAACTTCATATTTTATTCACCTAGTTCTATTTTGGTGAAAATTAATTACACAGCTTTGCTTATCATACTAACCTACTGATAGCTTCTTGACTCAAGGTGCGATAGATTGCTGTCGATTCCACTAAGTAGGTAATAACTTAATAATTTGACAATGCAAGTCAATTGTGCCATGAATAAACTAAAACTTGGCTAGCTAATCGTCTAATCAACTGCTAGGCCGATCGATAAACGCCATAATTCAGGTGAATTACTATGGGTTAGTACAGACTCCCTGAACAAACACTAAAAACAGATTTCTAATACAACTTCTGTTTCAACAGGTTGGGATTTTTTATGAATGTTAGCAATATCGGTTATACATAAAATTAGCAAAATTTATAGCTCAATGCTTTGTTCAAAATAAGTTTATTGACAACAATATGCCCTTGTTGTTAGTTTCAATAAGAAATTTCTCGTTTTAAAAATACCTGCAATTTTCAACTATGCATCGTGTGGATGAATTTACAATACAATAGTAGTAAATTAAATAAAACACTAAAGGATATTGTCAATTCCACTGTTTTAAATCAAACAGTAATAAAACAGTGGAATTGACAATATCCTTTATTTCATTATGGAGTTCCACAACATCAATAAGATTTCTACAATAGTAGTAAGTACAATTGAAAACTGATAATCTGTAGCATCTAAACGATAATGCAGTCATTATTTCAAGTCAAAGTTAAATAAATATAGTCGTGTATTTTGTATGCAAATTTTAGTTAAATTTCACTAAGAAGATCTTGAAACCACATAAATTCAACATGAAATAAAAATAGAATAACTAATCAAATAGGCTAAAAATAAGAATAACTGACAATAACTACCATATTTTCTAGTTTTCGCACTCTAAACACAACCCTACTATTCCGACAGACTTCAACCAAAATTCTTTCGACTACTGACACAAAAAAAAAACTAGAAAAAGACAGAAACCTTACAAGCTAAACAGCCTGACAAGGAATCCGTATATTCAGCAGTAGCGTACAAACTGAGTAGTTCAGAGATGAAATAAAAGAGTGCAGCACTGTCACTGTCAATCAACACACTACAACTGAACGCTTTTCCGAGTTTTCCACGAGAGAGAAAAGGCTGACAATGGGTTTTTGGAAAACTCCTGAGTGTTCAACCAAAATCAGCGCTTGGAAATAGGGGGAAAAACAGAAAATTTCAGATACAGAAACAGAAAAAACAGATAAGTGAATAAGAGTGGAATAAATACATACATTTATGAATGTGAAGAGGAATTGAAATACTTTCAGTAGACCAATCAATACATCCTTAATATATCCATTGTTATCCTTAATATATCCAATGTAGCGTGGGAGGCCTCCAGTGGGGACCATAAATCAAATTTAAATGAATAAACAAAATTAAATAGAGTACTTTCGAAGATAAAGGAATACTTGCCTAAGGTAAAGAATAATTGAATGAAAGTGGAATAGATATGATTGAAGTAAGACCAAATAAACTTGAGTACTTCAGATCCAAGAAGAGTTGTAGAGGACATAAATTTAATGAATATAAAAATAAAATAATTCAATGTTTGAGAGGTCTGAAATAAAGAATAAATTTATAAAAATGAGGCAGTTTAAAGTAAAATAAACTGTGATACTTTTAGTAGACCCAAGAAATATCTTAGAGGCTTTCCAGCGATGACCAAATAAGTATACCACGCTTCGCCACTACTTAGAGGACATAAAATTATTGACAAGATTCAACACCAAGAATACGAATGCTTGAAAATGAAATAAGCATAATGCCAATTTATTTCGCATTATCGTTTTTGCATTCTCAAACACCGCAAAACATAAAAAATATTTCTTGAATGAGAAAGATGAATGATGTCGAAAAAAATGAAAATTTTCAGCAAGGCAACGCAAAGTTCTTCTTTTCAACAGCTAAGATAATAAAGTTGTGATGTCCTCTGCTTCCTGTGATGGCTCTGCGTCCTCTCCGCCTGCCTATACTACTCCAGGCAAAGTTTGTTACTATAGCGGCGC
This sequence comes from Laodelphax striatellus, assembly GCA_017141395.1. Taxonomy (NCBI): domain Eukaryota; kingdom Metazoa; phylum Arthropoda; class Insecta; order Hemiptera; family Delphacidae; genus Laodelphax; species Laodelphax striatellus. The sequence goes on along the minus strand of CM029531.1, from coordinate 6,004,106 downwards.
CACCATACTGTACAAAGCTTCGCAAAAAGTGGCCGTAAAACAATGTCTTGACCTAGTATTTCAATCGCAAAACACCAACTCCAGCTCCAGGACTCTTTTATTCCATAGTATGGCCCTCTCACTCACTCTCTCTTTCTATCACTTAATCTGCCTATCGATCTCATTTTCGCTCTCTTTCTGTAATGTATCTTGTCAGATATTGACAAATAGTTTTCATAATTCAAATTACATTAGGTGAAAATATGAAAGTAATAATTTTGGACCATGACTTGCAATTGAATGACAATTCAGGACAGGAACAGTTTTTAGTCAATCTTGATATTTTCCTAACTCTTTAATCCTAGTCAGTGTCATGATTTGTGCATGAATGATATTTCCTGAAAAATTCAATTGGAACAAATTTCGGAGGGGTTTTTAAGAAAACAAACACTTTTGAATAGAAAATAGACTGATCGGAAAGAATATAATATAAGCACTGTGATCAATGAGCAATTGAATTCAAATATCTTCATTCACGTGAAATTACAATAATAAATAAACAACGACTTTTATAAACAATAATACAATCACTGGATATCTTGCATTAATAATAAATGTTGGGATACTACAGTATTTTTTACACAAAAATTATTTTATGGCAAGCAATATGATATGCCTTACAAGACAACTATTTAGATCAAGTTAGTTGAGTAATTTTATAAAACTTGAAAAACTGCACCTTTAATAATCCACAGATTCTGGAGAGGCCAAACAATCAACAGAGCCAAGGTAAAAATTTAGCAGTTAGTAACCGACCAAGTTCCATCAAATTGCTAAAATAGTACAAATACTTTGTCAACAACTGTTCTAGCAAAGAACAAAGCACCAACTTGCTGCTTGAATAATATAATGTGCTTTACGGGGAGCTTTACGGTCGGGTAGATGACTTACTTTCTTCAACGACATTCGCCTTGTCAAGAGAGATCTCGTGACAAATCTTACTATAAATAATAGGAAGCTATTTCCAACGAATGGGGAAGCACGACTAGTAATGGAAATTCATTACATCCAGGTATTTTGTGCATCGATTATTTGGGTCTCAACCCCAACCCTGAAACCCCGGAGGGGTGGGTGGTCCCGGGTTACACTCACTTACTCCCTCAAACAGAATTAAAGCTCCACCAACATTCCCCCTCCCACACACCATCCCTTATTTTCCCTCTCACCCTCAATTCGCGCGCACACACACAAACATAATTTATTATTCAACCTACTGTCGCCATACCAGCACAATAACAGAGAACCTAACAAGGAAATTCGGTCGATGCAAACAGTATTTCCGACCTGATATCAAGCCTACCACTCTTGTAGTTCGTGACCACAATTATCATACAATTTCCTTCACCGATAAATATCTTAATTAGAATAGCTCTCTTACTGACACCACTATACAAGGCCTGGTGCGAAGGTATCAACACCAACGTTCTAGGGATTGTTTGGTAATTAACATATTCTTTCAAGTAATGGCCAGCTAAAAAGAAAATACAATTTTCGCTGTACAATTTTATCATCTAACGCAACCAGAGATGAAAAGGCAAGACTCTCTGAAAAGGCAAGGAGAACCAATGTACGAATCTGATGATGTGAAATGCATTAAATGAAATGTTGTGGTAACTTCAATATCGACATTTTACGGTAATTGAGTTCAATTCCATTTTCGTACAACTGGCCCTAAGTTGTTAGAAATTAACTGAACTATATAACTTGTTGATTTGATTGAAATTAAATCACCGGATTCTGTCAATAAGTTAAATAAATAGATTGGTTTCTACTTGTTCGCAGATTTGACGTCTAGTGGGATCGGACTCCCCCAATTTACAATTCTAATTGAATTATTTGAATAAAAATTTGAATTTGAAATCTTCAGTGTTGTGATAGGTTTGATGTTCCACCAAATTTAATTACTGTAAACTCATGGAGTCTCATGAAACTAACCAAAGTGTTTTAGTTTTCACTAAAAGAACTTTCTTCCTTGAAAGGTTAAAATAGAAACATAACACCTGATATATCTTTAAACTTCCTTAGAAGGTCTTGAAAAGAAAAATTTCTTCTTATAACAATAAAATTGTTATAATGTATTTGTAATTATTGTAAAAATGTATTGCAACGTGTAGAGATCATATTGTGATGGTGATGCATGGTTTCCCTAGACATAAGAAATCGACTAAATAAAGTTCATAACTATAATATATTCTGGTTATACCTTGTTTACACGTTACCATTGGCATATTCAAGTCAACTGGCATAAGTGATTTGGACCGTATTCCCGCTGACGACTACAACCTTAAACTAGATACACACGTTGCCATTGGAATATGCTAGTCAATTGGTTCCCAGTTTATAAACAATAATTGGTAACGTATAACAAGACAAAAACTAAATAAAAATTATGAACGTCAACCCCTAGGCCGTTAACAATAAACCACAACAAAAAAATTCAATTTCCTTGAAACCATTCAATTAAATTGCTGTGCACGGGAATTTATAACGGGCAATACAATTTCACTTCGACAGATGAGAGTAAAAAAAACCCCGGCGATGCACTTTCTCCCAGCGGAAATCGCAGGCAATAAAGTGTGCGACAACAATTCATTTCCGTGATTGTGTCGGTCAGTTGGTTGGTCGGTGGGTTGGGTCTCCCACAAGGGGGACACGTCATAGTACGTTATACAAATGCAATACACTGTAGTGACCAGCAACCAATCAGATGCAATCTCTGTATGATGAGAACCACACACGGTTACCAGTGCGTTCACTGGTAACCATACGCTATATATATATATATATATATACTAGATACTATATATACATATACTGGGCAGATGCAATCATATGAGTGCGTGCTCTGGGCAAGCGAGTCTTCCCTATGTCCATACTTGGTCGATTTTTTGTGCTGCACAGCATGCGGCCAGTGCTTAAGCATATGCAGCAAGATGTGCGGCACACAAAAATCGACCAAGTGTGGACTTGGGGATTGAGGGATGAAGCAGGAAAAGCGGAATAAAGCAAACAACAGAAAGATGGGAAAGAAAAAAGATGCAGATGACGAAGGAAACGAAGATTAGTTAGCGAACATTGGAAGAAGATGCAAAGATGGAAGAGAAGGAGAAGGAGAAGAGAAGGGAGAATGAAGAGTTATAAGGAATAGGAGCAGAATAGGAAAATTAGTTGGCGAACATTGGAAGAAGCTGGAGAGATGGAAGAGAAGCAGGAGGAGAAAGAAAAGGAGAAGGAAAAATAGGAGAAGGAGGAGAGAAGGGGAGAAGTGAGAATGAAGAGTTAGAAGGAATAGGAAAAGGATATGAAGAAGAATATAGAAGATGGGCAAGATGAAGAATAAGAAGAGAAGTATCAAGACGAAGGAGAAAGGAAAGAAACGAATCAGCAAAAAAGTAGAAGATTAGAGAGTAGAGTAGCAATAGTAAAAGAGAAAAGAGAGGGGGTAAAATGAAGAAGAAGAAGAAGAGGAGGAGGAAAAAGAGAACATAGGGAGAAGGACAAGAAGCAGAGGAAGTAGAAAATGGAAATCAGAGGATGGAGAATAAGAGGGAACGCAAGACGATGGAGAAAGGAAAAAAGAATCAGCAAAAAAGAGAAATGAGTGAAAGAATATCGAGAAAGAAGGATTTGTAGGAAATATAATGAAGAAGAATATAGATTAAAAAGGAAGGGGGAAGTATGATATAGAAGGGGAATGTAAAAGTAAAACAAGAAGCAGAAGAAAATGGAAATTAGAATGTTTAGAATAAAAGGAAAAGAAAGACGGCAAAGAGGAGGAAAAAGAAGGATCAGAAGAAGAAAAAGAAGAGGAGAAAAAAGAAGAAGCGAGGGGAAGAACAAGAAGAAGAAGAAGAAGAAGAAGAAGAAGAAGTGCACCAAGCATAAGAAGGGAAATTAGAACATAAGTAGAGTAAGAAATAGTAAGTAGAAGGAGAGAAAAAGGAGAAAAGAGAAAGATGTAGAATCTGAAGAAAAAACAAGAATAGAAACAAGTACTAGAAGACCAATAAGACCACTAGTAGAAGACCAGTAAGCAAGAACAGTAGAAAACAGCAAGACGAATAAGAAAAGATACAACACGAAGAAGAAATAGATAGAAGAAAGCGAACAAGCAGGGTAAAATGAAGAAAAATGAAAGTGGTACATAAGCAGAAGAATACAGTGAGTGAGTGATAAAGTAGTGTAGTATGCGTTTGCGCGGCGCGGCGCGTTGAAAGATAGTGCAACCATAAATATTGTCAGCTGTGGTCTTCGGGGGCCGATCGCCATCCATTAAGGATATTGCTTTATTGCATTACCCGGCCAGGGCCAGCCTGCAAGTAAATCTTGAAATCGATCCCACCGATAACAGTGTAGGTACCGATATACAGTACAGTACTTTCAATGAATAGTGATGCTCTCAAATACACTCCATCTGAGAAGACTCTTTCAACTCACTTCGTTCAGCTGACTCATTTCTCAATGGAAGGGTTCAATCAAGTTTAAGGGCCGGTTCATGAGCTCGGGATTTAGCCAAGTCCTAGACTAAAACGGGTGGCCACAGTAGCATCGACAAACGTTAGCCTCAAAACTATGTACTAAGGGCTCTCTATGCTGCTAACCCACTACCCTGTTGAGACAAACGTTTGTCGATGCTACGGTAGCCACCCGTTTTAGTCTAGGTCTTGGCTAAATCCCGAGCTCATGAACCGGC
>CM029531.1:5301874-5394374 GCA_017141395.1 Laodelphax striatellus | reverse complement strand
TATTGTAATTGTGCATGTGAATACATGAATAAAATATATACAATACTTACTTCTAGCGAGTGTACTTTTCTCCTGCATTTGAGATTTCCTCTAAATTTTCCTCATTTTTATTAGTCTTCGTCTTTTTTATTAGTTTCCTCTAAATTTTCATGGAACAGTCCCTAGTTTTCAAAACTAGATATTTAGTTCTCAATAGAATTCTTAGAAATTTGTGTTTGTGAACGTCATTTAGACAATTCAAAAGTCCATTCTTACATGGAAGTGAAGACTGTGGACTGGAATAGATTGAAATATACACCGAGTGTGCTGCTTCATAAGCAACTATGTGAATTAATGTGACTAAACGTGACTAATATCGTCTTTTCTTGTCTTGACTAACCGGTGTACGCCTAGCCTAACATGGAAGTAAAGACTGTGGACTGGAATAGATTGAAATAATTATCACATTAACCCCTTTCATAGTTTATTACGAGTAAGATGTAACTAAACTAGACTATTAGAGACTGGAATAGATTGAAGAAGTTCATATCCAAAATTTCACCATTTTTCAAAATTCCCTGTTGCTCACTCCTAATCTATCCACGTTTTTTCATTGAAACATTCTTCTCACTACAAGAAATGCTCACAAAAAAGCCAGGCAGAAATAAGAAGAGGGAGGAAGTTAGAAATGGAAGGAGAAAATTGAATGAAAGTGTTGTCTCTTTCAAGTGAGCCCATTAGTGAGACCTACCGACTCAGGGCTTTTTAGAAGGCCCTTCAGATTTTCGAAACCTTTGTTTTCCTTCCACGTTTACTTTCGAAGTTCATTGACTTTTCTATTTCTTCCCGTCTTTTGTTACATTTCTTCCTTCCTTTTGTTCCCTTTCTTTCATCTTTTGTGTATCCAATAAAATAAAATAGCCTAAATTCATCCAAATAATGAACTAATAAGTTGAAAGAAGTAAAAGTAAAGCCCAAATGTTCATTGATCGAGGGAGGCATCAATTAGCTAAACATTTTATGAACAGAAATACTGTTGAAGAATGAATTACTGTTTCGGATGCTTTTCCCAGCTAGGAATGCTTGAATTGAATACAATAAATGAATATTATTAATTCCCTGAAACCATAGAGAAAAATTCATGGGTTATTGTATTTTGTTTATAATTATAGATGAAAATTACAAACGTAATTGAGTTAGAGCTGTCATTTTGCTCAATGACAACATTAGAAGAACCAATATACTGAAAGAAGTAGAAAGTAGGAGAAAGGAGAAGGAGGAGGAAAAGAAGACAAACATGGATAACGAGAAGAAGAAGCAGAAAAAGAAGAGGAAAAGGAAGAAGAAGAAGAAGAAGAAGAAGAAGAAGAAGAAGAAGAAGAAGAAGAAGAAGAAGAAGAAGAAGAAGAAGAAGAAGAAGAAGAAGAAGAAGAAGAAGAAGAAGAAGAAGAAGAAGAAGAAGAAGAAGAAGAAGAAGAAGAACAAGAACAAGAACAAGAACAAGAACAAGAACAAGAACAAGAACAAGAACAAGAACAAGAACAAGAACAAGAACAAGAACAAGAACAAGAACAAGAACAAGAACAAGAACAAGAACAAGAACAAGAACAAGAACAAGAACAAGAACAAGAACAAGAACAAGAACAAGAACAAGAACAAGAACAAGAACAAGAACAAGAACAAGAACAAGAACAAGAACAGAGTTTAGATCCATGCAATGTTTGTGTCGCGGTTTGCGCGCGCAAGTGAGGACATGGCGGGACAATGACCCTGGAAGACATGATAAGAAGGAGAAAGAGGCGAAGAATACGAATGGAATAGAAGAACGAATACTGCTGCTGCGGAAATGGTCTTCCTTTCTTCCTTATTGCGGCAGACACAAGAACAAGAACAAGAACAAGAACAACGAACAAGAACAGAGAACAAGAAGAAAAAGTAGAAGAAAAAGAAGTAGGAGGAGGAGTAGGAGGAGGAGGAAGAGGAGGAGGAGGAGGAGGAGGAGGAGGAGGGAGGAGGAGGAGGAGCAGGAGAACAAGAAGAAGAACAAGAAGAAGAAGAAGAAGAAGAAGAAGAAGAAGAAGAAGAAGAAGAAGAAGAAGAAGAAGAAGAAGAAGAAGAAGAAGAAGAAGAAGAAGAAGAAGAAGAAGAAGAAGAAGAAGAAGAAGAAGAAGAAGAAGAAGAAGAAGAAGAAGAAGAAGAACAACAAACAACAACAACAACAAGAACAAGAAGAAGAAGAAGAAGAAGAAGAAGAAGAAGAAGAAGAAGAAGAAGAAGAAGAAGAAGAAGAAGAAGAAGAAGAAGAAGAAGAAGAAGAAGAAGAAGAAAAGAAGAAGAAGAAGAAGAAGAAGAAGAAGAAGAAGAAGAAGAAGAAGAAGAAGAAGAAGAAAAAGAATAGGAAGAAGAAGAAGAGAGATGGAATGTTTGTCGGTCGTCCGCGACCGAAAAACGTCACGTAGCAAATCAGAACGTCACGTCGCGTTGCGTTTCGCTATTCCCATTTCACGCCTATTCCTACACCCACCCTCTAATTGAAATGATGTATGTAATAATTACAGAGGATCTTCGCCAATATTATATAATGCAGTGGAACCTGTTGAATTCAAACTTGAATATTATTCGATTAAATTGTTATTACCCTTGAAATTCCTTCGGTAATAATAAGTGATCCTTGATGTAAATTAGTAATAAGTAATGCATAACATTTTAAAGTTGAAACCCATCAATTTGTATCATTTGAAGTGTGCTGTCTTTTCGAAGCTCACCCAAAATGAAGGTTTGCAAGAATTCCTTTCAAAACTATGGTTTTCTGGACATTGTAATTGCAAGGTTTTTAGAAACTCACAGAAATGGTACAGCCAAGTTGTGAAGTTTTGTACTGCCCTCTTTTAATATTTTCATCATAATTATCCAATCAAGCGAATCCTATCATCTTTCTTGTTCAAAATATATTGTACAGAGTTGTGCTTATCTTTTGTCTCTGGATACAGGAGAAAAATCTTCTTCTTCTCATTGAAGGACAGGTTTCAGCTTCCAGGAAAATGTAATATAAAAGGAAAGAGTGATTCCTGGTAGTTTTGAGAAGCTATGCAGTACAGCCTTATTGCTTCATTCCAAGAGCTGGACCATACGTAAGTAAACATACGAATTGGGCCTTTCCTAGAATAACTGGACTTCTCAATGTGACTTCATCTTTAATAACCTTGAGCAGAGATTTTCAATTTCTTTGTGAATGTGGTTTCATGGATAAAACAATTCGAGGAAAGTGAGCAATAAATATTCCAATGATTTGCATTTGATACCAGTTTCAATTTTTGCATTTTTGCAGAAGGAGAAGAAGAAGGAGAAGAAAGAAGAGAGAAGAAGAAGAAGAAGAAGAAGAAGAAGAAGAGAAGAAGAAAGAAGAAAAAAGAAGAAGAAAGAAGAAGAAGAAGAAAGAAGAAGAAGAAGAAGAAGAAGAAGAAGAAGGAGAAGAAGAAGAAGGAAGAAGAAGAAGAAGAAGAAGAAGGAGAAGAAGAAGAAGAAGAAGAAGAAGAAGGAGAAGAAGAAGGAAAAGAAGGAGGAGAAGGGAAGAAGAAGGAGAAGAAGAAGAAAGAAGAAGAAGAAGAAGAAGAAGAAGAAGAAGAAGAAAAAAGAAGAAGAAGAAGAAAAGAAGAAGAAGAAGAAGAAGAAGAAGAAGAAGAAGGAATGAAAAGAAGAAGAAGGAGAAGAAGAAGGAGAAGAAGAAGAAGAAGAAGAAGAAGAAGAAGAAGAAGAAGAAGAAGAAAAAGGAGAGGGTGGAGAATGAAAATGCAGCATAGAGAATGATGAAAAAGAAGAATGGTGGAAGTGGGAAATAGTTTGAGTAACAAATAAGCTGGGATAAAAGTGGATAACAGAAGAGGAAGAGAAGGAAATGGAAAATTAGGTCGATAAAACGCGACGAGATGAACATTAAAATTGAATTATCATGTAAGCCATTTTGAATATGAACATAATAGAAATATTTGCATTCTCACTACTTCCTCTCCATTTCAAATAAATAAATTTCAAATTCCAATTGCATTATTGATAATCAAATTAACCAATGATTAGTAACTGTCAAAGGCCACTGTGACTCAAATTGTGTAGCCTACATAGGGCAAAGTGATTGATTGTACTTCAAATTGAATTTATTTGTATTGTTTGCGAGGAATAGTTTGACCAAAGGCAGTTGGATGTAGTAACACGTTTTCTACCTGTATTTGGTCATTTTTACCACAAACTCAATCAGCTGATTGAACAACAATATTTTAATTCGTGCGATAATTTATTTATTGAAAAGATACAGTATATGAGAGCACCAGGAAAACCATATTATTGCCATCATAACACGGAAAAATCGTACAAATTAGATTGAATATAAATTGGGTTCTTGAGTTACTTGAAAAATAAGAATTAAATAAAGTTATCGGATTCAATAAATGAAATCATGATGAGTTAAATATCATTGAAAATATTCATTGATGATAACAGAGACGTCCATTCGAGATGCCCCATTGAGAAAAAGGTTAGTCTCAAGTACAATAAAATAATAATATTCAATTAAATAACCTAAAATTGTGGTAGGTACTTGGGAGTATATCAGGCGCTGAAAATGGTAAATGTTAACAAGTGACACATCGGCAAGACGGGTAGCCACCAAATGGTCATAGCTCAAGCTCTAACTAAACTAACACTATAACCAAAGACAATTCAACTATTGAGTAGTTAAGTAGTTAAATAAAAATACTAATAAGTAATTGAATTGTCTTTACAATTTAAATAGTAAAAAGTTGTAATAAATAATAATATTGTCTTTACATAATAACACTTGTAGGCCTGATGAGATAATTATTGCATCATTATATTTTATAGTTTAAAATAATAAATATAAATTTGGCTGTATTAGGCCCTATTCATTTATTCCCTCACTTCTCAATTGCTGGGATATATTCAATAAATAAAGTAACACTGTTGTATTGTAAATATGTTTTTAATATATGAATAAATGAAATTTGAATTTGATTTTACAGCAATCTATATTTGGTTATTATATATGTACATTTTTTATTATGATATGTCTTATAATCTGTCTTAAATATGAACTCAAATATGAATTAAGTGATGAATTACCACGAAATCATTTTATGTAATAAATTAGGCCACTTCGTTGTTTCTTATCTCCATTTCATATGATGATTCCCACAAAAGTCTGTGACTTGTACTTAGTAATGAGGTGCAATGGTAAGGCTAGGCGTACACCGGTTAGTCAAGACAAAACAAGACGAGATTAGTCACGTTTAGTCACAGTACTTCACATAGTTGCTTATGAAGCAACACACACTGATTAGTCATTGCATCTTATTATGGATGATAAGAATAATGCTAGACGGAATGGGAATCGAACCTATTTATGAAGAAATAGCTTATCGAACTAAGCAGTGATATCATCATACTAATTGTAAGCTCACCAAACTCTGATAAATTTGTTAGATGAATGTCATAGAAATTAAATTGTATTTTGTTTCAAGAAGTGAACATTGGATACAATAAAGAGCTCAGAAATAATGATAAATTCTTGTTTATGAATAATACTCAAGAAGCTTGTTGATTTTTCAGTAATAAATTCATCAGTGCTTTATGAGGCACGCTTTTTGGTAGAAAAGGAATCTGAATATTTCCGCCATTTTTGACACTTTAAAAATGTTACAGAATCTCGTTAGATGATACAGAATGTGACAAACCTGATACGACATAATAATGACCACGTATCACGATACAACACCAATTAATCATTCAACTCATGGTGAAGTTCACTTTTTAAAACTTTGCTTGGATTTTTTTTATGAAATCTAATTCATAATCGATGTGTGGATGTGAGTTGATATTCAGCTTCAAATGGTGAATAAATGTAGAAATATAAATATGAACAACATTTCACATAAAAATATGAATTGCATTCATTAAAATGCAAACAAATCACTAAACTTATCCTCTAATAACATTGCATTAAAACGTTGTATTCCTTGATATTTTCTTATAAACTCTTATTAATATTTTTGTAACTTATAGTAATATTATTACTGTAAGCAACATAATTATTATATGATAAGTTACTATAAGCCTTGATATTTCCATAAACTGTATTTCATTAAATTTGCTAGGATATCATGCTAGTGAATACTTTTTTATGTGAAGATTACCTTTTTAACTTTTACTTATTTGTTGATTTTTTATTAATATTGTTTACTTCTATTACATGTTAAAAGAAGAGATAAAACGATTTATTAGAAAACTCAAATCAATGAATCTATTCGAAGTATGCTTCTGTATTTCAAATTTTATTTTGAATTTATTTGCAATGATAATAATCATTCTTGTTGTATTATATGGGATAGGTAATTATTTTGACAACATTTTAATGAAATGAGTTTTATTGCTGGCCTATGTTGAATATATTGTTTATATTCTGCAAAATTATTTCTATAAGTTTCACAAAATTAATTGTTTGTTATGTTTAGATTTGAAAATTATAAAGAGTCACTATTGAGATTGTAGAACTGTTCGATAATAATTCAAATGAAAACTGAAGGATTCTATCAATTTTAATTATGATTTGATTTGTTTAAGTTTCCTCAATAATTCATTAAGTAATGCCATTGAGATATCTGTAAAATTGATCTGTTCATATGAAATTGGTAAAAGTTGAAAAATGTTTCATCAACTCAGAATGTTCCTACCCTACCATTAAATGTATAATTTGTTTTCAAAACTTATATTGAAGAGTATCATCTACTTTAATTTAGAATTACTAATAATAGTAAAGTAGTAGAGTTCACTGAAAAGATTCAGAAGGAATAACTGCACCATTTTGCTGTGGCATCTGAATTGAAAATGAATTATTGACATCACAGCTCATTACAACTTTTAATTAAATTACAGTGTATAAGAAGTAATCCACCATACAATAGACTGCATCATAGTGGGTAAGTTCCTATACTATTTCAAAATTTCATGTAGCAATAACATTGAAATAATTCATTGTCAGTTCAGGTGCCTAAGCAACCATCTTTACACATACATTTTAAAAATAGGTTGCTCTAAATAATATGGTATCTATTTATAGAACCTATCTATTTAAAATAGGTACTGTACTTTAAAATAGCATGGAGTTGAAATGCATAGATGTTTTAATTCACTGTTACCTATTTTTATTTATTGTATGCGTTGATACTTCTACGACAAATAAGACATAGAAAACACAAACAAGACATTTTTGATTTTATCTAGTATGAATTATTCAATATTTTGTGAAAACAGTATTTGGGGAGTGATTAATACTGTATTAATTTTTACAAATTGAAAACTACCAAAGTATTTAATAAATACAAGTACAGTTCAAAGCAGGACAGTATTTGGGAAGTGATTAATACTGTATTACTGTATTAGTTTTTACAAATTATAAACTATTGAAGTATTTAATAAAAGTTTAGTTCATCTCATACTTAGGCTAGGCGTACACCGGTTAGTCAAGACAAGACAAGACGAGATTAGTCACGTTTAGTCACAGTAATTCACATAGTTGCTTATGAAGCAGTACACACTGATGCAATGACTAATCGGTGTGTGTTGCTTCATAAGCAACTATGTGAAGTACTGTGACTAAGCGTGACTAATCTCGTCTTGTCTTGTCTTGACTAACCGGTGTACGCCTAGCCTTAGAATGTATAGTTGTAAGGTTTTATTGAATTATTGTTCTTCTCGATTCCAAAACCAAATAAACGTTCGTCTGTCAATGCCATACTAAAATTCAACTCGAATTGTGCCAGCGATGGATTCAATATTTCAATAGAATCAATAAGTTCGTAACAACGAATGGCACTATCAAACCCCTGATTTCTAATTAATGGATGTGGAGCACGTCCCTATATGGAGTACAACTGACATCAATCAATACTATTTGCAAATCCATCTTGGCGCAAATATGTTGAGTCTCAATGTGCTTTACTGTAAATTCGTCTCTTTCAAGTACTTCACTCGAGATTTATACAACTCAGCTCTCCATTCAACTAGATTTAGTGGGGCTAAATTGGATGAACCGACAATTTATATGGTGCTGGCTCAGCCATCAACCAACCAATACTATCTAATCCTAAAAACGTCAATGAATATCTATCTGATTCATAGTAGGCTACAAAATTCAATGAATTTTATCCAATTACTTACTATACCAAACTTACTAATATTGAATTTTTCAGTTAGGTTAGATTCAGATTATTTCCTTTATTAATGTAGAATACACGATGTAATTATTTATTTATTTATTCAGTAATGTACACATAACACTAAATGAAAGGTTCAACAGGCTTAAGCCCAAAACTGTCCCTCTTCAAATTTAGAAAAAAGTCCAAAATTTAGGTTATGATCCATATCTTTCAAAGTCACAATTTTTCACTCAAAAACGAAACACTTGAAAAATTTTGAATATTGCAGCAGATAATATGAAAGTTTCGAACCGAAAATTGCCAAAATATATATCGCCTTAAATTCTAAATCCCGATAGTTATTACAATGAACCTCATTTCAAATAACAGTATGATGTGATGATTCATTCACATTTTTCTGATATATTTCACGTTACGTAGCAAATTTATTATAAATATTTTTTATAATAAATTAACAAAAAATACTATATTTTTGTCTTATTTATAGTAGGCTACAAGCATCCAATGATTGCATTACTAAACTTGAATATTGCCTTTTTTAGCTGTACAGTTTGAAGATAATATAGGCTACTCACAATTTTCTGATTTACAGTACATTTACAGACTCTGATAGCTATAAGATTTTTCTTGGAAAAAACTTATTGGATGTACTATTTTCTATTTCATAAGACATATTGATTTCCACTATGAATAAGATATTATTCGTACACTTTTTCTATTGATTTATTAGAATGCATTTCACTCCTAATGGCTACTTCATGCAGTACTCTTCATAAATAAATATTCATTATTGGTTCTAGCTCCTGCTGCACACTACAAAATTCAAAATAACCAATAGCATAATATGCTATATAATGATTTTCTCAGATTCAACAATGTTTATAGATAATGTATTTTGTGTATTAACTCACTTATTTAAAAAAATACCAAGCATGAGGGAATATACAAAGATATGTTTTATTAGCCTATGTGCATAATAAATCATAGCAGCTTAATTATTGTAACTCACTAGAATAAGATGAAAAACTGTGAAGGAATACATGAAAATGTGTGAAGGAAACTTGAAAAAACTTTTTATTTATTTATATAGGTACTTGAATTTCTTGTGTAAATTTTTGCTGGTCAGCTTCATTTTAACGTTGAGTCTTAGAGCCATCAGCCTGAACGCCATTAATGATTATTCTCATTGTTAAAACGTAGGCTACTTACTTCTTATTTCAATTTTTCCATTAATTCAATTTTTTTAATCAACTTTCTTCCATATTGATAGTTCTTTTTTCATTTATCATTTCTTTTCTGTGAATTATTTCCAATTTTAGATGATTTTTTATGTTGCTTTGGAATATTAATAGGCATCTACTGAAAACCCTTCTGATTCAGCAGGATCCTCAACTGTTCATCAAATGCGAATGAAATTGATTGATTGATACGGAGAATATTGATATTGATCAATATCAGCCATAGGCTTCAACAATCAACAGGGTTGATAAACCTTCTTATCGGGAGTTGAAATGTATTTTAATGGATGGCAAAATTAATTCAATAGGTCCCCACATTCACAGTTAAATACAAGTCATCTTAATGTGATATATTTTTAAAATTTACAGTTCATACAATGGGAACACTGTACACTTATGCATCTGACCATAATTAGAGTATTTTATGGTTTGTATTCACAGGCATTATTAATTCAATGAGAACACTATGTTTGGATCGTTATGTTTGTATAATAAGTACCTGGACCAGGAAGTGTTATAAAATATCCAGTATTATAATAGTGTTATAATATCCAGTAATATCCAGTGTTATAATGACAGTATTAGCCAAAATAAACAGTCCTGTATAAGTAATATTCTCAGAACTAGTAGGCTACTAGGTTTTAGTACTGTTTATTTTGGCTAATACTGTATTTAGTGTGGATAGATTGAATGTAATGCTCATTCCAGTATATATTCCATTACAGTATTTGGATAGGATAAAACATTACTTTATTATTCAATATCAACACTAGTAGGCCTACTGTATAAAATAATATTCAAGTCCAATTAAATAGCAATGATTAAATTGAATTCATATGCTGTTAACATGAAATAAAATCATGAATAAAATTAAAATTTCAGCCTATATAATATGAATGAAAACCAACATGTCATATAAATACTTTTTTTAACATCAACAAAATTAGAATCATTCCATAAATTTAAATAAATCACAGTTTGCCTACCTATCTCACTGGTCCAAAATCATACTAATTATAAACCTATTAGAGGCACTATATTTAAATAGACAATGCTTGTTGTGAACCTGCTCTATTTAACGACAAATAATGATTTTGTACTTTTCGATCTAGTGAAAAATTTTAACATCGAATTCAGCTAGAACTTTAAATTTTGATACAAAACAAATCAAATAAGGAAATTAATTTTGTTGAAATAAGGAAAATTAATTTGGTCAGCGCTCAACATGTAAAATAGAGGGTTGCTTGTTGAATAGGGTGGCAAGGGGTGGCTTTGATGACGTCACAGTTTTTGGGGGCAGCGCTTACCGCGCATGTAACGCGTCCAGTGAATTGAGGAACTCCTTCAGTCGGTGTCGGTATTCTGTCAGAAACGCTCGCTACTCTGTCATACGTGACGTTAACGTCAACAGACGCTTACGGTGTTATCAGTCAACGATCGTTTTTCTAACTTTGGTGCTTATACTTGAATGAACATAATATTATTATCAGGTTAACAAACGTTGATTATAACGTTTTTATGAAGTACAATTACAAGTTATTCGACGTTAAAGAATGTAATTCACGGTGAACGTTATTAATAATGTATGTTACAACGTTATAAACACATGTGTTATCAGTTTAAGGGAAGTTAATTATTAGCCCAGGCATATTAGTGCAAAAAAGGGGTCTAGCTTAAAAAAATTGCTCGATCGCTGGAAATCGTTTTAACCCCTTTAAGGGGTCCTGAATAACATGTATATGAGTTTGCGACGGTTTCTAGGTTGTGCTTCAGATTTGAGAGCCTAAAAAGTGCAAAATTTTGCCACTTTTTTGAAACTTTCGCTTATAACTCGAAAAGTACTTATCCTACAAAAAAGTTAACTTCATCTTTTTTAAAGAGCATTAAATTATGCGTCGAATGGCGTTTGCAAAATTAAAATAAGTTCAGCCGTTCAGCCACAATCACCCGTCAAAGATAGGCGATTTTTACAAACTTTGCTCAAAACTTGATAGTCCAGAAGAATATTATTCATAGAAATGCATTTGAGAGGTTTCACTAATGACGGATTAAATTTGTTATTCATGGTCTGTACCTTACTTGATGAGGAGGATCAAATTGATGATAGAAGAGAGGAGAAGGAGTAGAAGAAGAAGGCGTAGAAGAAGGAGGAGGCGAAGGAGAAGTATGAAAATAAGAAGAAGGAGAAGAAGAAAGATGAGAAAAAGTAGATACAAGATGTGTCTCTTAAAATAGCTCCATTTTGTTACATGATACCCACACTTCCTAGTAAGAAAAGTAGGCTACGGTACTTTTTTCATCGGAAAAGTTGAAGTAGCCTCTGAAGTAGCTTAGGGAGACCTTCTCCATTTATATCCAACAAGTTCTGTTACGCGACTCACTTGCTGAAGTTTCAAATATTTATTCCCATAAATTGTAAAAACTTTTCCTTCAATGCATATAACAGAAATATCGATTACAGGCTTGCTGTATTGGGAAACTGAGATTGAAATTTTGGAAGTTTTTGTCTGATTATTATTATTTCATGCATAAAAATGAGAGCACCTATTACAGGGTTGCTTTATTGAAAACAGGGATTTAAACTTTGGACTCCTTTCTAGAAAACCGGGCCTGTTTTACATGAAAATATAGAAGTCTTGTAATATAGGAGTAAGGTGAACTCACACTTGGCATATTAATTTATTACATGATAAGTGCTACTCATGCCTAGTGTGTGGGTGTGTATGTCTTCTTCCTGATTTACAGGGCAGGAGGATTATTCCTCAATTGATTCCTCATTGATTCGATCAATGAAGCCTTACATGAAAGTATCAGATCGAAGCGTCTACTCTATAATATAAATAAATAATCAGTTATTCATTGGAATAGCAAATAAATGAAAATTTTCTAGAAATCTCGTATTTAGAATTATGAAAGGATGACGGAAAAGAATATACGTCACTATAACTTATCTTAAACTTATATCAAAAAGTAAATAATGCCATTATTAACTTTTCAATAAATTCAAGTGAGAATATTAAGTAACAAGTTATTGATATTAAATACAAATTAAGGCTAGGCGTACACCGGTTAGTCAAGACAAGACAAGACGAGATTAGTCACGTTTAGTCATAGATGGTTTTTAAGCAACACACACCGATTAGTCATTGCATCAGTGTGTGCTGCTTCATAAGCAACTATGTGAATTACTGTGACTAAACGTGACTAATCTCGTCTTGTCTTGTCTTGACTAACCGGTGTACGCCTAGCCTAAGCCTGTAAATGAACTTCCCAGTTCTGAGCTTATCATTCTGAAATAAATGAACTCTGAGCTTAATCGATGAATCATTCATAAACAAAAGCATTGAACAAAGTCTAGGAAATCAAAAACGAAATCTTCCATTTTTAAGGAAAGCTGACGACAATGTAAAAGGTTGTAGGTAATGAATTAAAGAAAGTAAGAATTCAATTCAAGTTGAGCCTTCCAATAAAAGTCTCAGTTTCAAGCCTCTTCTCGATAAATTATTCATGAGAAATCTCAAAGTCTTTACTTATCGATAATGGAAAACCGATATCATTGAGCTACAAGCCATTCCTTCCCAGTGATACTGTAATAATTAGAAAGCATAAGAATTGATCACAGAATGTTTGCAATTCAACAGAGTAGCTTAATATCTTTTGTATTACGGGATTTTTCAACTCGAATACTGATGAATGGGATCAAACATTTGTCAGTTGAGGGTGAATTATCAAAAACCAGCCAAACACTAGATAATAATAATTGGAAGTGAGCTTGTTGAGATTGACAAAAACTATCATTATAAGGCTAGGCGTACACCGGTTAGTCAAGACAAGACAAGACGAGATTAGTCACGTTTAGTCACAGTACTTCACATAGTTGCTTATGAAGCAACACACATTGATTAGTCATTGCATCGGTGTGTGCTGCTTCATAAGCAACTATGTGAATTATTGTGACTAAACGTGACTAATCTCGTCTTGTCTTGTCTTGACTAACCGGTGATGTAGATTAAGATAGTAACAATACAATTTTGAAATTTTCATCCGTTTATTTTTCATAGTTATTTCAAAATCGCCCGATTCACTGCCGGACCCTGTATATAGTCAAATATTACTTTTAGAATTTAGATACAGTAACTTTGAGACGACATATGGTTGTTGCACTTTTCAAGTCAACCAGAACTTGGTTAGTTTCTGGTTGACTTGAAATTGTGCAACACCAGCACGTGTTTTTTCACTTAAAAGTTACTGTATCTAAATTCTAATAGTATTAATCAGTGAAAAGAAGATGGA
Source organism: Laodelphax striatellus (assembly GCA_017141395.1). Taxonomy (NCBI): domain Eukaryota; kingdom Metazoa; phylum Arthropoda; class Insecta; order Hemiptera; family Delphacidae; genus Laodelphax; species Laodelphax striatellus. The sequence continues at coordinate 5,380,639 of CM029531.1, read as the reverse complement.
TAATCAACAACAAATATTACTTATTTATCAAACAAGGTGGCACAAAATATGTTTGTTATTTTGTTTAGTAAATAAGTGATATTTGTCTGTATATTGGTGTTTTCATTACACGTTTTTATCTTTTCATCAGATATCTCTCGGAAAAAATTCGAAGTGATGCGCCATAATCAATAGAAATTTCTCGTCTAAAGACTTTCAAACGACAACCATGGACACCAGCAACGAGTCAACAGATATTTACGACGTCGACTACGATTTCAACAGAACATTCCAGACCAACTGCAGTTATCCGTTGCCTTACTACTACTCCTTCCGGTACCGCCTGATTGGAACCGTGTTCCAGACCATCATTTTCACATCGGGCTGCCTAGGCAACATTATGGTGATCACAATAGTCTCACGTTGTCGGACGATGCGCACCCCGACAAACTGCTACCTGACCAGTCTGGCGGTTGCCGACATTATGGTACTGGTGGCATCCGTGCCACTCAACATTGCCAGCTACTATGTGGTATCCGAACAATGGTTGCTGCCTGACATCACATGTTCCCTGGTGATATATTTACAGTATTTGGGTATAAATTGTTCAACGTTGAGTTTGGTCGCGTTCACTGTGGAACGTTATATCGCCATTTGCCACCCTATGAAAGCTCACAAGATGTGCACCCTACACCGTGCCAAACGCATAATCCTCGTCACCTGGCTGATAGCCATTGTCTACTGTACCCCGTGGTTCACCACTGTCGGCATGAGAAGTATCAACTATCGTCATTTCTCCATTAAAAAGTGCGATTTTCTTTACAATCGTGACGTCTACTTCCGGTTCTACTTCACGGATCTGGTTGTGTTCTACATTTTTCCGCTGCTGTTGACTTGTGTACTGTACGGACTGATTATGCGCACACTGATGCGCAGAAGTGGCGGAATTGGTCGCTGCGTCAGGAAGAATAGCGTCAAGGCTGAGATACAGTCACGTATGCAAGTAAGTATAGAAAAATGGAAAAATTATTCTCTGTAATAATAATTATGATAGTGACAATATTTCTTGTTGAATTATTAGTTACAGTCGCGTATGCAAGTAAGTATAGAAAAATGGAAGAAACTATTCTCTATGATAGTGACAATATTTCTTGTTGAATTATTAGTTTACATAATGTTCCCTGATCCTTGAAAGGAGACAACGACAATGACAGTTTTGGCAGGAAAGTGATCCAAAAGGTTTTTCTCGACGGTTTTAGATGTACCTTGGGGCGCTGAAACCGAAATTGAAATCTTTGATTTAAAAATCAAACGCCAATGCGGCTTCACCCCTAACGATCGAAAAAAATCAAAATATATGAGTGGATGTATTTCCTTATAAATTTGAGGCAATAAAATTGCCTACGAAATGAGAAGTCACACATAGTAAAGTAATTTTCAAAATTATAATAAACCTAAATATTCTGGTTTGAATAATGAATAACAATGAGAGGCCAGAACTGAATTCGAGTTGTAAAAGATTGAGAAAAGAGGAACGTGATTATTGACCAATTAAGAAAGCAGCCAATGAGAAAGAAGCTCATTTTCTATAAAAGTCTAAACCTTCGGACTCCACTACAAACAACTCGGGATAAGAGTGTGCTTTATTTGAAACACCTTTGAAAGCCCAATTAATTTTGAACAACTTTCTTAATAAATTCCATAAATTTTCTGCTGGGGAGGGGGATGATTGATTATTACCAAAAGAAAACTCCTCTTACAGAATATGTACTTTGAAGGGAGGGATACGATTGGTAATTAGATGATCTATCAAGGTGAACGTCTGCCATTGGCCTAGGCAAGCCACTCCCACAGAGCCACTCATACAAAAGTCACAGCAATGGCGGTTAAACAAACTCAACCGTTTCATTGAATATTGACAACTACCACAAGATCACATTCACTCCTAAAAAGCAATAACTTACATTAATAAAAATCGTAAACTTACATTAGGCTACTTACAATACAAAAATAGCTGGTTATATTGCCCATACAAGCATGAAATATAATCAATCAATCAATTTATTTCATGAAAAAAAAAATATATATATACATAAGAAATAAATAAATAAAATACTGTGTACACAATTAAATTTATTATGGTGGAACATTACGACATTATTTAAATTTCATGAGACAGACCCCAATATTCATTTGGAGGCCATTGACCCCCATTCTAAGGCTAGTGACCCATAGTTTTCCGACCACACTTGAATGATTCTCAGACTCTTGAAGACTTTTTCTGTTAAATCGTGGCAAGTGCAAAAATTGTCTCTGTTCGTAAGCTCCTGTGCGAATTGTACACACTCCAATAGCTGCTGACGCTCCAACGAATCCAATAAAGCTTTCCTCATCCTCCATCTTTATACGTTGAACCACACGACAGTTTCAGCTCATATTGATGCCTTTCTTAACATCGATAGGAGGTACAATATGATATTATTGAAAAAAAAATACATGTCATCACCTCAATCTTTGGTTTAGGTCTATTGCAGAAGAAACCCATAATCATATCTTTTATACGTTATGTTGAGCTACAACCACACTTCAGTTTCAACTCATATCGATGCCTTTCTTAACATCGATGGGAGGTACAATATGATTTTATTTAAAAAAAAATATGTCATCACCTCATTCTTTGGTTCAGGTCTGTTGCAGAAGAAACCCGCATATGATTTCGTTACACATAACTATAGTAGTTAGAGTGTACTATTTGTTAGACAAGACAAGACGAGAAACACAGTTTGAGTCACAGAGGAATTGCTGCGATAGCTTAGCCTAACACACACCGATAGTCAATGTATCAGTGTGCAAAAGTGCTGCTGCAACAAGCAATTGGTGTGAATTACTGTGACTAAACGTGACTAATTTCGTCTTGTCTTATCTTGACTAACCGGTGTACGCCTAGCTCAACTGTATCAAAAACATAATTAGATTTGAAAAACATAATACTCTATCTTCTCAGAGATACACTCAAATATCAACTAATATGTGTTTCAAATAGACTGCTCCTGTCATCTGGATAAATGTAACATTGGAGTAGAAGCCCAATACTCCTCCTTACTCATGTATTATAGTAGGCCTATCTCTTCGCTGAGTAATTTTGTAACATCAACGACTGTTCTTTTTCTTTTGGAATAACATAATATTTGACATTGAGGTTTTGATGATTTGATCATTTGATTCTATGCAATGAAAACTTGATCGTTTCCATATAAATGATCATTATTAAATTTCTTATATTGGCATGCGATATGAATGAAATATCAAGACATATATGTACTGACATTTCTTTTTTTAAACATAGCTCTAGGCTTGTGCGGTAATTCGGCGGCACCGAAATAGGATTTGGCAGTCGACCGACACGTCTCCTCCGGCGAGTCCGTCCTCGAACCCTGGCAATGGATTTCATCTGACAGAATCAGTCTGATTAGCTGCCTGACGATGAAATGAGGGAACACTGGGAGCACAGCGTTGTCAATTTGTGATTAGAAGGAAGCAATTTTCGACTTTCCCTCGCTTCAACGGTTCCATATCTGATAACAGAGGAAAATCTGTCAGCCGCCACTAATTTGAGGTCTGACTATGTACCAATTGAATGAGTGAACGAAGGTTTCAAATACAGACCTTGTTTCAGAAGAGACTGTATTCAGAATGAGTCTGTTATAATATGTATTAGGTAGGTAGGTCATTTGGTATACTTCTCACAAGTAAATCGAAGATCTCAGTTTAGAATACTCTTACAACTTGATAAGCTTGACTATGTATCTTTTGAACTCAACCTAATCCATATGTAAAGTACATTCTAAAGTAATTACATTAATTGCAACCTCTATTGATCGTATAGCTGCACGTCATCTGAGTATAGGCTGTAATCAAGTACACGTACTTACGTATCTTGTGAGAAGATACTGAAATTGCCCACCTACACCTCCTCCTCCTTCTCCCCCTCCCCCTCTCCTCATCCTCCTCCTCCTCCTCCTCCTCCAACCAATATCCAGCTTTGATCCTCAATGCTTGGACTCAAGATCGCCTTGAGTTCAAGTATAGGGTCAAGTTGGCCTTCATCTTACAAGGTGTATTGGGCTGCTCAAGTATCATCTTTACCTTGAGGATGATTTCAAGATAGGCTTCTCATTGGTCTGAAGAGCTCTGCTAACATGGAAGAGAATATTATTATACATAGCAGGATTAATTTAACTTGTCAGAAAACAGCTGTTTCAACTTTCAGTATCACAATACTTAACCATCACTGGTACTTCACGGTCTCTTATACAAGGAACAAACGATAATTTTGTGAATAAAAAAAGGAACAAAATTAACAAAAAGAAAATACAGGATACGGTGATGATCGAGAAAGTGAGATGAAGATATGGAATAGAAATAGATAAAAGGGATGGAAAAAGGTGGGAAGGATAAAGGAAGAATGGTAATGGATGAAAAATTGTTATGATGATTTCGTCGAAAAAAGGGTGACAAAAATATTTTTGGTGAAATTCTAATATTAGTAATCGATGGAAGTAGGTAGCAGGTAGGCTTGGCTCAAATGTCAATGCTCGGTGGTAGGCTGGTTGCATACAAAAAAGGCGATATTTCAAAGAATCTAGAAAATAAGATTGGCGAAACAGGAATAATGACAGTGAGGAGACAAGTTTGTTGCATGGGAAATTTTGACACATCATCATAAGAGCGCGAAGATGACGTATGGAAAAACAAAGATAAGCTCGCTGTTTTGGATTAGGGGAGGTGGCAGCCACCCTTGCCATGTCACTCTGTGTTCACGCCACCGTGCAAGATTGGATGTCAGTTTCAAGAAGGCGCTGTATATACTACCCGCCGTACATGATGTATAGAATATAAGTTGGAAATGAGAGCGAGTGGTAACTGTATATATGTCTTCAATGTGAGATTAACTTACTCCTCAGGGGGCAAAGGTCAAAGGACACATTCAACAAGTAAATAAAGTCGTATATTACAAGCATTTTATGTAGTTCTGGATATACCTATATTATTCTTTTCCTTTGTTATTATACAGTATTACATTTCCTTTCTTATAATAAGTCCTTCGAAACTATCCTGATAAATTATATTTTTCTTTTCTATTTGTATTGTTGACATAACATTCTTGAAATCCAACTTCATGGGCCTCTTTCATGTAACTTATAAATCATAAAATACAGGAGGGACTCCTCTAATACAGAGATTTCTGTTTCACAAACCAGCTCACATGTAAAACGAAATTTTTGGAGTGAATCGTCTATATTGAGAGTAGTGGCGAAGCGTGGTATACTTATTTGGTCATCGCCGGGTAATAAATCTGCTGATTAAAGTCCACAATGAGTAAGCATTTGAGAAGTTTATATTCTAGCTTAGATACAGTATAACTTGAAGTAACCAAAAAGAATGATAAAACACTACATTTTAAAATGATAATAATTTAATGAACCACTATTTGGACCGCGGTTTCCTAGCTTCACTATAGTCACATTTTCTCTTTTATCATGGAGTACAACATAAATTCTATAGATAAGCAAATAATTAACTTCTTATCATTGTTAAAATATGACTAATACTCAATTTCAATACAGCATGAATGCACAGCTATATCGAAACAAAATACAGAGCCTGTAAAGCGTGAATTTCAAATGTCTAGTTTCCTGTAATTCATGCCTTCTGAGTTTTATGAAACATATTCTGACTTGAAATGAAATTAATAATCGTTTTAATTTTTATACAATTGTTCAGTTGAATATTTAACCACGTTAAATATTGATTTCATTGTAAGAATAAGTGAAAAACATTAATTATAAAACGATGAAAGTGATCATAGTAGAAGTCGAATGGGTAGAAACAAGCTTGAAATAAAAGATTTCTTTTGTAAATATCAATTACCTTTCCTTACTATGGTAGTTGCTTGAACCGCCATTGCTGTGATGTTTGTAGAAACCACCCATTGTAGGAGGAGCGTATCTAGGCCAATGACAGTCGTTCACCTTGATAGGCCATTCAACTGCCAATCACAGCGCTCGGTCACGAGTATAGTGATTGAAAAACTTTGCACCCATCATAGGGGGTGAAACGGTCATCAACAAAACCTGTCTTGCTGAAAACAGTTGAATGCTTGATATAGATTTTCCTTTTCATCATAGGATTACCTCTACTCTGAAGTGTAATTCGTATATATTCTTTCTCTACTCCTCTGTTACTATATTTTCCTCAAACCATTTATCCGTCTCTCCTCCTCTCTCCTCCCCTCCCCACTTCTCCTCTCTTCACCTTTCTTCTTCTCTCTTTCCTCATCTTCTTCTTTCTCTCTCTTTTCCTTTTCTCCCTCCTTTCTTCTCCAATAACTTCTCCGACAGCAGTAAGATGCCTCCTATTCTCTATCTAAATTTACCCTGCAGTAATAATCCATCGAGCAAGAAATCCAATCCAAGAAAAACTCAGTTATGGTAGTTATCTGAAAACTCCATCTGAAAACTTTTCCATTATTGTAGCCGTAACTTACAGTTCATCTTACAATAGCTCTTCATTCGTTTCTTCATGGTTTACAACACTTTTAGATTGAAATATCAGGAATATCGTATTTCTACGTTGAATGGAAAAGTTCTAATCTAGTCCTGGGTTTTGTTTCGTGAAAATTAGAAAGTCCTGTAGTGTAGGAGAAAGGCGGATAAGTACTGGATTAAGAATTTTCAACATATTAGGTACACCAGATGTCAAGACAAGACATAGAAATTAATCACGTTTAGTCAAATTATTTACATAGTTGTTATGAAGCAACACACACCGATTAGTCATTGCATCAATGTGTGTGCTGCTTACAAGCAATATTGAATACTTAAAACGTGACTAATCTCGTCTTGTCTTGTCTTGACTAACCGGTGAACGCCTAGCTTTATTTGTGAACGTTTCGTTAAATGACGTAATTTCTTAGAAGTTGAATTTAATTGACTTTCTTGCAATCGGTCGTTACAGTTTCTGTACTAATTGTTTGATTTGCTCATTAAGTTCAACCATGATTGAAAGGAGTGTTAGACACTTCTGAATGAGAAGCAGCAACTTCTGAAAGGTTTTCTTTGCAGGTTTGAAGCCATCTCCTCACTGCACATGTCTTGCCTAGTGTGTGGGATTAGGGAAAGTCTCATGAATACGGGAAGAGTCTGTTGCTTTCAAATCAGATCCAATTTCAACCGCTCATTAATTCAATTTCCTCTCGTTCTTTGTATATATTTGCTAATGCAATCGAAGCAGATAATGTTACATTGCATGGAAGTATGTTTATGATTTAACGAGTTCAAAATATTGAATCACAAAAATTGTATGAGAGAGCCTAGGAAGGATTACTCTTGTAAGAATATGTTTAGAAATTTAGGTCGGAAAAAAGTTGCTAAACTAAGTTGCTAGATAGGAAAAAGATTCAAGACTAGTTAGCAATCTATCGTTGAAACTTTTTTCAAACTAGACAGCAGGCTCACTTCGCTCGTCCAGTTTCATATTTCACGGTCTTCAACTGAACCTGTGTAGCAAGTTTTAGCTTTCATTGCCGACTTGTACTGAATGAAATATTATATTCAGGTTTATTGGGCTTACTTTAGGACTAATCAGCATATTATTAGGTATGCAATATATTCAGGTAATTATTAGAGTGTCAAAGAGAATGAATATTATTTCAATAAAATAGGAAAGTCTCCGTCATTTCTTAATAATGAATGAGCGAGTAACATGAATACTGGTCGGAGAAGGAAGAGAGTTTTAGATCACCCAGTTCATACTGCAATCTAGTGGCAAAATTCAGAAGTACGCTGTTGACCAATCAGGTGAGAGTAGGCGGAGCTTGTTGGTGAGTCTGTAGGCGTGGCTATACTTGGGTTCTTGTTCGTGATTGGACGATTGCTCTGATTCTTTTCTCAACACTTGATATTAGCCGTGGCGAAGCGTGTTATACTTATTTGGTCATCGCCGGGTATATTTCCTTTAGGAACTATTATATTTCTATTCGCCACTAGATATTAGGTATTACTATTGCGACCTTGGATTAGAATGAATGTCGATCTTTGTAGAATGTATTTATTATGCAATTATGCTAAAATCTCTTTGATAATTGTCTCTTTATATAATTGTGTTTATTATGCAATAAAGATAACTTGTATTTGAATTTGTTGTGTTCTAGAATTTTCATTATCACAGAAATTACTATTCAAGTTACTTCGCAAGATTATTATGATCTATTCAGATTTAACAGTACAGAGGATGTGAAAACAGGCCTTCGTGATTCACAATTCCACACTTCATCTATTGATTTTTATGGTAAAATCTCAAAGTAAGACAAGAATTCTGGGTTTCCGGCAATGTTAATTCTCAATATTCATAATAAACCGGTCATTTCCAACTCGAAAAATAGCGTCCGTAACCGAGAAGTAGGCTACTAACAAAAGCCATTATGTTTTTCATGAGAATTCGAAGCTCTGAAAACTAATCCTAATTTAAACAGAGAATAACAGAAGGAGACTACGAAGAAGAACCAAGAAAGAAATACAATTGAATTTCATGGAATTAATGGAACAAACGTGTTCCTCTTAGAAGGGTTTCCCAAGACCGTTCCCCTAAAGCCATTCACAAGTCAGGGCATAACAATGACCGGGAAACTAGCTAATTGTCATTAGACGTTTCTCGAAGATAGAACCCATTCTATTAATTCAACAAACATCTTATGGTGAATTCGGAATGAATCCTTAAGCGACTAAACGTTGCAGTTCAATTAAGTAGCTAAACTGTCAACGTTTTCCACGAGAACCTTTCAAATAGATTGAAAAATTTGCATTCCTGACGTCCCATCAATCAATGCAGAGGTTCTTAATTAACTTTGCAAAAGTTCTAAGATGCAAACTCGATAATCAATAAAGAAGTTCACAATAACACACTACTGGGATAAATTGATAGATGGATTGGGAGAAAGTGTGTGAGTGTGTGTGTGCGTGTGTGGGTGTGTGTGTGTGTGTGTGTGTGTGCGTGTGTGTGTGTGTGTGTGTGTGTGTGTGTGTGTGTGTGTGTGTGTGTGTGTGTGTGTGTGTGTGTGTGTGTGTGTGTGTGTGAGGAGAGAGAGAGAGAGAGTGCGAGAGAGAGAGAAACGTAGTCGAATGCATCAAAGTACAACAACTTCAAAAAGTTGTGGTAATGTTCGTAATCTTACTTCCAGCTTCTCGATTTGACTTTGAGAACCAAAATCGACCAAGTTATTGTGTTTTGAAATTGTCGCTACTGCAATAATTACAGTGCCGTGACGCCATGACCGCGAAATGAATAGTTCATTGCGAACTTTGCAAGTTGTGTCGCAGCGTTGTCAAGTCCCCAACTTCATTGAATAGTTGAAGCATCTTCGTTTCAACATCCAATAGACAGCTTGACTGAAGTTACCTCGCCTCAACTTCGCTCCTGAATGTAATTGTTAATTTCACACATACTCCACAAGAGGATCCCTTTCGAAGGTATACCTGGATCCTTCTGAATAGAAATGTGCGTGTAAGATATTGCGTAGTTCCCTGAATACTCATGTCTCATGGTACCACAAACTATTTTGAATTTATGTTAGTTCAATATGTGAATTTATCGGGTAAAATTGTTGAGCAACTTATTCATACTTATACATACAAACATCCTCATAAATATTATAACCACAAACAAGCACAACTGAAACTATGTTTTCAAAGGAGCCCGCTGAAGGAATGTTGATATTGAGTAGTAGCTCGTAGACCTGATCAGCGCGCTCTAGTGAGAAAGAGTGAACAACCTGGGGGATTTTAACCATTGTGAGATAGGAACAAAACACGATTTTGAGATAATAATTCTGAAATATAATACTTTATTGCTATCTATTATTTAGTGGTTTTAAGGTATTTAATGAATGTATAATTGGATTAAAGTACTTTTATCAGAATTTTCGTCATCTTTTCGCTAGACTCTTCTTGCTAGGTTAAGATTTTTGAAGTTTCAACTTCCCGCTAAGTGTAACCATTGGTATCGTATGTATGATAAACATTATTATTCCAGAGACATAAACTATTTCACACAAATAATATTTAATTCAATTACAAAATTATATTTACATCTTGAGTAATATCTGGCGTTGCCAGATGACATTGACTGATAGGTTAGATTACCAGATTACCCGAAAATTTTCTAAATACTAATAAGTGGGATTTCTTGGGATCCAGCATGACAACTCACTTCTCAATCCTATGGGAATGTTAATATAACACACCAATTATTGTCAAATAACCTGTCAAAAAATATTATGGTTCATTGTTGACGGGGAGTTTCGGCAGTCGTCTGAAGTGGCATCGATTGATCCTCGGCGACTGTGCAAACTCAAATAAACGCCTTTTGCAACCAAGCTAATTAATTAAATTCGGATGTAATTCGCCATTCTAATTGATCAACTTTCTGTCGATGTTACGCTGCAAGTTGGAATTAAAGTCGGTAGACACTCCTCCTGATTAATCTTTGTTCGTGCGATTTTGGTTGTACCTTAGCTGTTGAGCTTCAGACCAATTTGTAATTTTGGCGTCAATTCCACTCCACGAGGCTGTGATTGTGGTTTTGGTTCGAGACCAGTTTGTTACTTGGAATTTTGAGAGTGAGAGTTTTCCACGAATTCACTGATCATAGAAGGGGTTAATCATTTTAAAACGTCAAATTACATGAACTGGCCATTCATTTGGCGTTGATTTATTTTGGCTGACTCAACGGCTACTGTTCGAGTGAGTGTTTCCAAAACCTGCTACATTGTAGAGAGAGACAATCAAAAGCTATCAGAGGCTTGTTCCATAATACGTAGGCTACATGAATCTAGTAACATCCTGGTCAAGGCATCGTTTCATTAGGCTAGGCGTACACCGGTTAGTCATGACAAGTCAAGACGAGATTAGTCACGTTTAGTCACAGTAATTCACATTGTTGCTTATGAAGCAGCACACACAGATGCAATGACTAATCGGTGTGTGTTGCTTCATAAGCAACTGAAATCAGATAGCAGTTGCTTAGTGGGCGCAGGGGCTTACTCTCAGCAGTGCTTCCTTGAATTAGTTACAAAGCATTTGTCGTCTTGATCAGGAAACGATATGCATTGGATTTTTGTTAGTGTCCGATTAAAAATTATTTACACGTATAAGAATTTTATATTGCCTCTAGTGTTCAACTATTGAATTTCTTAGTAATATCCTTTACCTAGCTGTAACGTTGCGAATTGCAAAATACTACAAACATTGATACACTACTACACACATATATTATGTGTAGTCAATTCATGTGCGAAGACAATTTAATTTAGAGTAGTATTGTTTAATGTAAGTATTAGTCTTTTATACAAAGAAGATTGTAACTTTCAGTACTACGTCCTATTGATTAAATTGTTCTAACCTAATGTTTGAAATCAGTCTCAGTTCAAGCTACCATGAAATAAGTGCTGTAGAGAAGAAATGAACAGATAATGTGATGAAGACGAGAACAAAGGATGATAATAAAAAGTGGAAGAGGAAGAAAGATAGGGAGAAGAGAAAAAGGTAGGATAGAAAGATCAGGAGGTTGAAAAGAGAAGGGATGAGAGTTATTTCCAGAAAAAGACGAATGTGTAAAACAAGATAAATCAACAGTAGAACACAGTGTTGCATGTCAGATAACTAATAATCAGGTTACGAAAAGTAACATTTCACATTGTATCGATCACATAATAGTAACCGTGACATTTTGTTGATCCCCTTCATTAGCCATGGTACACGGCATGTTTGGGAACCTCCTGATCTCAATTCGATATTCCCATTCACAAATCATTCATTCACATGATTTCTTAGAATTCCATCGATTCATATTGAAAAAATTATATCATTGAACTTTTTTATTCATTTACTAGCTTTTAATATCTACATAAAAATCATTTCTCGATATTTGTATTTATTTCTGTCGTTAAGTTTTGTATTCATTTACATGCTTTGATATCGATAACCGATATTCGATTCATATGTTTTTTTAAATATTACATTTTATTTTTCCATTATTTTGTATTCTATTTTATATTTTTATTCTTATCTGTTATTTTAAAAAACGATAGGTCTACTTTTTGTTCTGATTTCTGTCTAGAGTGGAAATTAAAAATGACAATTTTTTTATCGTATGGCTTTTTATCGGTGGGGAGACCCTAACGGGTAGGTTCCACCTCGCCTAATAGCACAATTTTTTGTATCGGTCATCCATCCGAGAGCGGTCTTCAATGTTTGTTACTTAACCACATGATAACTTAGCAACCGCTCTCATCGAGTGACCACTGATACTACTAAAATGACAATAAATTCGCATTAAGAGACCTTATTACCTTCTAACTTTAGTAACCCTAGAATCTTGGCCCAAATCTTTAGAATTGCTGAGACTTAAAAACAATCAAGTTAGATTCCATTGGTGTATCAGTAAAGAACAAAACTACAGTTGTAGCTCGGAAACTCTTTTCTACCAAGAAACATTACAGTTTGAACGCTAAAAAAAAATTGAACGTTACCAATACGCGTAATCCCTACAAATTCCAATTTTACAATGTTATATGTTGCAAATCACACCTATGCTTTAAAGCTTGTATAAAATTTTTACACCAATCAAGGCAACATTCTTTTCCCACCACTCGATCAGAAAGCTACTCATTATTAAACTGGGAACAGTGTGCAAAGTAGCTCATTCCGCACGCCGTGTGCAAAGTACTCACTTTCACTTCTAGTCGATAACATTGATTTAAGTATCGATTCTCGATTCACCATCTAAAACAAACGTGAATTTTTTCGTGATCTCAATGTTTCATATCGAGAGTTGAATAGTCGAGTATCGAGTTGAAACCATAACCTTACTTTTAAATTATCTAACAGCTGTTTTTCAAATTCCATTCATATTGCTTAAGAGACTTTCAATATTAATGTAATTATAATAATGATAATGAAGAATAAATGTTGTTTTAGGAGTCTTACAAATGTGTTAATAAAGTTATGATTGTTGAGTAAGTCCTATTTTTCATTTTAATTAGTTGCTATTTTGACTATTCACCCTACGCAGCAGTCGATGGCATTGGCATCTCGATCTCAGTCATATCAACAACAGCTGTTTTTTAAACTTCCAAGTTCATTCGCATCAATGAACAAATATAACCTAACTTTCAATATGAGTAACAGCTCTTTTTCAAGATGAAATTGTCATTGTCTTGGAATATTTGAATATCACTGCATAAATATATGTTCTCAATAATAACTAGAGTGGTGGAAAATCTTGTGTAACTAGTGTGCAAACATTACCAAACACGATAGAATGGCCGAACTCAGCTGCGCTTCGGTCGGCCATCTTCTATCTGGTTTGACACATGTTACCTAAATAATAGCTATTATAATCAGATTCATTTAATTTGACGCTTGGCATCAGGTATAGCAGAATCCAATTCAACTTGTCAGAAGTCAGCTGTTTCAAAGAGCAATATCACAATACTTAACCTACAAATGCTGAATCTCGCAGATTATTGAAAAAGTCTTTTAAAAAGTTATTCTTTGAAAGGTCTTCTTCAAAAAAGTCTTTTCAAGACTTTAAAGGTCTTTAAGACTTTAAAGCCTTTTGATTATTGTGTCAAAGTCACTGTTTAATTATTACCAAAACAGCTGACTTATGTCAAGTTAAATGAATCCTGCTATAGATAGAGAAATATTATTTCTTGACGTTGCAGATAACCGTAGAGTAGAATAGAATAGAATAATCACTTTATTCACGCATATTACAAAATATGTCGCTTAAATTCTAGGTCATAAAAGTCATTACAATGAACGTCATTTAAAAATAATAATTACAGCATAAGATTAACTGAACAAAACAAATACAATAATCAATAAAGAAATAGACAATAGAGTACGATGACAAAGAAATAATATCTCTCTATCTGTCTATCCATCTAATGTCAAGCGTCAAATTAAATGAATCTGATTATACTTCACTTCAGCTCAGAATAATATGATATTGTATTGGGGGTTTTCATATGTTATATCATCATTGATGTAGCAAAGGTTTTATGGTAGCAGAAGCTAGGAGAGCATAAATCCGCCTCGGATAGCAGTAAACGAATAAACAAGGTAATTAGCATAGCCAATATTTGGTTTGAGTCGACCTTTTCTGACGGCCGAAGTCACTTTTATCATGTTATCGCCTTTGCGTGAACCTCTCCGCCATGAAATTCGATTCCTGATCAAAGCTTGGACAAATTGAAGTTGAAATGTCTTTTGACCTAACATATTATACGAGTGCTGAAATGGTACTAGAGATATATAGATACACTAGTGATAATACACGATGCTGAAGTTATACTTGCTTTACAAGCTCTGCTCAAATGTTGAATGATAATATTAAAATGGAAAGGAAAATAAATCACATGAATGTGAATGTAGTTAGAAACACTCCGTGAGCAGTAGCTAGACCTGTGGCCATTTAGTAAGATAAGAACTTATTTAATACACATTATTACTACAATCATCATGAAAGTTTCAGAATTTACTATTTAGGTCTGTTATTACATTGAATCTCACGAGACTGTTGATTGAATAATTTCTTGTCAATTTGTAGTCATTTGTCGAGATTTGTGGGATAAATCGGTAGTGGGGTTCGATATTATCAAGTAGAATCTAGAAGCTCATCAAAAGCATGCATCTGAGTAACAAATGGTGTTTGAAAATTAAATTTTCCAAATGAAAATGGTTGTTGAGCTCTGTAATATGGATAGCTTCGCATGTGATTTACAGAAATTGTATCAAATTTTAACTGATCTTATTCTGCATCAGAATAACAAAAGGAGTTTGAAAATGAAATTTTCCAGATGGAAATTGATGTTGAACTCTGTAATAAATGGACAGCTCTGTATGTGATTTTCAGAAATTGTATCAAGTTTTAACTGACTCTGATGTGTTTCTCTTCCAATAACTGTGCTGTATGTTTAGAATTGGGTAACGTAAAGGTAATCCCTAACACACTGCGCCAATATAATGTTGTTTTACGGCCAGGAATTTTATCCTGAAAGAAACATTACAGGATTACAGCATAGAACAAACAACAATGCCCTGGCCATCCATTCAATAACATCGAAAGAGATGAGAGCTAAGACATTGCTAAAAGATTCCGGGAATATTTTTGTTGCATTATTCTTTGCAAAACTAGACAGAGGAAATCCTTTATCGAGAGAAGAGAAAGGCGAAAAGTTGACCAGGAAGAAGAAGAGGAATGAAAAGAAGAAAAAGAAGTAGGTATAGAAGAAGAAGAAGAAGAAGAAGAAGAAGAAGAAGAAGAAGAAGAAGAAGAAGAAGAAGAAGAAGAAGAAGAAGAAGAAGAAGAAGGAAGAAGAAGAAGAAGAAGAAGAAGGTGGAGGAGGAGAAGAAGAAAAAGAGAAAGGAGGATGAAGAGAAGAAAAAGTAGAAGAAAGAGAGAAAAAAGAAGAGGATGATGAAGATGAGAGAGAGCGGAAGAGACTTTACTTCTAAATCAACGTCATGACCAGACACATCAGAAAGGCTATCTCATGCATTTTTAATATGTGTTCCAATCTTTTTCCGAGAATGTGATGGATCCATAATGCGGAGGACATGAAAGAAGAATGTGATGTCCCCCGCACCCCCCTATCAAGAGTGACTGACACCTGTAATAGGCCTGAAAAATATTTCGGCTTGCGAAAAACTTCTCCTGAGGACTTTGACATGCTACTTACATTAGAGCTATTTTCTTGAATGGAAAACGACACTGGGTGTTTTTTTTTTTTAAATTGGGTTGGGCTTTTTAACCCTTGGCCACCGCGACCGCTATTCGATCTTTTGTGGCATCCCCTCTTTGGCTTATGCCATGTTCCATAATCCAAGGCCAGAGCAAAATTTACTCAGGGCCTTGAAGTCCAGTTCTCTTGCCTCCTCTGGTAGGAGGGTTGCCTTTCCAAGAAGTCTCCTCCTCATTTGCAAGAGTGCTGGACATTCCAGCAGCAAATGTTCTGCTGATTCTGTTTCTTCTATGCAGAATCTGCATTCATCATCCTGACATAGTCCCTTCTTCCGTAACATATACCTGAATGGGCCGTGTCCTGTCAGGAGGCTTACTATTTGCCTCAGCTCCCTCTTTTCAAGGCAGCCCCAAGACACTGGGGTTGAATGAAACAGCAAAAAGACTTGATACTTGAATGAAGGAGAACTCAGATGTAGGGTATATTTCAGCTATGTTTATTTCACAGCATTCTCAGAAACAAAATATGGATAACAATTTTGCATTCATATGAAATTTTGTCAGATACCAATCATAATACAAAGGATATTGTCTGAGCCGGTTGCCAGTAGCCGAGATAGCTTATCGCCGGTCTAATAATACAAAGGTTTCTGGTTCGATCCCAGTTACCTACAATAGATTCTGAACACATACGGCCACTCACGTCTTTCGGAGGAGACGTTTTAAGCCAGACGTTTCCATTATTAGGAATGCCATTATTAGAAATGAAATGAATCAATTTTATCAATACGTATATTAGTGAAGCCTTTATAAAAAATTGCATACTCGTAACTATGAGCCACCCAGAAAAATCCCAACTCAAGATTATCTAAGCAGTAATTGAAATAAAACAGACTGGGTTAGCTAAGAAGGGATGCTCTAATTGCTAAGTATTATTACTGGAATCTCCGTGTCTATCTTCGAGTTTTCATTAACATATTTCACTAATTGAGTCGTTGAAATGGAACTCTCCAGTGAAAAACTGAACAAGAATGGAACAAACCAGTAAAATAACATTGGGAAATAATCATTTCACTAGAAATTTCTCATTTCTACTTCAAAACCTTCCCTGTCTTTTCCCATAGCAAATTAAGCTCGCACTCATTCGACAAATTGGAGCTGAAAATATTCTTAAATACATTTCTCAGAGACAATGGTTACGTTATACAATGTTTGAGTTACTCGTTTCCACATTTAATTTTTGTTATTAGCTATGTTGTTCACATTAAGAATGTATAAAAACGAATGAATTTACAAAAAATATCCTACTGCATTTGAAGCATGGATTTCCAAATACAGGATACAACAATTTTCAGCTTTAATTCTGTTTTGTTATTGTAAAAAAAAGAAAACAGGCTCACAAATAAAATGTGTAGCTATTTGAAATTTACTCCAGGTCTGTGACCAGTGAACGAGAATAATACACAGATCTCGTGATACAATTGAAAGCGGACGTACCTTTGATGCTTTAAAACCCTTCAACTACATAAAAACTCAACCTAAAAAAGGGGAAAAACGAATCCAAATTCGAATGCGTTCCGAACTGACAACCCACGTGTGCAATCTAAAACAGTGGGATTTTGAATCTGAGCTATCCAGTGTCAATATTTTTGGGGTCAGTTGGTTATTCATTGCTTCAAAAATATTTCAAGTGAAATGTTTTAATTAGGCAGAAACGTTGTTTAATTAAGATGGTGTTCTTTGATCATCGCTTTTGTACCTTCACTTTCTCACTCTGTCTTCCTCTTTTCATTTTCCTCCTCACACTCTCTCTCTTTCTCTCTCTCTCTCTCTCTCTCTTTCTTCCTTTATGTTTTAGTAAAGTCAAGGTATTGCTTTATTAAAGTCGAGGACAACCCTTCACTAATTGAAACTGTCAACACAAAATATCGACATCATTTCTGCAACAACGAAGACAATAATATAATAGCGCACTCTCTTTGACATGGCTGCATTGTTTTTGGAAATAGAGAACAGACGTGAGGAGAAGAAATGTTTTTTGAAAAGTTGAAAGAATTTCGAAATATATTAGAAACAATCCTGTAAATCCAGTACCGAATTTATTGTCTGTCATATGATTAGTAATACAGCTAAATTGACAATTGTTGAACAAACCCATAAAAAACAACGTATACACATACTAACATTATACTATAGTTTGGCCTTCAATATACTTTTGCAATCATAGAAGTTTGGGGACCTAAAATGTACCCATATATTACTACTATTAGTACTGTAATATTAAGTACTACTAATGCCTATTAGTTAGAATATTCATAGAATTGTTCAATAGTTTTCAAATAGTAGAATAAATTTAGAATAGTAGAGATGTTTAGAGTAGTCAGAATAGTTATAGCTACTACGACCCTGTACAACTGAAGTTATATAAAAGCACCCAGTAACTCCTGCCATCTACCGGCACAAGACAGAAACACTTTCCGTATTCATTGTTGACCAATCAGGAGAGAGGGCGGAGCTAGCAGTTGAGTCGGTTCTTCATCACCCAGTACCTATTGCCACCTACCGGCAGAATACAGAACTACGTTCATTTAGCTTTGTCAAAGAATCAGATAAGAATGGGCGGAGCTTGCAGGTGTGTGTGAGTGTGTGTGTAGGCGTGGTTCTTGATAGCAAAAATGCTGAAAATAGCTGCAAAAATGTTTTTATTGTTAAATTTGGAAAAGTTTCAAACCCCTTTCCTAGCAAACAAACACGTCCAATGAAACGTGCCTACCAAATTACAGTGTACGAGTATTCGATTGAAGATCCAATAATGGAATGAAGGAGAAGAAGAAGAAGATTAGATTATTTACTTTATTCATGTAGAATACAACATAATGTCAGCTTAAATTTTATATCAAGATACAGTAGTTATTTCAATTCAATGAACGTCATGTAATAAAATACTGTACAAGTAATGAAAGTAATTACAGTATTCGTTAAGTACAAAAGATAAGTTAAAAGGGAGCTTATTATTAAAATGATAATATACAATGAACGTCATTTAGAATAAAAGTAATTACACTATTCATTAAGTACAAGATATTTGAGATCACAAGATAATTCAAAAGGGCTTATTAAATAAAATTTTATTTATACTAGTGAATTTAATTTAGGGCTCACTAATAAAATGATAATATCCAGGTACATCTGTTTAATTTGGCGGACCGCGAGCAACTTCCACTCAACTGAATTTCTGTATATACCGGTACTGTATATATCAAGCAAAATAACAGTTATTCGCCATCCGCCAGTCCAAACGAACACCATAGACGAAAGCTTCCATTCTAGATTGTATGAGACACAAGTTTGGCAGATTCCTCCGGAAACACCCTGTACAGGGTGTTTCATCCATTGCTGCAATGGATGAGGTTTGAAAAAATAAAAAAAATTTATTTCACCGATCAGTGCTAGAAATAGGACAACCCCTAATCATCTGGATGAATGATAGAGAATAACAATTTTTCCTTTCCAATGAACTGATACTTCATTATTCGATCAAACCAATGGAATATGTTCCCCAATCAATTGTTTTCAAACAGGCTGAATGTATAATATTTTTTATCAAAGCTACGATACATTCAACCATCCCAACAATTAGCTTATTGAATTCAATAAGAACTGTTATGAACAGAGAAATTAAAAATCATTCCAGAATAGCGCTTTCTGCAACAGGTATGAGATTCAATTGATTGATTAGTTTTTGCTCATTGATTACAATAAGAACTGCTATGAACAGAGAAATGAAAAATAATTTCTAGAATAGCGCTTTATGCAATGAAGAATATTGAATAATTGATTTCATAGTATTTTCCATAAAGCTTGATCTGAACTCGAAACTCAATTTGTTCATACAATGATATTCAACACACTTGAAATTGAATTTTTCTAGAGGAACTTGCTCAACCAACAATAGTAGTATTTATCAGAACAAATTGAAAAATATTTCCTTAAATTATGCCTGCCAACAAAATAATAATACAAGCCGTAACGATGAATTGGCAGTACCATGATATCCACAGGAAAATACGAACATTCCTGCTTGATATTTTACCCCGACTAAATTTTCCAATATCCGGAGTTTGCCCTTACAATTAGAGCCACTATATTCTCGCTACATATGCACTCTTTCATTCGTCATAATCAAAATCAACATCATCCTCATCAACAACAACATCATTATTATCAGTTTTTCTCTCTATTTCCTTTTCCCCTCCGCTTCACAATTGTTTATCATATCCTTCTTTAATTCAATCCCCTTTCCTATACTTGTTCACTACTGTTCTTTATTATTCTTCGTTTACGTAACATTGCAATTTTTCTTTTCTTCTTCTTCTTCTTCTTCTTCTCCTCCTCCTTCTGCTTTCTCTTTACTTCTTCTTTTCATACCCCTTCTTCTTATATATTTGTTTTTTTCACATTCTTATTAAATTGAATTCTTTTTTCTCTAGTATTCTTTTCATCTCGATCTCCATTTTCCTCTTCACTTCTTCTTCTTCTTCTTCGCTTTTTCGTTCTGTACTCTACCTTTTACTTCACCCCACACTATTTTTCTTATCCGTTTCCCCTTTTGCCGGTCCATTATCATCGTCTCACTTCTATATTATTGCCAGTGCTCTTTGACCTACTGCTTTATCATCGCCTGACTTTCATATTATTGTCAGCAGTACTGTACTTCGGCTGGAAAG
Organism: Laodelphax striatellus; assembly: GCA_017141395.1. Lineage (NCBI taxonomy): Eukaryota > Metazoa > Arthropoda > Insecta > Hemiptera > Delphacidae > Laodelphax > Laodelphax striatellus. The sequence continues at coordinate 5,360,129 of CM029531.1, read as the reverse complement.
TTTTCGATGATATAAAAATGGAGTAGCAATCAACAAAATGGAGTCGGCAAGACTGACAGAAATTTTCAGCTTTCATTTCTCTCATTTTTACGAATAGAACGCAGATTTTTTACAGCAAATCATAGCCAGAATCAGATCGATTGCACAGACAATATCAACATGATAGAGTGCACTTTTCAAATTTCCTGCACAGACAATAGAGACAGATAGAGTGCACTTGTTTTCTCTACAGTATTATTTTCCCTAAAATCAGTCCTCTATTGTGCTTTACCGTTTCTCCCTTGCATTTCCTCTTTTCATCACTAATTCCCTTGGTACTTCATCAGGATGATGATAAAAATATTCAGTTCCCCAAACGTCATTCAAATTCTATTGAGGCTTCATTACGTTGGTAATAGAAATATTCAGTTCAAAAATGGGGGAAACCCAGAGAATAGTAGCGACTCATTAGACAGAGCTCGCAATGTTAATGAGCGTATTGTAAGCGAAAATGAGAGCAAATTTTTTTCAAAAGGTTTCTATTTCCCTTATTTCAAATTGGTCTAATTAGAACACTGGGCCATGAGAAATTGTTCGGTTTAATGATTCTGATATAATGATTTCCATAGAATCCATTATTCATTCTCCATAATAATTTTCATAGCGTAGTTCATGAAAAGAAATAAAAAATCATTTTCCTCCTGCCTGATAAGCTAAAAATAATGGAAATTCATGCTAATATCATAATGAGATGAGGTTTTCGTGATGAGGTAAGTCGGAGTATCACTTCACAATCTGATGGGGTAATATAATAGTATCGAAGATAAGACAAAAATAATAAATTTTCATTGACTATGATATATAAATTACTATGTAATTTTCAATATACGATTAAATTAATTATGAAGTGAATATATTATCTAGTTCTCGTGTTGTGATATGATAAAGATCACTTATTACACAGTATTATAAAGCATTATCATGGATAAGATAAGATTATTTGATAAGGCTATGATATTGCATTTATCATAAGTTACTATTCAAATTTTGAATAAATTAATTAGGAAGTGAATTGGTTATCTAGTTCTTGTGATGTGACCGTATAAACTTTCCTTAGAGTCCTAAAGTAATGTTAAGAAATTAGAGATGAAAATGTCTCACGCTCCAGCCTGCACTCTCTAACAAGTAGCAAATTGGAAACAGCTAGAGTATAAACAGTATTTCGTTCAACTAGGGGTCTTGCGAAAGGGGTGAGAGGGGGGGTTTCTCCTCGAAATAAGCAAATCAAGGCCCTATTTGGACCGATGAAAGCAACACGTAAGTGATGATGATGAGAGAGATTACAAATTGGGGTTGCTTTCAAACTGGACGGTTGGGTGGGGAGGAAACTGACGAGAGTAGTATATAGCTGCTTCTGAATGTCGAGCTACCAAGGAGAAGAAAACTGAGAGGGGGGAGGGGCAAAATGAGGAGATAAGGTGGAAAGGTGAAGAAGGATGTGGAGGGGAGAGAAGCCGAGGAGAGGAAATGTTGGAAGGAAAAGGATAAGAAGACGAAAGAAAGAGAAGAAAAAGTGGTGAAAGAAGAAGACGTATGAGAAGTAAAAAGGAGAAGAGAAGAGAAAAGGAAGAAGAAAAAGGCGATGAAGGCATGAAAGGTTCATGAAGGGAGAAGGAGAGGAATATAGAGAAGAAGAAGAAGTAGTAGCAGAAAAAACAGAAGGAGGAAAAGAGGATGAGGAAAGGTAGTTCAGGGACAGGATGAATGAGAGACGTGAGAGAGAGAGAGAGAGAGAGAGAAAGAGAGAGAGAGAGAATAGAAGGAGAAAAATAAAGTGAAGTCAATACTATTCACTAAATAAGAAGAAGAGGGAAAAGTATTGAGTGATAAAAGGAAATACAATGTTGAATGGTTGGGGAAGAAGTTGAAGAAGAAGGAGAAGAAGAAGAGAGAAGAAGTTGAAGAAGAAGAAGAAGAAGAAAAAGTAGAGGAGGAGAAGGAAGAAAGAAGAAAGAGAAGAAGAAAGTGAAAAAGAAGAAGATGGAAGTAAGAAGGGGTAAGAGGAGGAACTGGGAAGAGAAAGAGAAAAATAGGAGTTTGAGAGAGGCTTCTGCTTCTAAATTTACCGGCCTGGCCTACCTTCCCTATTTGTTTTACCAATTTCCGCCTCACCTCACCATCACACCTTCTTCTTCTAATCTCGTTCCTCCTATAGCTTCCTCATTCGCAAACGGCGTTTGTCGGTTAAAACGCTCGAATTTGTAGATATCAGTGGACTGAATGCATGAATGAGTTTGAGGCGCTTTCATTGAGTTGAGCCATCCCGACCATTTACAATACTTCCGCGACGAAACTTTTTGGTCATTGATTGACCGCAAATACGCATGGGTGGTATCAACGTCAAATTTCCACTTCTACTTCTTCTTTTCTTTATTTTCATCTTCTTCACCCTTCATCGAACCCCCGTCACCATCATCGTCGTCAAGACGTTCTCCACCGCATTCGCCACACTCTCTTCTTTCTCTTTCTTACTCTTCTCCCCCTTACTCTTCTACTTCTACTTCTCTTCTTCTTCTTCCTCCACTTCTTCTTCTTCTTCTTCTTCTTCTTCTTCTTCTTCTTCTTCTTCTTTTCTTCTTTTTCTTCTTCTTTCTTCTTCTTCTTCTTCTTCTTCTTCTTTCTTCTTCTTCTTCTTTCTTCTTCTTCTTCTTTCTTCTTCTTCTTCTTCTTCTTCTCTTCTTCTTCTTCTTCTTCTCTTCCCTTCTTCTTCTTCTCTCCCTTCTTCTTCTTCTTCTTCTTCTTTCTTCTTCTCATCTTCTCTTCTTCTTCTTCTTTCTTCTTCTTCTTCTTCTTCTTCTTTCTTTCTTCTTCTTCTTCTCTTCTCTTCTTCTTCTTCTTCTTCTTCTTCTTCTTCTTCTTCTTCTTCTTCTTCTTCTTCTTCTTCTTCTTCTTCTTCTTCTTCTTCTTCTTCTTCTTCTTCTTCTTCTTCTTCTTCTTCTTCTTCTTCTTTCTTCTTCTTCTTCTTCTTTGCTTCTTCTTCTTCTTCTACTTTTTTTTTGTACTTCTTCTTATTGTACTTCTTCTTGTCTTTCTTACGCTTCTCCCTTATTCTTATTCTATTTCTCCTCCAGTTTTCTATTTTATTTACCACTTCAACCCTGACCACTACTATTATACGAGTATAATATTATACTCAATATACTTGTATATTGATAATGGTTATTATTGAATTTCATTGGAGCGCATTGATGAGCTGCAATGATGAGTGGTCAGTGGCTAGAATTTGCGATAAAAGCACGATTCAGAGTTCGGCACGTGATACATAACCACAAAAAGTTCAATATTAAACTTGGACGCAGGCACATGCGAAATCACTTTTTGTATCGTTAACCTTGATAAATGACGATTTGAAGAAAAATTGGTATGGTCGATTTTTTTAGGATTTTCGACTGGCCAATTACTGTATTTGACATTTCCATGGAAACGAGTGATCTCATACTCAGCTCTGTCGCCTGGAATTGTAGAGGAAGTTAAAACTGGAATAAAAATAACAGCAAGTCATTCAACGATAACTGGAAGAATGGCGTTGACGCCTCCAAACTCAAGTAGCTGTCTGATTGGCCAATGCTCTCCCACTGCCTGCTTCTGATTGGTCACGTGGTAAAATGGCGACCGTTCAACTCTTTGGCCAATCAGATTGCTTCTTGATTTTGGAAACTACGATTTTGCAGACTACTTCTGCATTGGTTCTCTCTTACGACAATAGATTGGTTATGAATGAAAGTTGAACTCATCTAAGTAGTGATTGAATCTATCTTATATTTATCGTATCGTATATATTTCTATTATTAATATATCTGAATAGTATAAATTTGCAGAGTGAACTAACTTTTTTCCAAATCTCTATTTGCTTATTCAATGTTTCTTGTTTGGAGCTTCAATGTGAACTGATTTAAAATTAAAAAATATTGTTGTTTCATAGTGAAATTCAATTATTAAATAATAGACCTATGACATAACATAACCGGAATTAAGACTGTTGGTCTAAATTGGAATAGGAACAATTTTGGGCATAAGCCTGTTGTACTCTCTCTCTCTCTCGTCAATGGTTGAATAGATGATTAAATGATTGTAGTATTATGATGTGTAGGTAGATCTAAGAATAATTCTATATTGAAATCGGTATGACGAATAGGTTATATTATATCACGTAATTAATTTTTCACGTGATATTAATAATAAATCTTTTAATTATACGTGAGTTAGTTTTATGAAAATGGGACCCACTGTCTGTAATAACGCATAAAAGAGAAAAATAATCCAGATAGGTATATGATCTTGAAACAAGGCAAACATTTCTTGTGTTGATTGAATTCCAGTTCAGAGGGCCAGTCTTTCTTTCTTAAAAGCTTTTCAGAGCACACGATTTCCTTGGAACGACATTCAAAGATAAAAAACCGTGTGCTCAATTGAATCTGAAAAGATAGCGAAATAGCAGGGCTGAACGAAGAAACTGAGCTGAACTGAAAAGACAGCTAGCGAAAATGATTTTTTAAACCCTGAAAAGAGCCGTAGAAAACTTCATTCAAAGTCAACTTCACGTTCTAAATCCCATTCAAAGTCTCCACTTGACCAAGATTAACTTGGGCTAGTCAGGGTAAAAATGTAAGAAGAACGTAACAGTTTGTTAGAAGACGCAGGAGTTTGGGCTGAAAATAAACAGACTAACCGTTGTATAGAGTGAATATAATAAAGCCTTGAGCCGGCTTCAAAGAAGACGAAAATTCGGCAATTACCCAGCAATGGGGCAATATATCGGGAAATTCTCTGTTCAAGAAGAAAGTTGGCAGTGAGAGAGAATGAAGAGGAGAAGGAGGAGGAAGATAAGAAAGAGGGGGATGAACAGAATGAGGAGTAGGACGACGAAGGAGGAGAAAAGGAGGAGAAAGAAAAGAAAGAGGAGGAAGATGAGAAAGAGGAGGAAGAGGAGGAGGAGAGGAGGAAGAGGAGGAAGAGAGGAGGAAGAGGAGGAAGAGGAGGAAGAGGAGGAAGAGGAGGAAGAGGAGGAAGAGGAAGAAGAGGAGGAAGAGGAGGAGAAAGAGGAAGAAGGAGGAGGAAGAGGAGGAAGAGGAGGAAGAGGAGAAAAGGAAAGGAAGAGAGGAGGAAAAGAAGAAGAAGAAGAAGAAGAAGAAGAAGAAGAAGAAGAAGAAGAAGAAAGAAGAAGAAGAAGAAGAGAAGAAGAAGAAAAAAAGTTGTTAGCCAGTGGAATGCACTTCTTTGGTAGCTCGTTTAGAAGTGTTTTTGCTTGCCACCTACAAAAGTCTGTTTTTCTTTTCACAAACTTAGCGACTCAGAAAACGATCCGCGGATTCAGTTAGTAATGGAAGGAATATGATGATGGAAGAACAACAAGAAGAATTAGTGGAGAAAGAAAACCAGAAGAAGGAATAATTACTAGGAGAAAAGAAAAAAGAGGAAAAGAAAATAGAAAGGAAGTAAAATAAACAAGTCGGAATAAAGTGAAAAAATCGGATGTTAATCAGTTACTCAGCCTAAATACGACACGGCAATATTCGTCATTCTATGAGAAATGTACAAATCAATAATAGAAAATGTCAAATTTTTAAATGTTATATTGTTTAATAGCAAGTGAGATATGAATGCATCATTGAAAGCAATATAGAGGTTAGCATAGAAAAGGGTTATCGCGTCTCTGTGATACACAGAACTCTGCTTTTCCGATATTATATTTCCAAGATTCTGCTTATTTCGTTCCAAGATTGCAAATAGTCAATAATAAGAAAAGCTGTTTGCCGGTTTCAATATCACCAGTCATGTGCAGACCGTACTGTTATAAGATGTGCTGGAACTTGGATGTGCAATAGAAGTGGAGGAAGAGAGAAGATGGAAGGAAAAGCAGGCAAAAAGGGGGCAGAAGAACAGAAAAAGTTGGAAGAAGAAGATGAAGAAGAAACAGAAGAAGAAGAAGAAGAAAGAAGAAGAAGAAGAAGAAGAGGAAGAAGAAGAAGAAGAGAGAAGAAGAGAGAAGAAGAAGAAGAAGAAGAAAGAAGAAGAAGAAGAAGAAGAAGAAGAAGAAGAAGAAGAAGAAGAAGAAATGGAGAATGATGAGTTAGATAGAGATAGATTAGAGGAAGAAGATTGAGTAAAAGGAATGAAAAAGAATGGAGCTAGAATGAGAGTTGAGAAGAAGAGCTAGCAGAAACAAGAAGCACGATAAAAGAAATTGAAAAAGAAGATAAGAAGGATGGAGGACGAGGATTGTTTAGAAGATATGAAAAATTAAATAGTGACAATGGAAAAGGACAGAGCAATGGAAACTAAGAAGAGCTAGAAGAAGCGAGAAAGAAATTGGAAATCAGAAGAATAAGAGATGGAAATAAGAGAACAAGGATGTAGAGAAGAAGTAGAAGAACAAAGACGAATAAGACGTAGACGAACAAATGAAAGGACAATTCACGTGGTAGAGTGGAAAGGAAAACAAAATAAAAATTAAGAGAACAGATGGAGAAGAAAGAGAAATAAGAGATGCCAATTAGGAGAAGGTGGAATAGATAAGAGTAAGCAAGATAGATATAAATTGAAACAAGGAGAAGTATGATACAAAGAAGCAGGCAAGGAAATAGATAAGTGATCGGAAAGAGGTAGGTGAAAAACAGGGAGGAAGGAGCAGTACAAAGAGAAGAAGAAGAGGAGGAGGAAAAGGAAGAAGAAGAAGAAGAAGAAGAAGAAGAAGAAGAAGAAGAAGAAAATGAAAAATATGAAGACAGTAGTTGGCTGGAGGCGATGTTTGGGAAAGCGATCTGTTTCCATCGGGCGGGCGCGCACTTTTCTTCGACAGTCCCTTAGCGGAAAAACTGCTCGGAAAATAAAATCCTAATCAAATAGATGAAATTCTTGACAAGGTTCTGTGTTTCGCGGTGGCAATGTTGGGGACGAGAATTGTGATGGGGAAGCTTTTTGCAAGAGAGGAGGCGCGATTCGTGTTTGTACTGGATTCAGCTCTGGGACACCACTGGCAATGTCGATAAATTAATGTTTTATTATTCAATTCCAAGCGGTGCAAGACTAGTCTATTTTATTTACTAGGTTGGTACCGGATAACAATGTTCCGGCCAAGGTTCAGAAACATTCAGTCTTTAAGAAGCATTGTATTATGTATCATAAAAGTATGTTCATTATTCATGTAGCCTACTGTTATATGTAGTCTATATTGTAAGCACAATGTGTTTAGCATCGTATGAAGGCCCCTCATGTTGAAATTTATAGCAGCTATAAAGGCAGCTAGAGGGTGGAGGATTAGGAAAATATGGTCTAAGAAGAAGAAGAAGAAGAAGAAGAAGAAGAAGAAGAAGAAGAAGAAGAAGAAGAAGAAGAAGAAGAAGAAGAAGAAGAAGAAGAAGAAGAAGAAGAAGAAGAAGAAGAAGAAGAAGAAGAAGAAGAAGAAGAAGAAGAAGAAGAAGAAGAAGAAGAAGAAGAAGAAGAAGAAGAAGAAGAATTTTATATATTATTTTGCAATGAAACATTGATTCTTGTGGGATGTATCTACTTAGAAAGCACTAATAATAATTCACTATTGAAAAGTATCTTTCCAATCAACATTTTGATTGTTGCGGGATGATGTACTTAGAAAATACTGGTTAATTTCCATCAATTCTAACTAGAAAATTACTCTGAGTACTTTACTAATATGAAGATTAATCAACCAACAACCTAAATATACTTGTGAAGAAATTGATATTTTTATCAAGTTCTAATTAATTATTGGATTCGCGTGCATGGAAGGTGATTTGTCTTGTATCACTCATGGTGTGTGTTGAAAGCGATAACAAAGTCCCATTACAACATTCTTCTGGTCCAGTTCCCACAGTAAATAGGTACCTACAGATAGGGCCGAATATTACATAATGTTCAATATAATCCAAAACACGCCCCTCTATTTACTCATAGAGATCCTTTTGTCTGCTAGCCTTTAGTAGACGCATGGTAGCCGTGTGCTGCCAGTATTTATAATAATCTTGTTTCAATATTGAAGCACCAAGAGTTAATTAATAGGACTGTCATACATGTGATATGAATTGAATGGAGTCAAATTAACAGATCCATTCAGTTCTAACCTAGTTTTACCTAGGTCTCATCTACTGCTTCAAGAATAAAGTCCCATTACATAATGTATATCAATGTATATGTAATTACATCCCATAATGTAGTACACTACATCATCTCCGGCAGGACACTACATCAAACATACCGTACCCCAAAAGGGCATAATAAGCATTCCTGTATTGAAAAGAACGTCGTAGAAATAAGCAAACTGAATCGTTCTCATAACAGCGAAGATATCAGTCAGGCTCCCTGTTATCACATGTAATCGTCATAGGATGGTAGCGAATAGACACCCAACTCACTTTCCCGTGAACGAAGAAGATGATGAGAATCGAGTTACGTTTTAATTACTATGAAATTGATCCATTCGATAATCATCCAACATCTAGTACGCTGTTAGCAATCTGTCCCCGGTGTTACTAAACGGCTAGGTGATCGATTCTGTGCTATAACAAACTATCTGCCGCTTTATCTTCCTATCACTATTATAGATAAATCCATCTATTTTGTCAATTCTACCTACTCTTTTAAAAGAGTAGAATTGACAAAATCTGTGTTTTTCATTTTAAATTATTATGGAACGGTTCTACAATCTCAATAATGACTATTTAGAATTTTTCCATCTATTTATCTCTATCTGTCTATCACCGCTCTAGTCTATAATTTATCTCAAAGTTCATAAACAATCCATAATAAAAATACCGTAACTTCACATTTAGCATCAACTTCCCCTTTCCAATTTCATAGCACATTTCTCTTCTTCTCGTTCTTGTTCTTCCTTCATTTCATTATTGTTATTCCATTATTGCTATTATCATTGTAATTATTCAATTCAAATTGTTATGTCACAATAAAGGAAAAGGAATTAACAAATGAATATTCCATATGTAACTATTGAATTCGATGATTAAAATGTCACAATAATCAAGAATTTCAAAACCTTCACAAAGAAGGTTCACAAATTTGTTTAAATATAACCGTCAAATTCAATAATTTTAAAGCCACAATAATGAAATTCTGATGAAAGCCTCAATAATTAAATAATGAAATTCACATAATCTCTATCAAATTCAATGATAGAAATCATGAAATTCTAAAATAAAGAGAAAATTATGAGTTTACAAAATTTCGTTCCGTCAAATTCAATAATTTTGATGTCGCAATAAGGAATGAACGAGTTTGATTTGTTATTTGTAACTAATGAATTCAAGTTATAATGTTGCAATGAATGATAAAGAACACTATTTGATTAGATCTGTTGTTTTTTCCTTTGCATCTCCAACATACTATTCAACAATTCAACCCCAACGCATGGTAACAACAAACATTTCAGAGTTTAGAAGATAATAGAATTAAACTGGAATTATTTTAATTGAACTAAAGATGATGTTGTTTGTTAGGTGCTATTACTATTCAATACGCGATGTATACTACGCATACTATGGAAAATATCATGAGTACGTTATTTCCAATTCAATTAAATGGTTAGTGGCGAAGCGTGGTATACTTATTTGGTTATCACCAAACAAGCATACCACGCTTCGCCACGGTGAATGGCAAATATCGTCCACACGGTTCATCCGCGCCCTTACATCTCACATTCTATTCAACAAATTCAGCCAAAATGTACGATCTCAAAAAAACAAAAAACACACGGAGGCCTAGCAAGAATAGAATTGAACAGACATTAGACTTCAACCGAAGGTTGCATTGTTCGTTACATTTCACATTCAATTTCCAATCATCGAATTCTATTCTTATTCGGGACCTGTGATACGTGGATCAGCCTCAATATACAGGGAGAAGAGTACTCCCTCTAATGGCGTCCTCAGCTCATTTGTCGAGCCAGAGCTTCACATGTAGAGAAAACGAGCTCACCACACAATGCTTTCAACCAGCGTCGTGGACTTCGAATAAGATATCGGAATCCAATAATCAATCTAATGGGACGTCGCCTTGTAATCCTAGACTCTAGCTGTACCTATGCTACAAGTATATTAGTATCCCAAAGTCATTAAACTAATCTGATAGAGGGGATTGTACTGTAGTTGAGGTTTTGAAAATTGGAGGGAATATTAACAAGTTGGAAACCAATATCAGTTATTATATTCTTAGTTTTTGTAACTGATGTTAATTTTATGCATTGCGATGTTGATTTTGTTTATAGAAAAACATTTTTAATGCAGAATTTGCTACAAGAATATATAGTGTGAACATAGCTTAAATACTTGGGATATTTCAAGGTGAATACATAGAATATACATGTATTCTAATTACATTGGGGTAGATCTCATCCAGAGAGAATAGAAGTGATTTTTTATGTTTTTTCTTCTTCTATACTCTCTGATCTTATCGGCCTCTGCAATCTATGAAAACAATTATAGAGAAAAATTATAATGAAAACTACCAAAACCCGTTGCACTATATGAGGGTTAAATCGTTAAATGAAGTCCTAATGAAGTTAACGAAGGGTTGAAAGGTTTAAGGCTTATAGGGGGAAGTCGTCTTCTTTATTATAAAACTTTGATCATCAAGATACTCTAGAATTGTATTGGCAGTGGTATTCCACAGGCATTGAAACTGGGAAAGATTTAACAACAATAAACTAGCTAATGCATTTACCAAATGCATTAATGCTAGTAAGAAATAGTAATAATTTCCTAATTAAAACAGCGTTCATTGAAAAATGAACATTCATTAACATGAATGCTCTTCATGGTTTTTGCTTTCTACGATCATAATTGCTTCCTACAATTATTATATACCACTGCTTGTCTAGTCGTCTAGTGTATTGGCACCTTCTAAGTCAGCTGTTCAACACAAGGTTATTAATTGATTGGTATTTGATGTGAAATTTTCTCGTTCTCAAACGTTTTTCATATAGTCAAGTAACTTAACAAAGAACCAGCAACCCAGCAAGCAAGTTCAAATCCGTTCTTTACAGTAGGTACAGTAGTTGAAAAGTACGGTATTTTCGGCCTTTGTTCGGTAATACGGCACCTTTTTATTACATCGATCAACTACTGTTTAAAGGCGGTCTTATCTCTTGAGCACACAGAGTAAGCTGCAGTAAGCTAAGGGCGTTCACGACCCTTCACAGATGTTTTGTTTTAGAGGAACGCTGATTGAAATAGCGTATTATTGGCAAAAGACAATGGCCCTGCCTGTCAATAATGAAGCTTTGTCGAGATTTAATCGTTGAAGTACACAATGAACAAAACAATGCTCGCTTTGCCGACCTTATAGCCTATCTACTACTTGCAAATCGATTTTGAAACGGTGTTGAACTTCACTTGATATTAACAGGGATATTAACTTATGAATAGGATGGTAGATGGTATAGACACGACCTATGCTATAATAAAAACGTCTGATATGGGTAACATGAACTTTGATTCTGGCAAATCATTATATTCTAACTTTCTTGGCAAGACCACAAGTCACAACTATAACTTGCTGTTTTTTTTTGGCTACAAACAGTACTATTTTTCTATAACAGTACTGTTGATAATAGATATACAGAGGATTCAGAACTCCAAACCAATAGCCTACTCTAGGTATTGTCTCAACAGTGATTTTGACCATAATCTAAATATCATAAAATTGTAAAGTCCTTAGTTACTCACACAAGTCTGCCATTTTGAATAACTTTTCACTTTTCAATAATCTGCGAGTTCAGCATTTGTAGGTTAAGTATTGAACTGGCAACATTTATTAACTAGATAAAGCTACAAAATTATGACAATTTTTAAAAATCCATAAGAGGATATACTAAAGGGATCTACATTTAAAATCCTGTATAGTATCTTGAATAACTCGGATATAATCTTGTCTCTCTGTTGATATTACGAAAATTTTACAAGAATAGAATTTTTGCTTCAAAGACTTCTTTTAATTACAAAACGTGTCTGAATTCATGGTCCAAGAAACCTTAATTGTCAAGATTGGACGTACATATTGACTGAGATATGGCATCTTAGTGATAGTGACCGCTGGAGGTGACTTGCAATTCCTGTTACTGTCATTAAAATTCACATATGAAAATAATCTCGTAATCTTGTCTTGACCAAATAACATGCCTACTAAGCAGTACGGAGAAACTGTTGCATATGTTGTAGACTTCTAATTTTGTTGAAGCCCAGGATGCACTGCAATAATATAATAAAGGTGCATGTTATATCACTAAAGCTGCCAAATTTATGATAATATATCTATTATATTTATTATAATATAAAATTATAATTAAATTATATGTTCTCTGGGAGAACATATTATCAAAAATATGATTATAGCTCAACTGTTATGATATTTGGTCTATTACACTGTAATATTTTTCATCACAGATTTGATAATAGATATATGACATAGAACTATTACAGTGTAATACCGGCCTTAGACATTTTAGTTTCACAGTGATTAATAATGAAGTGACGAAAAAGTTTTATTTTTCCAATAATGTTGAGAATTAATTCGAAGCATGCGTTTTTGCAGGTGGTGAAAATGCTGGCTCTGGTGGTGGCACTGTTCGCCATTCTGTGGCTGCCCTATCGAGGCCTCGTCGTCTACAATTCGCTCGCGAGCATGTTCGGCGGGGCACTCTACATGCAGCCTTGGTTCCTCATGTTCGCCAAAACTTGCATTTTCATCAACAGGTTCGTGTGAAAAACAGCTTTATATAGAGAGGTAATCCTGTAGCCTACCTGTGTTTAGAAAAGGACTTTCGGCTATACACCTTTCAAAGTTAATGAGAATCTCCTTGAAAAAATCCATATAGCTGAAAATGTACTACCATAGACTAAGGCTAGGCGTACACCGGTTAGTCAAGACAAGATTAGTCACAGTAATTCACATAGTTGCTTATGAAGCAGCACACACTGATGCAATGACTAATCGGTGTGTGTTGCTTCATAAGCAACTATGTGAAGTACTGTGACTAATCTCGTCTTGTCTTGTCTTGACTAACCGGTTTACGCCTGGCCTAATCAAATACAACTATCCACAAAGATTTGATTATTTCCGATATTACTAAGCAAAATAGGTTCTTGGAATTCAAGAGAAATAAAATAATTGTGGAATCTTTCAAAAGTAGTAGAGATTCTTCTTTTAAAAGCAAAATAATCAGTTAAAATAATAATTGTGGAATCTTTTACATGTAAAGATTCTTCTTTTGAAATCAGAATAATCAGTTTGATGTGATTGTTCAGTATCAATAAATTGATAAGATTGACATGCATTTCAATGGTGTAAACTGTCTTAATAGAGAGGATGAATAATTATAATTCATTTTTATTTTCCAGTTACTACTGTTATTCATTGTGAGCACTTTTTCACATTGTGGGACGGGAGACGGTACAGGCTGTCTATCTATGGTATGCACCGGTCCTAAGCTTTTCCCCAACAACTAACCTGCCAGATGCGTACTAAGTACAGTACTTGAGAATTGATGTAGCTGCTTAAAGTAGTACTGTTTAAAGTAGTCCAGTACTGTAGCAGCATAAAGAGCTCTGTGCCTCTTCTCTTCCGTCCCAGAATGTGAAAAAGCAGTAGCCGTTATTCATACATGCCTTTTCAGCTGGAATTACGGAAATAATTTGTGTTTATAGAATAGCAAAGATGAAATAATATTTCTTTACTATGTTTCAGCGCCATCAACCCAATACTGTACAACGCCATGTCGACAAAATTTCGTAACGAATTTCGAAAGCTACTGGTTTGCGGTGGTTCGGAAGACACCGCCAGACACAATCTGGGCTCATCCAGGTGCCATACGGCATCGAACATATCAAGGACCCACGTCAAGGTCACCGACCTCGAGTTATGATAAAGTGTCATCCGAACTGAACTGATTTTTACTCTCAAACAACGGCTTTCAGAACCATGTTTCGGACAAAAAACTGATACGTTAATATAACTTTATAGTATCTATCTGTCTAGTTTTAAACATGAGAAATAATTATATTTTAGTAATGTTATAAATTTGAATATTGTATGCGAATAATAACTGTTTAATCTGAATGTATTTTTTGGCGTTATCAATGATAATAATTCAACAATGCTCGAATGACTGGAAATTGATGGAAGAGGAAAATAATGATGTTAATATAAAAGTGCTATCATCTCAAAGACTACTTATTATAGAATTGCTTGAATAGATTTTTTCTCATTATGACTCACGGAAAAAGATATGCATGAAGATAGGTAACTTATTGAATAATGATTATATTTAGGTAGCCTACCGTAGTGAAAACCTGAGTGAAAATAGAGCCAATATAGTTTTGAACTTTGTAGTGTTGAAAATAATTTTATATATGAGAATTGTTGAATGTTATTACTAAGTACGGTACTGAATTAAAGTGAATATCATTGGAAAGTGGACTGATTTTCGATGTTCCTATCTTTTTTATTGTTATTGTGTTTGGAAGAGCTGAAGATATATTAAATTTTCAATAAATATTTGACGAAAATCCAATACCGTTAGTGCTATAAAAATACTCTTTCAAATTGTTAAAAAAAAATTATTTTCGACCAAGATGGAATTCTTATTGTTGTGGATTGAAACTATAGCCTACGCATGAAAAGGAAATGATAAAATACTACAAGAGATTTTAGCCTAGGCCACCCCCAAAGATCGGATAAATAATTTGAAATAGCGGCCCTATCAATAATATTATTGCATTAAGACTTTAAATAGATAAAATGAAGCTTAGAATCACATTTTTAAACGTAATATTTTGGAAATATTCCGGGCAAAACCCCCTTTCCATTTGGGGGGTATTCCATACCTCCCCATACCTCCTGGTGCTTGCCCCACACCCAACAGTTTGGTGGAATGGCGCTCCTACTAATCAGCTCAATTGTCCATCGGGTATTGATTAGTGTTCTTTGTAAGGTGAGAAGGCTAAATTTGTTTACAGAGAGTATAAAGGAAGAGCTACTTCCACATAAAACTCTGTAATTTTGTCGAAACTATTTTCTGGCTGATGTCTATACAACAGGTAACGCGTGAATATTATAATAGATTTTAGTGACATTCATTTAATTTGACGCTTAGCATTAGATAGATAATTATAGAGAGAGATTCCTCGACGTTGCTGATGACCGTAGAGTACGATGGCAAAGGAATAATATCTCTCTATCTATCTAATGCCAAGCGTCAAGTTAAATGAATATCACATATCATAAATGATAATGAAGTAGGCATTGAGGGGATTGTACACGATAAAAATATATACTATCAAATTTAATACAATTATTTATTTCATTATATTCATTTATTCAGTGAATGTGCCTGTTTATCAGTTGTTTTTCAATTAATAATATTCAATATCATAAGAAACCAGAAGAATAAGTTATTATTATCACTCATTAATATTATTTTCGCTGAAAATTATTAATGTGGACACTCATTAAAAAATCAGTACCGGTAAATTCTTTACAATAAACATCATTTGATTTTGATTTTAGCCTAGCTTCCTCCAGAAGTGTGTTGAATTTTATTTAGAACACGTTTGTAGAATTTTATTGTCAATAGTAGTCTTGAAGTTCACCATACATTGTCTAATGTACTATGTCAATATTGTATTGTATTTATGTCAATAAAATAATTCCTGCTATTTCTGATGATTAAAATCCCCTGGAATTTCAATATTCAAGACTCAGAAAGTAACAATTATTACGGTTACCTCAGCACAATTCTCAATTCACTTATTGTTAATTAAATTCTCTAATCAAATTCAACCCTCGTGTATTCTACTAGATACTTGCTCTATAATTTCCTGTTCATATCTAATGTATTATTCCAGCTTGTTGATCTGGAATGCCTCATCAAATCAGAATAGATTAAGTATTATTACTTCTCTTCCCACTGTATTCGCCAATCTTCTTTTCCGCTTAAATCTCCAACATTTTCATCAGGATCTCTGCCATCTCTCATCAATTTCTTCCTATTAACCAAACCCGGGGAAAGTATAATTCTGATTCGAGCGCTAGCGCTTCATCTCTGTCTCTCTTGCTCTCTCTCTCTCTCATCAAATTAATAGAATAATATTACTATACATCTTTTGTGATCTGGAACCTAAGCAGTTATATTTTGTTTTCAACATGAATAAAGAAATCTAATTTAATAATCTCTCGTGATAATTCTGAATCAGTAATGGCTGGGTTTCACGATTCCAGTAGACGTTCAGGTTACTGGAGGCCGGTGGATCATGATCGTCTACTCTATACAAACAAGTAGTCCAATGCACTGACACTGACTGGTGTACATTGGACTATTTGTTTGTATAGTGTAGACGATCATATGATCCACCTGCCTCCAGTAACCTGAACGTCTACTGGAATCGTGAAACCCAGCCATTAAACTCTTCAAATTGATCTTCTCGAGAATTAGAAGTTAATAATTTCTCAGTAACTTGACAATTGAAAGAGTGTTTCAATATAGTTTCAATACAGGGTGTCCCAAAAAATACCGATGCCAGAGAAGAGACATGAGAATAAATTTATGAATACCAAAACATATGTTTGCCTATCTTGAGCGTTCTCAAATTTACTACTGTATCATATTTTCGCATTCATGAAATTCATCAATTGGTTGTTCCATCCAATAATAAATTGGGAACGTTCGAGTGACAAAGATAGGCAAACATATGTTTTGCATTCATAAATTTATTCTCATGTCTCACTGCTGAAGAAATGAAGAAACACAGAAGTTGTAATCTTCAAATAGTCATCATCCGATTCTTTACAATTATACCATTTTATTCAGAATAAAATTCTCTACATTTTGTATTTGAAAGTTTTATCGTTGATATATGTATTTTCAGAACCACATCTTTAATTATAGCCCTACCAAATTTCATAAAATCTTATTTCAACGAGATATGTTGATTTTGCCAAGACTTGTAGAATACCGTGGTAGTACTGGCATCGGTATTTTTGGGACACCCTGTAAGGAAGCGATTGTAAATGAAATCAATTTTCCATTAATTATATCCTTGATAAGATAAGAATGCCATCAAATTAATGACTGTCATGATCTAAAGTAGATTCAGAAAATCTTCATTAAAAACAGGATGTAATTATTTCACCTTTATATTCTCAAAATAAAAAGAATTATCAGACTGCAATGACCTGAATAACTCACCAAAAGTAAGTTGAGAACTTAATCAAAACATAGCAATGTGTATTATCATTTAATTTTCTCCCATAAAGTTCACGTAGATCAACGGAAAATGGACGGGATTCAATTGAAAGTTTGTGGAATGTATTAATTTGGAGTTGGAAACTCGAGCAAATCAGAGACAGCTTTTCACTCTTCAACAAGCGCTAAACAAATTCAAAGCATGCCGCCGCAATATTTCTCTTGATTGTCGGTGTTTTCCTGATTTTATTTCAAGTAAAAACTTTGAGCTGAGTTCAGAAAAAGAGAGAAGAACTTCTTCCGGGTTTCAAAGTCCTTGACAGTTGACGCTTTTCTTATCTCTCAAAAGATTTTGATTGATCTTGATAATTAAAAGCGAATCAACATTCGTATTTCGAATTATGGACACGGCGTAATTTGATTTCAATAAATTCATTCATGAGTTTAAGTTGGAAAGTACTTAGAAAACTCTGGGTTAGGAAGCGATTGGTTCATATAGCAGGATTCTTTTAAATTGTCAGAAAACAGCTGATTGATGTACGCTTGTTTACTAACGTTAAATCACCTGTTTTCTGACAAGTTAAAAGAATCCTGCTATACTTTTAGAAAATGTTTCATCTGACTTTCAATCTTCAAATATAGGCTATTCAGCGCTTCAAAAAGTCGAAAACTTATCGATCCTTGACAGGGCCTACCAAAGAAATACGATTTCAAAAATTAGTAGTTGAGTTCTTTATTCCTGCTTTTAAAATATTATGCTCATTATTCTCTGAATAAAGGAATAGGTTTCGAGGATATGAAATCGTCGATAAGATCAAGATGAATATATCACGCTATATTTACATTATCAACATTACAATGTTTGGAAGATCATTAATCATTTACATTGCTATAATCAATTCCTAAATATTTTTACAGGACAATAAATGCTATCAAGAATAGTTTTCTTAACCAAAGTACAAAAATAACTGAAGATAATATTTTCAACTGAGTATTAAATTAAATAGAACTTACAAAGTATTAATGTAACTGCCAGAGATAACTAATTATACACTGGTAAAAAAAGTGAAATAGTATTAATAATAATATTGTAACATGAAAAAATCAACAGTCTTCACGATCCCAGAATTTCATTCAACTGAAAAATTTTCAATAAAAGTTTACTCACATTGAACAGGGAAACTCAAGGAATAATAAGTGTTCAAACTATATTCAAGTGACAAATTTTACTGTATTGAAGTGTATTAATGTTATTAATTTTTCAATTATTTCAAGATTTCCAAACATCATTTTACTGTGCTAAATTTTTCAACTTACTTTAATGAAATCAAGTATAATATCCAATTGAGTTTGTTGTTTTTCGTAAAAGAATAATAAAACGTAATAAATAGACTTCAAAGGTGGTTAAACTATGTATGGTACGGTAGGTAGTTCCGCCTCACCATTTGAGTTACGTTGAGGGAGACTACAAATCAATAGCACTAAATTTATTCGAGGGCACTTGTTCTCAGAAGTACAGTAACATACTTAACAGAAATAGGCTACGTATTCGTAGAAAAAAAACAATTATGAACTTTTAAATTTAGCCTATCAGTAAAATTTGTACCACTCCGATAAGCTATAGTAATAAATTTCTCCTGAATGACTGAAAAACAAGGCATGAAGAGGCATATAATACAGCAGGTTATTTTTGAATTGATTGTTTTTAACACTATTTACAACACAATAACCATGAAACTGAAAGGATTGTTTTTATAACAACCAACTAAATCTTCATGGACTGGTATTAAAGCTATTTCAATAATGATAAATTATTTATTAATACATTACCAGTAATTTTCTCAAGTTTCTCTATAATATTGCAATAGCAAAAAATATTTTATTTATATCTGAGGATTTTAATGCGATAACAACATAATACAAGTATTGAATTCATATTAGAATATTATATTTTGAAAAAAGTATTCGATTTCAAAAATCATACATAAAACGTTTTGATTTAATGAATAATCAATACAAAGCATGAAATACAGAGAATCAGTATGAAAAAATGAAATTCTGGGATAGGCAGAATTCTATTCAAATACAATGAGCTTCATTTCTTGTTATATAAACAAAATAAAACTTATTAAAATATAAAAATGAAATTAACATATTGTCTTCAAATACAACAAATACTTCTAACAATATAACAATATATTGGACTTTCAACTTCAACATCAACAACAACGTTTTCTAATTGCTTCGTTAAAGGCATATCAATATCAATGTATAATATAATTATTTTAGCGAGTGAAAAACTAATAAAAAATGAGCTGGTGTTTAAATCTAGTAATATTCGTTGGGCTGCGTTATTGTGGGATGAAAAACTCCACTGATGCTTTTGGTTGTTCATTACCGTGCCATAAAAGCACTGAGTATTTTGGTTCAATTATTAACTTCATAGTCGTTTGGCCAGAACCGGTCGAGCTACTGACAATATTGGACTACACGCAACGATCAGCTGAGTCCATGATCACATTAGGGTGGATTTGAAGATTTAAAGCAGCAGGCAATGTTTTTAATGCAGTTAGTAGCAGCCAGCTGCCAAGTGCCAAGAAATTTTGCCCATCTATACGCAAATCTCTGTGAAACGTTCTCTAGCTGATCCAAGACTGAACAATGTTTTGATAAGTCTCTCCTTTCCCTGAATTGAGTATAGTAGAATTTTTTCAATTTGGCGGATGAATCACTTGTTCGAGGAAACAAACGTAAGGAGTCTCTCAAAAATCATTCGCCATCCGCCAAATTAGAAAAATTCTACTTGTTCAAATGCAATTAACCAAAACAAAACAATCAACACTGTAACTATGATGGCAAACACGGTAATTATTCAACAAGTTTCATTGCTCAACAACATCTATAAAAACTAAACAATTATTGCTATTATCATTAATATCATGATATTATATTGTATGATATACAGGGTGTTTCAGGAGGAATCTGCCAAACTTCTCATACTGATTCCTGACACCAAAATAATGAAAAAAGTTCCAGTAAACATGGGTCCTAAAATGCTTCGTTTCCCCTCTAGACGCCATTTTGTTTTTTCACTTATTATTGTTTTTCTAAATAATGGTTAAACATTTATATGACATTGAAACTTTGCACCAACTTTTATGACAACTAGACAAAGCTACAGAAAAATTATGACAATTTTTCAAATTCATAAAACAAAATGGCAGTCATTTGAAATTTCTGTAATATCAACGGTTTTCGAGTTAAGAAACAAAATTTCAAATGGCTGACATTTTGTTTTATGAGATTGAAAAATTGTCTAGTTGTAATAAAAGTTGGTGCAGAGTTTCAATGTCATATGTTTAACCATTATTTAGAAAAAAAAAATAATAAGTGAAAAAAGTCTAGAGGGGAAACGAAGCATTTTAGGAACCATGTTTGATGGAACTTTTTCATTATTTTGGTGTCAGGAATCAGTATGAGAAGTTTGGCAGACTCCTCCTGAAACACCTTGTATTTGAAATTAATATATCATACAATTAACCGTAATTGGTTATTTAGAGGGTTATATTTTTGAGACAAGCGTAAAATTGACATGGTGTAACAATGCGTGTCGTAAATCTATCATTGCAAAACAAGTGATTTTGCATAGTTTACTCTACTAGAATAATACTGAGCAAGAAAATTGACTATTAGAGTTTATTTGAAAGTGCTAATGTAATTGAACAATAAAAGGTCACAATTTTTAAGATTGAAGGCAATTTTTTTATCAATTTTACTGCTAACGATGTCTAATAGGTCTTTTTGTTATATCACCGAGTTAATAAGTGGGTGTGATAGATAGCTACAGAATAGGGGAGAAGATTACAGTTTGGGAAAAGTTAGCAACTACTGGAGCTGCAAAGAGTGGATTTCAATTAAGGAATTCGACGAATACGGCCGGTACTTTGCCTCGCTGTGTTCCACGCTCGCCCATCAGGTAATCTTCGCTCTCTGGTATTTTAAACACTGTTATCACCTACAAAAATATAAAAAAAAACATAGAAAATAATAAACTGATGCATGTGGAATGCATGTTTAAAATGCATTTTCTGTTTAAAAAAGCGTTTGTGAATTAGCTTACATCCAATTTCATGCAGGTAGGCCTACAGCATGCAGGTTCTCCCAGTTGAAAAAGGATGCAAATAAAATCGGAGAATTGTGTCTCAGTATATTATAGTATAAAAATGAGATGGTGTCTGTCTGCCCCAGGGGCCAGTTTCATAAAACTCACGTAATACAGGAAAAAGGCTGTCATACATCAGACGTTCAAATTTATAACAAAGAACGCCAGCCTACTAGTGTGGGCTCCAGGGGCCCGTTTCTTGGAAATTGATGAGTCCTGTGATACAGAAAAAGGCGGAAACACACTAGACATGAATAGCACGGCGTCCTATGCAATAAAATTACAAATCTAGTGTGCATTCGCCTTCTTCCTGTTTTACGGGACTTCTAAATTTTTATGAAGAAGAATTAAATTATAGAATTTAACCATGTTCAAAAAAGGCCAAGACGCATACGGTAAAAAATTGTTGCAAAGAAGCAGAAACTCCAGCTGATCTTTTATAATGAATTTCAAGTGATTGGAATTCTCATACATAAACAGCCGGATAAAATGCTAATATAGCAATGCACCAATGTATAGCAGGAGCCAATTAACTTGTCATAAATCAGCTGATCCAGTAATAATTAAACAGTGATTTCGACACAATAATCAAAAGGCTTGAAAGTCTTAAAGACCTTTAAAGTTGTTAAAAGACCTTTTTAAAGAAGACCTTCAAAGAATAACTTTTTAAAAGACCTTTTCAATAATCTGCGAGATTCAGCATTTGTAGGTTAAGTATTGTGATCATATGCTCGTCGATCATATGTTTTATGACAAGTTAAATGGATCCTGCTATACACAGATCAATTTTTCACATAGTGTGATAATAACCTTTTCACCTGTTGATGCGTTTGAACATCGTTAAATATTTGACCAATGTTGGTGAAACCCGGCATATGAATTTCAATTCTATCAACATCCAATCAATTCACTCAAATTCTATTCAAACTTTACTGTTTTGAATTCTATTTACTTTTACTCGAATTAAATCGCCTCACCTCATCAGTCATAAGGCTAAGTTCGGACTGGTCTTTGGCGTCGTAGTCACACAGCACACGAGCCTTCTGACCCCCTTCCCCTCCCGCTGTTGTGACGTCATCTCGTGACGTCATCACAGGGTTGAGCGTCGGCTGCTGCTGCTGCTGCTGAAGGTGATTGGTTAGGAAGGAGGATGATGATGATGATGCCGTAACACCGCCAGGCATCGCGCCGGACAAACTAAATGCAATACAAGCGCAACACAATGCTAACTAAGTCACACACAACAAAAAGAAAATATTGTACACACAAAATAATCGAGACAAAATCAAAAAGAATGTATACTCATGACAAAATTGATGATGCTAGCAAAATGAATGTGTATAGTGTTACCTAATGTAGTGGAACACCGTTGCCAGCTCAAGGGACCGAGAAAAAATTTGTCGTATCAAGCAAAATCAATGAAAGCAGTGTTATAATAATTTAGTTTGTGTTTTACGTAGCTCATGACCGAGAAAAAAAAAAAATTATTTGTATCGAGGTTTCGTAGAAACGTGGTTACGATAAATTTTCATTGAGTGTTGCAAACGTTCAAGGGTATGATGCTAGCAAAATGAATGAGTGTAGTGGTAAAGTATAGCAGGGTTATTTTAAATTGCAGATTATTGAAAGGGTCTTTCAGAAAGGTATTCTTTGAAGAAAAGTATTTTTAAAAAGGTCTTTGAAGATTAAGGAGCAGTTCATGAGCTCTCCCGGGAAGAGCCAAGTCCTAGAATAAAACGAACTACCACAAACAGCCTCGACACCATATACCAGGGGCCTCATGCTGCTAACCCTCTAACCTGTAGAGACAAACGTTTGTCGATGCTACGGTAGCCACCCGTTCTAGTCTACGACTTGGCTAAATCCCGAGCTCATGAACCGGCCCTAAGACTTTCAAGCCTTTGGATTATTTGTCAAAGTTGTTTTCTGACTCTGTGTCAAACAGCTGTTTTCTAACTCTATAAATTAATCCTGCTATACACAGTCGAACTTCGATATAACGAAACTTGAGGGACCAGGAGAAAAAACAGTGTTTGCTATAGCAGGATTATTTTAACTTGTCAGAAAACATCAGTAAACGAGCGTACATCAATCAGCTGTATTCTGACAATTTAAAATAATTCTACTGTACTTAATAACAGTGTATGTCCAATGTATAGGTAGTCACAAGTTGACTTTTCAGTACAAGGTTGATTGATTAAACGAGATTTTATGTTAAATTTGATTCGATTGCGCACGAACAAACGCTTAGAGGGAGAGTCGGAATTCAGTGTGACTTTTTTGAATGTATAACAGTGGGCTGAATTATTCACGTTATGCAAATTCAGTATACAGTTTTGGAATGTATAACAGTTGTTTGTTTGAATCATTCTGTACAAGTTAACAAATTAACATTTTTTGGCAAATTAAAGTTGTGCTGTAGTTAAAAACAATTAATTTTGAATGTAAAACAGTGGTTTGAACTATTCATGTTAAGCAAATTCAATATAACATTTTGTAATGTATAACAGTGCTTTGAATCATTCTGTACAAGTTAACAAATTCACATAATTTAGCAAATTAAAAGTTGTGATGTACTTAAAAATAATGTACATTATCTATTGGAACTGGTTTTCCATCGGATTGGTTAGGTGAGTGATGGAATTGAATAAGGATGCTGTGATATAAAACATGTGCAAAATTCATTAAAAATAAATAGTTTAAATAATTTTAATAAATATAGCTTGCAAAATAATTTTGTACAGCTGCATGAATTCGAATGGATGAGTGTTGATAGAATTCTTCATAAGTATGGATTTGAATAACTAGGCTAACATTAGCATAACTATTCTTATAGTTGTCACAAATTAAAAAAATATATATATAATAACAAGAGATTTACAAGGGGCTGGGTGGATATTAGAAGAAGAGAATAGGATGAAGGAAGAGTAGTGTAAGAAAGATAAGAAAAATATTTTAAATAGTTAGGAATGTGTTTAAAACTGAAACTTGAAATGTTTCGAGTAATTGTAATGAAGTTTAAGAATTAGCTTACGAAATAGTAAAGACTATGAAGTGAAATCTTCCGCTGTATTTTTAATAAACTGTTTTTTAAGAATTTTTCAATATCAAGCGTTAATTGAGAAAAGTTTATTACGTTCAAAATTCAAGTATTTGAATGGAATCTGAAAGTTTTGAAGGTTTAAGTTTTCAAACAAAAATTAATAGAATATTCAAATACTATATCGGGCATTTTAGAGCAATTTATAACGGCCAGTTGCAATAGAATTTAACAACCCTGAAATGACGTCATTGCATTGACGTCAGACTCGTTCATTGGTTCTCGTTGAATCGGTTCGGTTAGATGACGTCATTATACGGTGGTTGAATTCAATTTGAATTTTCGTGCAATTGGCCATCATAAAATTCAAAAAGTCACTTAAATCATAGAGAAGCATTCTCTCTAAGGCTAGGCGTACACCGGTTAGTCAAGACAAGACAAGATTGAGTCACAGTAACAGTTGCTTATTCACACGAATGACAATCGGTTGTCATTACATCGAGTGCAATAGCGATCATTCATCGGTGTGCAAAGTGAATTATAGTGACTAAACGTGACTAATCTCATCTTGTCTTGTCTTGACTAACCGGTGTACGCGCTAGCCTTTGTCTTACTACGTCTGTTCTCTGTGGTTAAATTCAATGATTATATTTAGATTTGAGTGATTTTGGGAATCGCCGTTTGGATATAAAGTATTTTAAGGTAATTGGAATAGGTTCAAAAATCAAGCATTTAAAATACGACTAATGGAATTATCAAGCATATCAAGGTTATTCGAATGTAAGTGTTTAAAATTCAAGCAAGTCAAGGAAATCTGTGTTGAAAGTGCAAGCATTCAAAGATAATCTGAATGTGAAATTGAAACATTTGAAGGAACTGTTTAGAAAGTTTGAAATTCAAGCGTGAGAGTGCACAATTTCTGAGACAGGAATATGGGCTGGAGAGGATGGGTCCAGCTCTTCACTGTTGAGACGTAGAACTGGACTTGGTTTCATATCGCTGCTGTAACATAATTTGAAATGACTAACTGAAGCAAGAAATCAGTTCCAACACAAAACACGAATAGAGTAGAATGAAAAGATATGATTAAAGGAATTGAGTAACTTACTTGTTTTAGCTAACAACAAAAATACAGTAAACAAAAAGTACAGAATGTATATTCATAGACTATACTATAGACTATACTAACTGTATATTTAGACTTGGTATATTTTAAATTTTTGTTTACAATAAGGAGAGACTCATGTATATAACATGGCGTGAAAATCAATTAGACCGATTCACAGTGAACAAGCGAAATGGTATCAAGCTAAGAGCATAGTGTCATACTTTATACTGAAAACGCAGTCAACGTCTTGGAGATGTTGAAAAAAAAATTTTTTAAATAACAAACGTAAATTTTGTTTTAATGCGTTCATTCTCATAATGGTAGGTATGTGACTCAATGAATGAACCGATAGGGGTTAGTTTGGTAGTCTATTATTTTTGAAACTGTATTGTTGGACAATGAGAGAAAAGTTATTAAACAAGTTATTTTTCCTTACTATAAATTTATTTCCTTATTTTTCTGAGAATAGACTACAATTTCGAGTAATTACACTGAAAATACACTGTTACTTAGTATTTCTATTTTTCTTACTAAAACTTTTCTTTCTATAGATTAAATCTATAGAAAATTTATTTTTTAGAATGTAAATTTTACATAGCTCTACAAGTTTCTATTGTTTTTTCTCTTACTTTTCTTTCTTTAAATTCAACTACTCTTACTGATATTTTATCTAGTATTGTTTCCTTAAAACAGTTATTTCCTAATCAGTTGTAATTTCTCATATATATATCTTGTAACGTTTTTTAAATTCTCATTTCATTTTTTATTTTTGTATTCAACTTTTTGGACTTTTTTTCTTATTTAATTCAGAAATTTATGTACTAAGTTGTTTAATGATGCGTTTTGGCTATATGCATTTTGCACTTTTATATTTTGTATCAATGAATGAATAAATAAATAATTTGATCGAAGATTGAAAATAATTGTTCATGGTGTTTGAAAGAAACTGAATTGGGTATTTGGTTGTTTTTAATGTGAATTAAAATAGCTGTTGTTCCAACACTTCAAGTCGCCAATAATGTATATAGATCATTACATAGAAGACGAGTAGAATACAAGGTAGCATTCACGAAAATTATACAAAATGGAAAGCTTCATTCGGCTAATAGTTGTAGCGTCACAAGAGTTTGAGTTTGCCATCGTTTACTTGTTGAATATTTAGAAATTATACACACCTTTTTCTCAAAAACTGCAAGCTTTTCCAGCCATCACGGCCTCACCTGGGCTTAATTGTATATTTATCGTAAATTCTTTGTAATTTCAATAAAATCAGTCTGATATGCATTTCAAAGTAGTAAATTATTAAACGACATGCATAACGGATTGAGATCGAGGGGTTTTCAATTGATTGCATTGACTCTTTATCATGTGAGTTCAAGTTTCAATCTGATATGCATGCCATCGGATAATCAAATGCTCTGAAATAATTAGCTGTCCGATACCATTGAAAGTATGAAAAATTGAAGATAAATATATACAATGAGCCCCAGGAAAGGGCGCGGTGGCTTCATGAGCACGCAGTTCTTGAGAAAAAGGCATGTAAACTGACTGAATTTAACATGTAAAAGATAGGGAAAGTCGAAGTCTCGATTTCACACGACCAGCTGAATGAAGCTTGCTACTGCGCTTGAACAGTATAGCAGGGTCCAATTAACTTGTCATAAATCAGCTGATCGACGAGCATATGATCATTAATATATCTCACAATGCTGAATACGCAGATTATTGAAATGTTCCAAAGTTATTTTGAAAGTGTCTTTTGAATTTAAAGACTTTTAAATAGTCTTTTATTGACAAAGCTCTTTGACTATTAGCCTTTTATGACATTGTGAAATCGCTGTTTAATTATTACTGGATCAGCTGATTTATGACAAGTGAATTGGATCCTGCTATACCTTGTAATTGTATAGCAGGTTCCATTTAACTTGTCAGCTGTTTCGGTAATAATCAAACAGTGATTTCGACACACAATCAAAAGTTTAAAAGTCTTTAAAGACCTTAAAGTGACTTTAAAGAAGACCTTTCAAAGAATAACTTTTAAAAGACCTTTTCAATAATCTGCGAGATTCAGCATTTGTAGGTTAAGTATTGTGATATTGCTCTTTGAGACAGCTGATTTCCGACAAGTTGAATTGGATCCTGCTATAATTGTATAGCAGGTTCCATTTAACTTGTCAGAAATCAGTTGTTTCGGTAATAATCAAACAGTGATTTCAACACAATAATCAAAAGACTTAAAAGTCTTAGAGACATTAAAAGACCTTTTTAAAGAAGACCTTTTTAAAGAAGACCTTTCAAAGAATAACTTTTTAAAAGACCTTTTCAATAATCTGCGATTCAGCCATTCAATGAAAACAAACAAATTATTGTCAAATTATTAAAATTGTGTCAGAAGTTATTGTAATATTGTTCGTTGAAACATATGTTTTCTGACAAGTTAAAAGGATCCTGCTATATTAAATTGTGACTGACCTCTGCATCTCACTCTTGAGCTGCTGCATGGTGTGGTGACAGCGCTCGTAGTAGGTGACCTGCGCGTCGACAAACTGGTGCAAACAGCGCAGATGGCTGGCGTGCGAACTGTTCACGCCCTCCAGCAGCAGCTTGGTGATCTCCGCCTGCCGGTCGTACTCGGACTGGGCCACGCGCAGGTCTCGCTCCGCCTGACAACCGAAAGCAAACGCTTGGGTGGCTAACAGTTTACCGACTTGACGTTTGGTCGCATTGGCTTTGCTAATTATTGGTCTATTGCTTTTAAAATAGATCGGGTGGCTAACGTAGCATCGACAAACGTAAGGCTAGGCGTACACCGGTTAGTCAAGACAAGACGAGATTAGTCACGTTTAGTCACAGTACTTCACATATGAAGCAGCACACACACCGGTTAGTCAAGACAAGACAAGACGAGTAGTTGCTTGACAATACGCCCTAGACGGGGCACACCGGTTAGTTAAGAAGATGCAGAGATTAGTCACGTTTAGTCACAGTACTTCATATAGCTAGGCGTACACCGGTTAGTCAAGACAATACAAGACGAGATTAGTCACGTTTAGTCACAGTACTTCACATAGTTGTTTATGAAGCAGCACACAACGATACAATGACTAATTGGTGTCTGTTAATCGAGACAATTAAACAATTGTCTAAACAATTGTTTAATTAGACAATTGAACCGGTTAATCAAGACAATACAAGACGAGATTAGTCACAGTACTTCACATAGTTGCTTAGGCTAGGCGTACACCGGTTAGTCAAGACAATACAAGACGAGATTAGTCACGTTTAGTCACAGTAGTTCACATAGTTGTTTATGAAGCAGCACACACCGATACAATGACTAATTGGTGTGTTGCTCACAAACAACTATTGACTAAACGTGACTAATCTCGTCTTGTCTTGACCAATGGTCTATGAAGAAACACACACTGATTAGTCATTGCATCAGTGTGTGCTGCTTCATAAGGAGCTATGATAATTATTGTGACTAAACGTGACTAATCTTGTCTTGTGACTAACCGGTGTACGCCTAGCCTTAGTCTCGACAGGTTAGCTCTCTAGGTTCTCACCTGTTTTAACCTTTCTTGGTACCTAGCTAACCTCGCTAGTGGGTTAGCAGCATAGAGAGCCCGTGCCACCTCCTTAGTACATAGTGTCGAGGCTAACGTTTGTCGATGCAACGGTGGTCACCCGTTTGAGTCTAGAACTTAGCTAAATCCCGAGCTCGGAAACCGGCCCTTATCAAAGACAATTTAATCTATAGTAGGATTTAATTTATTCACGTAATATTCAATAATTTGAATAAATTTAATTCATCTTCAATTTAATCCAAATAGTAGGATTGTCTAAGGTCAAGCGCTCACTGAGGTGGAGTGGCGATGGCGTGGCAATAAACATAATATGTAACTGAATCAAACAACAGCGCACATTGAGGTGATGTGCGCTTTTACAAATGTTTATACAGAGTGTTTCAGAACTCCCTACCAATACTCTAGGGCATTGTTCCTGGGTAAAAACCATATCTAAATATCATATTTAAATTGTCCAGAAGTCCTTAGTTACTCACACAGCTGCCATTTTGTTTTTTCACTTATTATTTTTCATCTCAATAATGGTGAAACATATGGAATTGAAACTTTGCACCAACATTTATGACAACTAGACAAAGCTACAAAAACATTATGACAATTTTTCAAATCCATAAAACAAAATGGCGGTCATTTAAAATTTTGTTTCTTGAATAACTCGGAAACCGTTGATATTACGAAAATTTTACAAGAATAACTTTTTTTAGTAAATTTAATTACAAATCGATTAAAACCTTATTTGTTAAGATTGGACCAATATTGACTGAGATATGGCAGCTTTAGTGATAGGTGACCGCTGGAGGCTGGTTGCAGTGCATCCTGGGCTTGCGGCTAAAGTCTGCTACAGCAATGCAACAGTCTCCGTCTGCTTTGCATGTTATGTTTAAGCGATTTTAAATTGTTTTGTGTGAATTTTAAACACATTAAAAATGAGTGCAACTAACAAAAATATTAATCATCTTAATGACTAGTACCATTCTGTTAACCTGTCATTCAGTGCCTGAAATAGGGAAAAGGAATCAAGTCATTGAATGCTTAAAGACACTTGAAGCAACCTTCCACACTCTAGGTTGTGTAATGAAATAGAAGTTCAAGATAAAAATAATTATGGATAACAGTATTGAAGGATTCATGCTCCAATATTTTACATCAATTTTAGCAGCATGTCTGTTTCATGTTGTTTATCTATTATGACTTGGCCTGGTGTAAAATTCATCTACAATCAAATCCTTTACAAGCTGAATAGCTATTCTAATTGGAATAATACGAAACAAGCCTCCAATATCCCTACAGGATATTGATGAAACAAGGTAATCTACCACTCACTACGAAATAACAAATAAAGCATTCTAATTCATCATTTGAAAAATTAAACAAACTTAAAAACTCTACAGGATAATAACTTGGGGAAATTTTCGGAACTGAACAAACTTATAAGTAGGAGCTAATAGTGAGACACATCAACTACAAAAGTAACAACAATCATTTCAACTAAATCAGTAACAACAAAACTCAATTTCATAAATTACCTGATCAAGTAAAAATTCTGGACTTAATCCATCCTTCTGTTTGCATGAAACAATTGCTTAATGGTTAGGTTAGTTTATCGAAGAGTTTATAGTTTTAAAAACAAAAATGATTGCTTACAAACAATTCAGATTTTGGTCATTCATATCATATTATCTACAATTTTAGAAGCCTCAAATTCAATTCAAGTAGGCTGTTTTCATTAATCATTCAATATAACACATTATTTTTTATTTTATCCACAAAGGACAACTATGCTTGACAAATTCTCTCAAAGTATCTTGTTCAATAGATTTCTTTTCATTAACACTTCAAGCAAGATCTCTTTTGTTGGGTTGCACCAAGCAATATCAATTTTGATCCAGGATCACTATAATGCTAATTAAATGCATATTTAACCCGGTTGGTGCAACCCAACATTAGAGATTTTTATGCGATCTTAACAATCATTAGACATGGAGTATTAGTAGGCTTCGAATACGCCAAACTACTATTCTTAAAAGCAGGGCTGATCTTCAATAGAAAGATAACTTACATTAGGTGGTTGTCCCAACATAGATCTGGCTTTACGAACCCGACTCTTGCACGCATCCAGATCCAATCTGCAACATAGAACAGAAACATAGAACAGTAATTTCACTCAATAGAATAATGGTGTACAGTACATGATATCATTTACAATTCAATCTGTAAAAAAAATATTTAATCACTTTTGCAAAGCCCACCACAGTAATATACTGTGCTGAAGAATTGGAATCAGTACAAAGGATAGTTTCCTGCTAAAATAAATCCTCAAAGTAGAAGAATGACGTATTCAAGAGAACTTTTTTCTCATTTTCAATTGATAACTTCTCATTTACATTTGACGATTTCTCATTTACAATTCACTATTCTCAATAATTACATGTGATAACTTCTCAAATACAATTGACTGTTCTCATTTACATCTGATGTTTTCTCAATTACAAATCACTATTCTCAATTACAACTGATACTTTCTCAAATTGAATTGACACTTTCTCAAATACAATTGGAAAAGGTGTAGAAGCTAGTATGGAAATGGGAGTTTAAAATACGCTACCTTTTGCTCTCCAAAAGACCACGTTCTTTAAGAATAGTTTTCATTTCGCCATCAAGGAACTTCCTCAGAGGTGTCAGAAAGCAGTGATTGGCCGAAGCTATGAATTCTTTCTCTATCGATCCTATTCGCTGCTCGCACTGCCCCACTTTTATTAAAGCACTTCCTGCAAACAAATTTACAACAATTGAAAATACCAAGAAAAAAATAGGTATATTTATTTTAATTATGATGAATAAAATCAAAGGAACAGAAATAATTGTGCATCAATCAATCCACTTTAGTCGATAATCAATGTTTTTTTATATACCGGTATTCATAAATCCATTAGCAGCATGACATTTGGCTGTTTTCGGTATCAGCCAAAGTCATCTGGCAACGCTGGGTTGCTGACTGAACTAACAGTTGCTTAGTGGGCGCAGGGGCTTAGATAGATCAATTTCGTAGTGTATTTTACGTCTCCAGAATATTAGGATACTAAAATAATATTAATAAAAAAATAATAAATTTTTCAACTGCGTACGGTAATTCTTCATTCATTACTTTCAAGGGTGATGCCCACATGAGCTCTAGGCTTGTGCGTGGGTAATGATGAGAGATGACGACTGATTTTCAGGCAGACGAGACCGACGGCTTAACGTCTCATTCGAAAGACGGGAGTGACCCGAGAATCGTCTGAATATCTTTCAACTGGAACCTTCGGTTTATGAGACACCTCGACAACAGGCCACTCGTTATTTCAGAATGTAGTAGGCTATTGTAAATAGTATTGTATCTTGGACATATTGTTAAAACCAATTCAAATTGCAATAATTCATTTGATAATAGATCAGGATTAAAATTGATTGAAACAGGAAATTAATTTCATCAGAAAGTGAACGATTTATTAATTAATTATTGCATGAGAAACAGTGACACCGTTCGCATACGATTCCCGCATTCTAAAGTTATAAAAAAGTGTCTGAATGCAACATCGATAAAACTATACACTTCTTACTAGGTTAGCAAGAAGAACTTGAGTACTAGCCTATTTGAGAAAAACTTTTAGAATTTGATTGTCCTGAAGTTCATGAACGATTGAGAAAGCATACATTCATACGATCCAAGAGATAAGATGAATAAAAAGTTAGAAGTCAACCAAATCCAAGGTGTGAAAAAGCACGTAAATAAACTTCTGAAAAACTTGAATGCTTACCATAAGACGTTCCCGGACCAAAATCGTTGCCAGCTTCTATCATGTCATTTCCTAGATATTCGATATTAGTCAGACGTACTGGTTTCTTCTTTTCAATCTTCTCGAATAAATAGTCTTCCACACGGTTTCCTGTTGAAATTTATATTTTTATAGTAAAATTTATTATTCTTCAATTAGTATGAAGAATAAGTAGTTATTCAATGATCAGTTGAAAAATATAACAATCATAGGCCTATTAAAGGAATAAAGTATAACATAATATGAACACTGATTATTTTTTAATGCCTTGTTTACCCTTTTCCACTGGCTTACATGCCAGTCGACTGGCAAAAAGTGAATTAGACGGTATTTTTTCAGTCAACTAGCACCTTAAATTAGGCTAATGTTGCCATTGGCACAAGCTAATCAACAGGGTTATAGCGCATAAGAAAGTTCTTGTATTCTCATGTTTCACATATTTCATTTTACATTCCTTTTGTACAATGCCTTCTTCCTTATCCTCAAAATCGACACATTGCTTAAATCTAATAAAGTTTCTATTAACAATCCTTCGTTATATATATTTTTTCCTGGGGATGATGCCCACATAAGCTCTAGGCTTGTGCGTGGGTAATGGGAAAGATGATGATGATGAGACGAATTCTAGCATAACACTACCTTATATTTGTGACTTTCAAGTACGATATCGATAATTTACAAATCATATTGTGCATTTTTCAAAATGTGCCAAATTGAATTTGATAAATTTGAGCCACCTTCGAATTATCTCTACCTGGATTTGGAGTCAACACTGCCTCGGTATCACTCAACAACTTCTCGGTCCATAATTTGGTTTGGTCAGATCGTTCGGCCAAATTCTCAAAATGTGCATCTAATTCGGTTTTCTCCGACGTTCCTAGTTTTTCTTCGGTCAACTGTAAATGAATAAGAAATCTTCAATGTAACGATATTTACAACAGTAAACTTGATTTTAAGTAAAAAAGAATCACATGCCAATAAGCTCGACTTAAAACTCTTAGCTAAAGCTCCGTTGAATGACGATTGCAGATTTATTCTATTGGAAATGTTGCTCAACAGCAAATACGCGATTTTGCAAGGTCAATTGCGCCATTGTTACTAAAACTGGATACTTTGATCTACAAAATGGTGTCGCTCTGCGGTCACTGACAGCTCCACTCCACTGATATTATCCTACTCAAATCCATCTTTTCTTTTTGCGCCACTCTGTATTTGTGACTTTCAAGTACGATATCGATAATTTACAAATCATATTGTGCATTTGGCAGTTGTAGATTCAACAGGATTTTTCAAAATGTGCCAAATTGAATTTGATCAATTTGTGCCAACCTTCGAATTATCCCTACCTGGATTTGGAGTCAACACTGCCTCGGTATCACTCAACAACTTCTCGGTCCATAATTTGGTTTGGTCAGATCGTTCGGCCAAATTCTCAAAATGTGCATCTAATTCGGTTTTCTCCGACGTTCCTAGTTTTTCTTCGGTCAACTGTAAATGAATAAGAAATCATTGTTACAGATAAAAAGTTACATACATTCTTACAAAAGAACAATAGTTTGCTTGGGACTATTATGTTCCCAATTAGCTAATAAAATTGAAACAAGTTGACGGGAAGTTCAAACAATTCATCAAGGAGATGACGAAGATTCTGATCAACATACTTTAATCCGATTAATACATTTATTAAATCACCTTGATACCTTAATGATTTAATTGAATTCCATCTCAAAATCATGTTTTGTTCCTATCTCACAATGGTTAAATTCCCCCCAAATTGCTCACTCTCTTTCACTGGAGCGCGCTGATATGGTCTATCAGCTACTCCTCAATATAATAGAATTATAACATTGATTGTCAAAACTTAATGAGAAGGAAAAGGGTAGGCCTACCCTACAGCTCAAAGTTCTTTCTCATGATTTTAGTTCATCAACACAAGAACCCTTGGTACGTCATATAACCTGGTCAATAATGTAATTCACAAACCACTTAGTTTCAAGGTTTGCTGTGTTTTGAATAATTATGTTGGTTTCATAATATATAATCCTATGGGTTTTCAAAATCACTTTGAATCATCAAACATTATTAGGTAGTGGTAGCCTATAAAACCATTACCGTATTGAGTACAAAGTACTACAATCTGTTGAATGACTTAATCTGTTATTATTTATTGTATGGAATAGAAGTACAATAATTTTAATCTGTTATAGAAAATTAGATCAATATTATGGAAACATTAGTTCTTGTCTTCTGATGGCCTGTCACTCTGATAGACTATTTGATTGAAAGATTTATTGAGCAATGGAGATTCAAAGATAAAATATCAGTTAAACAATAGACAAAATGCATCTATATGAAAAGAATTGAAATAAGTTATAATAAAGACGAACTGAAATGATGAGACAAAGACATCAAATTCAAGCAATGAGGTTAAGTTGAGTCACACAATATCAATAAAGAATAAATTTATTGAAAGGATTATTTACCTGGACTACTCTACTTAATGCAGTTCCTGCATCGTTAAATACCTTCTTAAAATTGAAATCCATTTTGATATTTAAATAATAGAAGGAATCAGCACTCAAACTTTATTGATCAACATGAAAGAAACTCCCATGGAGTTTGTATGCAGAAAATTATCATCATCATCATCGACCCATCTGAAACCCGACCAGGACAAAGACGATCGACGACAATGTGGACTTTGAACGATGACGTCAAAGTAGACCCTCGTCATTCCCAAAGACTCCCGTCATACCACAGCCTGCTAGGTCAATTCACACATTAGCCCTGTCAATAAAGGTTTTTTATGGGAACTAATTAGTGAAAAGCTGAATTTTGCCTGATGTTACATTCGTATAAGATACGTTTGTACACAAAAGTCCTCGACCCTACCCCTCTTGCTACCCCACCCCCAGCATCACCTCAAAGTTTCAGTTTTCAAGGGTTTCGTATATCGTATGTATCTCGGCTTGCTTCCAATAGAGATATCGATTCAATTTTTTTTTTCATTCTTCAGAAAATTAATTTTTCTATCATTTGTTCTATTATTATTTTACCCTAACTCTAGTAGTTCCGAGTTATTTGAGAAAAAATGAAGAAAAAATCAGATTTTTTGCTTCAAAATTTTATATTTTTGTAAATAAAAGTTAACATGATTGTTTTACAGAAAAATATTCCGTATATAGTTGTAGAGCATTCCATTATCTTTAATTTGAATAATCACAATCTATATTTTACTTCACATGAACGTGAGAAAAAGTCCATCAAAGTGCGATCTGCACGATCTCGAATCACAAGGCAGCTGAGCCAATGCACATATTAAACAGGTGGTTTCTTGAAAATAGTCCAGCCATTGAAGGTTTAATACAAGAAATTTTTGCTTACGAATGCTGACATCTTGGAAGTCCTTGATTATAGAAAATCGAGATTGGTTTCAAAAATTTTCTTTTAAGAGTGAAACATTGAAATATATATTAAAGTTTGAAGATATCCTTTTTTAAGGATATTTTCTGTTTGTTTTAGCTTGTAGAATACTGTGGTGTGATACTGAAGTCGTCACTATTTTTGGGATACATACTGTACAATGTATTGCAATCCGTCCCTGAAAACCGATCCAAAATGTCGAAGATTTTGAACAATCATAGATATAAATAGTCTATCACTATTCAAATTCATCAAATTTAGGTAGGTGTGAAAACACATTGGCGCTGACTTTGACAAGGTAAATCACTGAAAAAAAAACAGTTAATACTTCATAAAATTATAGCTGTTAAAAAACCAATCATTCCTACAGCGCATAAAAAAGCAACTTATCATCGTTCTGTTATTGATTTGAATATTAAAAGTCAGCAATCTGTGATGTAACTCTAGTTCTTATGACTCTACTCAAAAGCAAGCCTATTATATGACTATAATGGTAACTATGTCATTACTAAACCACCAACAGTCACTATACCTGAACCGAATGCATTAGTTGATTATTCCATATGGAAAAACATTGATAGGTGAAATAGGCACGACTTTAATGATTAATAGTGATGACTTTTGTATTATTTCCGACAGAATATTTCCATTCATAAATAAGCATGAAGTCTTTTTTCTGAACCCACAATTTATAACAGGTAGGCCTACCTACTCACTTGAAATAATGTGTATAGCGATGGTTATAAGCACAGACATTGTATGTCCATTGTCCATTTTTGTAAACTTTTGGAAAATGCAAAAACAATGTTTGTATTTTGGGAGAAACTTAAACTAAAACTGTTAAATGTTTGTGAGTGAAATAAATTTTGTTAGTCACATTTATTGGAAACGCATGTAAATAAATAGTCTGAACTTTATTTGAGCCATATTTTTACAAATAATTTGTAAATCAAACCATGTTCGATATACTATAACATGTTGAATCTATATACTGACAATACTGTATTACATAATCTCATATGTACAAGTTATGTGCAATCCTTCAAATATAGCAGGATTCTTTTAACTTGTCAGAAACAGCTGATTGGTGTACGCTCGTTTACTAATGTTAAATCAGCTGTTTTCTGACAATTTAAAAGAATCCTGCTATAGATTTTTACAGGCACTTTACATTACATATTAGAGCATTCATGTTTCCAGAAAAGTGATTGCACTTCTAATCGTAAAATAAACAATAAGTATGTTGCAGAGAGAAAAAAACAAAGATCATTATTTAAACATGATCCTAGCAAATTTAATCGTTTATTATTATTTCAATGAACACGTTGTAAAAATACAGTACAATAAGAAATTGAACAATACCATACCGTCAACACGTCTTCACAGTAGAGGATTCCCCCATCAGTCTGCAAGGGATAAGTCTCATGTTTTAATCTCCGGTACCCAGTGGCGTAACTTACACCCCCGCAAACCCCGCGGCGCGGGGGGGCCCGGGCTAGGGCCTGAAATAATATCATATGTTTTTTAAGAAATAAAATTAAAGTAATGATTGAACAAGAAATGCAAAAGTTTTATTTTGGGCAATTAACAACCATGAACACAAATTTCAATAATTCATAATTGTCCATTGTAAAAAAAAAATATGCATCAACAATTAGAATGTCAGTTGGTTAAAAATTGCCATTAACGGACGAACGTAAATAGTTGCACAATTAACAAAATGTCTGCTGGTTTAAAGTAGCTTATCGGGAAATAATGAATTTTGTTTACAAATCATTGAATGGAGACAGACATCCGGTCCTCAGACCCAGACTGTTTACATAAATAATTATATTGTTTCGCCCATCGAATTCCTGATCATAATAGAAATAGACTGCAAGAGTTGTCAAAGAATAGCCTATAGCTTACTCAGTCAATCTCAATTCATTATTTCATTTTTAAAACATTTTCTAAAATTTCATTTTTAGAGATTTGTGAAATGAGCTGTAAGCAGTGAGTTTGTGAAAGTGGGTTTTAATTCTTTATTACGGTACAAAAAATTGATCCATATATTCATATTACATTCGGACATTCCTACACGTATTTTCAGTATTATGATGTTCGATTTTCAATTATTCCGTCTTTACTATCTTTCTTTCCTTCAAGTGAACAAAAATATTTTGCTAGCTTTCAAATTGAGTGTTGTCTGTGTGTCTGTTCGTAATAATTATGTTAGTAAAGCCTGTGTCACACCAGGCTACTTCAATCTAGTAACCAGTTTTTTATGAATTATTATAAATCACTAATAATTATTACAATTATTGTAGAATTCAATCAAGAGCATGTTTTATTTTATTACATGAATATGTTATTCACTCATGAGGTACGCTCTCATTAATGAGTTTAATGGTTGCGGTTCAGGGAAAAGGGGCTAGGAGAGGGGCGTGAGATTTTAGAAGTAGGGGCCCGGAATTATTTTTTTGCGGGGGGGCCCAGTTGGCAAACGTTACGCCACTGCCGGTACCGGAGATTGAAACAATATGAAACTCTCCCTGCAAATGCATAATTGTTGGATTTTTGTAGTTCTGATTTTCTGATGGAGTTTGAAGTTGGATTTTAGTCACCAAAAACAATTGTATGTCTTAGATTAGCCTATCTTCTCGGAGAAAAAAATATTTGAAAGCACATTTGAGAAATTCTCAACACGTAGAAATACGGTAATATAATATTCTTACTTTTGGAGAATTTATCGCATCGACGAAAGTTTTTCTTGATCTTACGCCAAGTATACAAGAGCATCTATTATTACTCTAATCTATATTATTGATTATGGAACTTTTTTGACTGGAAAAATCTAGTTCCATAAGCCTATATTGTTACATAATCAGCACTGGATATATTGTATACTCGATGTACGAGTATCTCTTCCTACAGTACGAAACTAAAAATATTAGCTTGGAACATGGTCAAACGTGTTGATAAATGCATAGAAATGGAGGACATTATTTTCAACACATGAAATAATTAGTATAATGAAAGTATAAACATTACTATAGGCCTATCTACTAATCTACATATATAATAAAGTAATCAATAAGCTAACTGACGAGGCCTCAAAGGTATTTTCTGAATTGCTTATTAGAATATAAACTACAAACTCATTTGATGATATGAGAATAATAAAATAAAGAAATCATTCTAAACTATTGGCATGAAAAATTGTAGTTAATCTCATAGGATATGACAATGACACAGTCATTGAAGAGAAGAATCACCCACGTTAAACATAGCCTACCGGTACCATTAACACTCAACCTTGATGTACAAAAGACCTGGATGTACCCATACATACTCGTATGTATGCGGTATGTATAGGCTACTAGTCCTTTGTACATCAAGTAACTTAATGTGAATTTTTCATAGGCCTCATAAACTCACTTTTTGTTCAGTCAATGGTAAATGTAAATGTTTTTTTCAAATAGGTATTCACTACGTTACTTTTCAAATGACATTAACAACGACAATAACAGTCTATTATTTTGAGAATTATTGAAATATTATAGGCTACGCACATTTTTGACAACAAGATCTCTCGGTGCCGGGTCTATAGTCTCTGCCGAAAGATCTCGTTGTCAAAGTGAGTATATAGTAATTAAAATTATAAGTTTGAAAAAATGCTGCTATAAATGCTGCTAAAATGCTGCTCATTCTCAAAACAAAATAGACAGCTAGCTGTTATTAATCTCAGGTTAACAATTAAGTGACTTAATAATAGCAGTTCCTGTTACAAACTCATATTGAAAGCCATTTTTCGGTTGCCTAGCAACCGCCGCTATGACGCCGAGTGTCAAGCACAGATGACGTTTCCCGCGCGCGCGATTGAGGCTATCAAGTCACGTGACTGTCAAGGTATGGTGGCGAGGAAGGGGGGTTTAAAGCGTCTGAGGAGGCGCGTTCGTGAAAGCGAAAGTCGTCTTCAATTATTTCATAGTTTCAGTCTACCACGAACACTTGACTAGTGCGTTTTATTCGATAGCGTATTCTCTTTTTATACTGTAAGTCGTCGTGTTTTGAGTTCGACTTTCTAGCAGCAGCAATGGCTCAGGTCATTCTCAAATCGAGTGCCATATCGGCCGAAGGTGAGTTCCACCTAACCTAACCTAACTTGTTCGTTATGCAATATCGCAGAATTATTCGTCTATGGTAGATTACGGTGGTTTTTTTAAAGTAAAACCCGTCCTGTCAGGATGTGGATACATGGTAGATGACTCGCGCTGGTTT
The DNA here is from genome assembly GCA_017141395.1 of Laodelphax striatellus. Taxonomy (NCBI): domain Eukaryota; kingdom Metazoa; phylum Arthropoda; class Insecta; order Hemiptera; family Delphacidae; genus Laodelphax; species Laodelphax striatellus. The sequence goes on along the minus strand of CM029531.1, from coordinate 5,319,492 downwards.
AATTGCTTGTGTCGCTCGTAAAAACCGGCTAAAGTTGGTTTTTATCAACGTTGTTATTTGAAAATTTAATTCAGCATTTTGAATTTTGTCTAGTCACTCTTATTTGATGAAAATCTGAATTTCTAGTCAGAAAATTCACATACTAATAATACTGTTGTTTTATTGTGTGCAAAGTACAAAAATACCAGAATCCATAGTAGTATCTACAATATTATTAGTTTATTATTTAGGATATAACTTACCTTACTTCGCTTATTCGTAAATTTTTATCTTACGAAAAAGATTTCGATACAGGTATTGCATTTGATTGCCAAAGGTTTATTCTGATATTATAGTCTCTTGTAAGTGCAAAAATAGCTTTCATTAAGCGTATTATGCTCAGTTTTGTGTCATTCCATTTAAATTATTGTTGAAGTTTATCTTTGCCAAAAAAGTTACGGTATTATATGTTTACTTGCAGAGAATGATATTATGATAACATTTCTGATGAAAACATATTATGTAGGCCTACCGGTACATGCTCACTAAATACATATATAATAACAATAACACTAGTACTATATTTTCCTTGGCGAAGCATGGTATACTTATTTGGTCCTATAGGAAATATACCCGGCGATGACCAAATAAGTATACCACGCTTCGCCACTATATATACTGTACTCTGATTGAAACTGCTTTAGGTAGGGTTGAGACCCGCTTGGCCTTAATAGTGAACCGCTCTAGGCCGGTCCTAAAGGAGTTTAAATAAAAGTACATAATTATATAATGAATAAAACTAATTACATAGTTTTATTCTAGTAAGTAGTCAATGTTTAACAAAAATCAACTTCGAAACTTGAATTAATAAGTATAAGTAATTGGTTATTTCAGAATGAGAGAAGTCTCACTGCAACCTATTTAAATAATGTTTCTTTGATATCAAAGTGATGGTAATTTACAGTAGCAGATTATTAGGATGAATTTTGAGTGAATAGTTTTGTAATACTGGAAATTTTCCAGAGTAGTGGAAAGTACAACAGGGAAATCATCCTGGGAAAATCCTGGAAATTTCCCGCAGTAATCTATACTTTCCAGTAAGTACCTAAGCCTCAAGCAACTGAGTCACTTTCCTACAAACAACAAGCCAACAAAGTTTCATACTTTGGACTTTTCATTTCATAGAATAGAATAGAATGACTTTTTTATTTTCCTGTTGAGGCTAAGTTTGGACAGTAATGTCCTCTCTACCACTAAATCACATTTTTTATGTCCTATAATTGAATCTCCAACTTCTCAAGTTCCAAAAACTACCCATATTCAACAATAAATCATAATAGTGGCGGTAAACAAGAAAACAATTGATTAAAATGCTTATAAAATAAAAATGATCGATTCAAACATTCTTCAATTTCCAAACGTTGGAGTACCTATTGACAAAACGTGATTTTGTGAATAGTAAAAAATGAAATCGTTGAGTCATCATCTTGATCGATTCACGGCCACTCCTTGTTTGAACAAATCTGTTGACGAATTCCATTGCAATTATCTATCACTCAACTGTAAACACTACTTTACATAATAATTAAATAATAGCAAGTGCACGCTTCAGTAAGGCTTGGCGTACACCGGTTAGTCAAGACAAGACAAGACGAGATTAGTCACGTTTAGTTACAGTACTTCACATAGTTGCTTATGAAGCAACACACACCGATTAGTCATTGCATCAGTGTGTGCTGCTTCATAAGGAACTATGTGAATTATTGTGACTAAACGTGACTAATCTCGTCTTGTCTTGTCTTGACTAACCGGTGTACGCCTAGCCTAAGTAAACATTTGAAAATTCTAACACTGCTTTGCAATGACCAACCAATTATTAATTGTGATGTAGGAACTCATTTCTTTTGTATTGTTTTGAAAATATTGAGGTTTGAAGATGAAACTTGGTGGAATACACATTTTTTCCTTTCTATTATTTAAAAATGTTATGTTTTACCATACAGAAGCGATACTCTCTAGTCTGTTTCAATTCCGATATATTGTTATGAAAAATAACTGCTTCTGATTGAAAACTCACGGAGAAGCAAATAGATTGAATTACGGACAAATCCACATAACTCTATCATAGGTGGTCAATAGCTAATGATTGGAAATGAAATTAAACTGATAAATATTTTTGAGATTGTCACTTCTACTTTATTGAACACTAGAAGTGACAAACTCTAAAAGATGTATTAATTATATTGGAAATTTCCACAACATCAATAACATTTGTTCTACAAACTTTATCTGAAATGAAATATTGTGCAAATATAATCAAGGATTCGATTTTCAATATACTGTATATAAGAAGTGGTTAGAAATCAAACTTTGATTGGCGTTCGAGAATCCTTACATGATTTCAGATCAGTGAACAAATTATGATTGACAAATCCAGTGAATTTAGTTGATAATTATTATTGGTCTTGAAATAATTCGAAGCTCTCTCCAGAGAGGCAAATGTCATTTGTAAAATCAGCAAGAGCTTCCGTCTGTCACATAGATAGTGCGATTGAGTGTCTACTGGCCTACATTTGATTTGTTTCCTGTTTTTTTTCTTCCATCATCGAATAGGCTATCAAAGCTGTGTAGTATTAGGCTAGTATAGGCTAACCTGCAACCAGTCTTGGCAAAGGTCGCTTGTTCTTATATTCTACGGCTGTCTATCAATGAGAGAGAGGTCATCTCCAAAAAGCTGGAAACTACAAATTTTCCCACTTATCAAATAACCTACTAATTTTTCCATGAACTTTATACAGTCATGATGAGTTATTTGTTTGTTTGGTTGTTTCAGTTATCAATCACAGTATCATTTTTCTGGTTGTTGTTGTTCTTCTTCGTTCTTCTTCTTCTTCTTCTTCTTCTTCTTCTTCTTCTTCTTCTTCTTCTTCTTCTTCTTCTTCTTCTTCTTCTTCTTCTTCTTCTCTTCTTCTTCTTCTTCTTCTTCTTCTTCTTCTTCTTCTTCTTCTTCTTCTTCTTCTTCTTCTTCTTCTTCTTCTTCTTCTTCTTCTTCTTCTTCTTCTTCTTCTTCTTCTTCTTCTTCTTCTTCTTCTTCTTCTTCTTCTTCTTCTTCTTCTTCTTCTTCTTCTTCTTCTTCTTCTTCTTCTTCTTCTTCTTCTTCTTCTTCTTCTTCTTCTTCTTCTTCTTCTTCTTCTTCTTCTTCTTCTTCTTCTTCTTCTTCTTCTTCTTCTTCTTCTTCTTCTTCTTTGAGAGTAAAGAGTTCTCAAATATTCCTCTATTTGTGGTGCAATCAAGTTCAAAACATAAATAATAATTATGCTTACTATTAAATTATCGCTGTTTGTAATGGAACAACAGAGATGTCTAATTAGTTTCAAATAATGGTGATTTGTTTGACAATAAAGTGCTCTCCGTTCTCAGCAGACGAACTATTGCGGTTTAATTTAGCTTATTACAAATGTATCTTAGTTTAAAAAACTTCTCATAACTTTGTATACTCCTTTTCAAGTGATGTATAGTAGCAGTAACAGAAAAACTACTGATGAAACGATAAAATTTCTATACAAATGGTTGTTTTTATCTAGTTTCGTTGTTTGGAACGGCCTCTATGTACCTCTAACTAGCAATAGAAGTTTCTTATTGTTTTTCTCAATGTAACTCACAAGAATGTTGAGCTCCAAGTAGTTTATATTTTTGCAGTTCGAATTGCAAATAAAAGTTGAAAAATGTTATCTATTTTCATCCCCCAGAACCTGGTCTCTTCAAAACTTTAATTTAAAAATAATACAGTATATTTTTCTGTGATATTTCCAATTATTGGTTCCCAATCTTTATTCTTATCATCTTTCATAGAACATTTCTCTAATACAGTAGCTACAAAGTTCAACTATTTTTTTGTTTCTATAACGCAATATTTTTCTCCTCAGAACTGTAACTTATAAAAGCATTGATGAAAAATAAAATAAACTTTTTTAAACGGATCTAACTTAATATTTTGAGAGATTTTCTAATTTGCAACCGGGATGGATGCCAGTATAACCATATCAGTACTATTCATCCAATTAAGAAATCTAGTTTCATTTAGTTGATTTTCACTATAATTGATAAAATTCTATCCTGCACAGTTTTAGGTATTATTACATTTTTTTTAGCTTAACCACGTTTCCTTCCATATATTTACTTAGTTTTATTTTCTTCTGGCCCAATTATAGGATTTTTGTGGTTTATTATTCGGGGTTTCTTTACTCATTGAATTCGTACTCATTTAAATTCTTATTCCTGAGCTTACAATCAATAACATTCTTGATATTTCAGGTTCAATTGAACGTTTATCATAAATTTATCACCTTCTCCTCTTACCTCTACAGTTTTTCTGGAAAGGGTAACTATTTAGTTCACTCCTTTTCCTCTTGGTGCTCTATTCTATTTTGAAGGTATTCTATTTTAATGGTATTAAGATAGGGAGTTCTCTAGTTATCCTTGCATAACAATGATTATTATAAGTAACACAACTCTAAAGTAAGAATGCACTTTTTGCAATGTTGAAGCGAATATTTCTAAAAACAAGCGTTTTCTCAGCTTAGTAGTGCTAGTGCGCAAGCAACAAATAATTGGTTTCAAGTTACCGCGTTCGCTGTAGCTACCTGATACCAACACGGGTTGATTTTGGCTCGTGCAAGTCTTGTTTATCTCTAAAATTGAAAAATCGTCTATCTGGAACAGCTATTTTCCATCCTAACGAATGTTCAAAGAAAAGGGATAAAGTTCGATCTTACAAGCTAGGAAAATAATATAGGATGGATAATCAGTCCATCCACAAAGGTATAATGGTGAACCATTAGATTGTAACACAATATAATGTCTGTCAGTCTGTCAAAAATAATGTATGTACTGTATTACTAGTGGTCTATTTGCTAACTCTTTAGTGAGGTTTGAAATTGATCAAAAATACTTTATGAAAATCAGATTAAGTTATCCATTACTGTTTTTTGAGTATAGTATGTGTTATATGCTTCAGTGGCCTGGTGTGCTCGGAAGCCCCTTATAACATTATGGTTACTTTAAAATGGTGAATAGTAGAATTACCCTACATGATCTCCTTACTTACCAGAGTGGGAAGGAAGCTATATTATTACAGTATAAAATTTCATTAAATAATTATCATTATTGATACTTGATAATGTAATCGTGCTTCTTACTAACTTATTGAAGATTCTAAAAACATTGAATCCTGATAGATCAATATATTGAAACCTGAAATCAAGGTTTCAACGATCACTTCCGTCTCAAGGTTATCGCATCAAATTCGTCAATTTGTTTCCCCAATTATTAATATTTTCAACTTTATTTTGTGGAACTATTATTCACGACGAATATTGCCGAGCGGTGTCATTCAAATGCCGGATACTGCGAGGCGAGAGTAATACTGGTTAGCCTCAGCTCTAGCTCTGCAGTTTCGATTATTATCGAGAATGGATTTCGAAGGCCTATGTACTATGTATTGGTCTAAACTTAATTTCAAACTGTGAATTGGTTTAATCTAACTTTAAACCGTAAATTTGTAGTTCAAACCAAGTAAAAACTACGTTAGACTCAGTTTCAATGAAGATACAGGCCTCAGTCAACTATCGCTACTCCGGTTTTGGGTTCGAGTCCCTTTTCTGCCTGGCATTCACTCTATTATCCCTTAACTCATCAAACACGTATGTGAGCTTTATTGTTTTTAAGCTTATAATTTTTTCAATGATCAGTAAACGATTTTATGGATTTGTTAAGGAGGAAAAAAGGTTTATGAGAGAGAGAGAGAGAGAGAGAGTATGAGAGAGAGAGAGAGATGAAGAGAGAGATCTATATAAGAGGAGAAACACTGTGTGAGAGAGAGGAGAAGACAGACAGAGAACGTGAGATATGAGATTAGATAAGATTTAATTAATTACTATATTCATTTAGATTACAAATACATTAGCTTTAATTTTAGATTATAATTATAATGCTAGAGAGAGAGAGAAAGGGTGAGAGAGAATTAGTGATGCAATAGTCCGCCATCTTCATCTCGTTTACATTACAATGCATCCCCGGAACTTTTGATGGAACCTTTTCTTTTTGTTATAATGTAAACAACAAAACATGGAAGCATTATTAGGCCCTTATGCAAAATCTTCGTTTAAACAAATTTCAACTGAGTGATAGTTTCAAACTGTAGTACCCTTGATTTAAAATGTGGAGATGTGTAATGTGGTTTAAAGTTTGAACTGAACCAAGTTTGAACTTTGTTTCGTTGAACCTACTTTAAACTAAGCAGGTGTTGTGAGTCACACTGTATAAACTAGTCTTCATTACTATACTAGATGACTTTGAAATTGAGAACAGTACTGGTACCGAGCTAATACGTAATCACAGAATGGAAAGACAAGGCGCTGACTTAATGCAGTAGAGGTCAGTTAATGATAATCGCGGCGGAAATAAATTCCAATTACATGTTTCCAGTTTCAATTACAAAAAAAAACTAATCTATGGAAAATAGTGCTCAGGAAAGAGTGACTCACATTCAAGTGGAAAAACCTAACTAGATGTTGAAAAACTCCAGCTTTAGACTGACTGGAGCAAGGTCTCTTATCGGTACATTTCCCTTTACATGCTCACGTCAAGTAGCTTACAAAATTCAATGGAAACTTATTAATCACGCGCTACGATAGCGGTTAATGGCACAATCTGTCTCAAAATTAAAATTAAAAATTTACAATAAAAATTTTACAGTCATCATCATTTATCGATATAAAAAAAATGCTTTAACAAAACTGTTGTCAAAACAATTTCACTATGACTGACTCTGAGTTTATTACAGTGACTTTTGAATATCTATTATATTCTATATAGCAGGATTCTTTTAAATTGTCAGAAAACAGCTGATTGATGTACGCTCGTTTACTAACGTTAAATCAGCTGTTTTCTGACAAGTTAAAAGAATCCTGCTATACCTATCTATAGTCACCGTAGAGTTGAGTGATTACAGTCTCGTAGAGTTGAAAGTGGACAGAAACTGCCTTTCCTAGAACAGTAACCTGTTTCTTATCCAAGATTCATCAAATGCATTACAATATTTCCATTGCAAAGGAAAATCCAACAAAAATCTAAACCACATTTTTATTATTAATAGAAATTGGCATACTGACAACTTAGCCCCTGCGCCCACTTCGCAACTGCTATCTGATTTCAGTCAGCAACCCAATGTTGCCGGATGACATTTGGCTGTTTTTCGGGTAATCTAACCTATCAGCCAAAGTCATCTGGCAACGCTGGGTTGCTGACTGAAATCAGATAACTTCGTGAAACTGCTGCTACTCCCGACTTCGCGTGAGGCATCATCAAACTTTCATCAGCAATAATTTTTCCGAATTTTTTTCTTAAAGCCGTTAAAATCAATTGCCGGTACATCAAATTTTGTTTCTATTGACTAATTTTGTTTCTGTAGTCTACTCGCGTCATTTTAACGGAGCTCAGTGGCGATTTCGTTGCTTTGGTCCTTTTAGTTGACGTCATTGGTGGTAGCTTTCGTGCAATTGGCCGAACGTATAATAATAATTATTCGATCTCTAAAAAGATCGAATAATAATACACGATTTAGTTCACCAACGTTTGTTACACCTGATTATCAAGACGTTTGCCGGCGTCCTTGTGATTCGGTCCAGAGTGTAGGCTACCATTATTGTAGACAAGACGACCTCCACAAGCAGACTCTGTTCTGTTCTGTATCTCAACACTGATCATTGTCGTAACCAGCAAGAGCTGGACCGCTGATTTCAAGATCATCCACTGCTCATTTCAGGAGGCAGACGATGTTAGCAGTTTTTACGCGGAAGTCGATCGATTACAGCGATTTTCAGCCTGATCGCACTCACACAAATTCAGTTGTAACTAGTTTCGTTGGCAGGCTTTAATAATATAATCAGTTTGTTGGTTGCCTTGTGGTTTTCTGATTCATTTGACTGGATTTGCTATCGGAAAGAGGGGATGGAACTAACATACTGTTTCGGACCCTTACTTTCAACCACTAAACGTTTCCAAAAACCTAATAACTTTCCAAAAACTACGGTTCTATAAAAACCCTATTTTATTTTTATTTATACTACCTATTTATTTCTATTTATACTATTTATTTTTATAGACACTAAATTGATTTTAGAATGTAGAAGTACTCACAATTTATTATTTTGATCATCAGTTTGCTGTGCATATTGATAACTCACCTTTATTTATTTTTATTTATAGGACAGTATTTTATTTTTATAAAATAACAACATACAGTTTCGGACGCTTACTTTCAACCACTAAACGATTTCAAATCTTTTAAATTTGATTTCGAATCTTTGACCTTTTCAACCGTAACTGACAGTATTTTCAAGACGAGGACACCGAGACAGCGTTTAGTCATAATTTAAACATTCTGTTGTATGTCATATTACTAATCGTGTTTTCATATCAATAATTAATACAGATAAATGACAGGACTTAGCGTGCCCGAGAGAGAAATTTTTAGTTTCTATGTTATCTACATAATGAGCGAATTTATTTCTACCAGCAATTCATCACAATAAAAATGAATTGAAATTTACAAATTTCGACACTTTAAAAATGATAAAAAATCATAAATGGTGGTTGAATTTTATGGTATGATACATATTATTATCACACCTCATTCACATCTTGAATGTTATTTCCAACAACAACTTTCAAATCTTCCGCACACTTCTACAGTAATTTCTAAAACAATTTAGTCAAGACAAGACGAGATTATAGTTGCTTATGAAGCAACACACACCGATGCAACGACCAATCGGTGTGTGTTACTAAACGTGACTAAACGTGACTAATCTCGTCTTGTCATGTCTTGACTAATCGGTGTACGCCTAGCCTAAACTGCCAAGTGGATGTTCGGCTTTTTTTCTCAGTTTTCAACTACTCTTGAGCTTTGTGAAGAGCAATCTCTTTCAGAGCTGTATTTACACGATCAAGTTTTTCATGAAACAAAAATGAAAGAGCTCCAAATCTTGTTCAATATTTGACAAGGCTTTGAAAAATTTGTAGAACAAATAATAGTCGATGTTCTGGAATCTTTCCATAATAGAAAACTCTTTTTGAAATTGTCAAACTCCACTTTAATAAACACAAAAGCTTTGAAAAAATTTAGAAGGCTTTGAAAGTATTGCCAAATTTTAAACCTTTTCCTCATATCAAGAGAAGAATCGTGAATTAATTCAGATTTGACGCCAACCAGCATAATAAAGTTGACAACTTTTTCAGCTGCAAAAACACGGGAGATTAGACAATAGACAAGATGCTAGTCACAAAGACAAGTTGTCAAGAGTTGACACACCGATGCAATGAATCGGTGTGTGTGCTTCATAAGCTCTATGGACAAACGTGACTAATTTCGTCTTGTCTTGTCTTGACTAACCGGTGTACGCCTAGCCTTACTCTGCGATTACACTGTGTGATATTTATTTCAAATTTTCTTAATAATACGGAAAAGATTATTCAAATCAATTAACTCTATTCTAAGGCTAGGCGTACACCGGTTAGACAAGACAAGACAAGACGAGATAAGTCACGTTTAGTCACAGTAATTCACGTAGCTGCTTTTGAAGCAGCACACACCGATTACTCATTGACTAATCGGTGTGTGTTGCTTCATAAGCAACTTTGTGAAGTACTGTGACTAAACGTGACTAATCTCGTCTTGTCTTGTCTTGACTAACCGGTGTACGCCTAGCCTTACACTGCGATTACACTATGTTATATTTATTTCAAATTAATTAGTAATACGGAAAAGATTATTCAAATCAATTAACTTTATTCTAAGAATTTATTTTCTCTCAATAAAATTGGATTTTTAAAACAAAAATTGTATAATTACTTCATGATTCTACATCACTTAAAACTATCAGTAGGCCTAGGCTATCGGTACTCTATTATAAATGAAGTCAATTCAATGAAGTTAATTATTGGCGTCAATTAAATGAAGAAATACTAGAAATCCAAAGTATAATGTTACAGGAAAGAATAAGCATAGTTGAAAAAGCGTAGTAAAAATACGAGTCGGCTAGATGAATAGATGATCAACCCAATTCCCATGCTAATTATCTAGTGATCTATTGTGAATTGTTTTCTCATATCCTAGGAAGTAGGAAATTGTTTCTCGAAGGATAATGTTTTCTCCTCCGACAACGTATTTTCTAGCCTCAACAGAGTATCTATATTTGTAAATTCGTTACTGTGAATTGCTGGCTAACTCATTATTCATTCATAAAATTGTTCCAACTTTTTTCTGTTTTGAGATCAATTGTTTTTAGAGAACGAGTTCCAATTCTTTTTAGAGAGTGAATGAGTTGACCTACAGTATTCATAATACTGTATTTCTATGTTCTACCATTGAATTTTCTATCTAAAATCAATGGTTCTACCTCACAATGACCATAGTTTTTGATAGAAATTAGACATCTCTCTCTTTTTTTTCTCTCTTCTACTCTCTTTCTTTCTCTCTCTCCCTCTCTCACCCTCCCTCACTCATTCACTCTCTCTCACTCTCTCTATTTCTGTGTTGATTTGAAACAGTGTCATTCGATGATTGTCCCGCAGCTTTTCTCATGAACTGAATACAAGTTTTAAAGTTGACATTCATCGATCTACATGGAACCTTATACGACTTTGTCTATATTATGTTTATTAATAATTCAAACTTGGCCGCGATACAATTTATTTTTATTATTACTCAAAGCTTCTTCTCCATGATCAACCTTGAAACTGGGAAACAAGTTGACCTCTTACTCATGTTTTTCACTGAATTAGAATTATTTCAGAGTGTAGGCGAATAGCCTACATGTTGGATAGATTATTGAAACATTTTCAATGAGTGGAAATTTTTCATTAAAATCTGAAAGTACGGTAATTTCAAATAGTGTCAAGGATTGTGCTAGATAAAGTGCACAAGACGAAATTATCTATTAGTAACCTGCTTAATGATATTGGAACAACTTTCTTCAATCTGCATTAATTTTTCAATTTTTTCATCAGTAGGATCTTAGCTCTTTTTAAATTAAATTGCCTAGGGAAATTAATCTCACAATATCCTTCAATAAGACTGAGTGGTCGCTTGTATTGAAAGTAAGCTTTATTTTTTCAATCTTCATTGACATTACTCAATCTTTTTCATCAGTAGATTATAAGTTAACACATTTTTCAACAAAATTAGCTAATCATCTAAAATGTAATTCCACAATATCCTTCAACTGTGATAAGACTGCGTGATCGCTTACATTAGAAGTAAGCAATTTTTCAATTTGTTCAACATTCCATTATTAAAATACTTTTTGAATGAAATTATCTAGAATAATCCAACAATATTCTAAAACTTTTATAAGGTAAGACTGGTTGTTCGTTTTTATTGGAAATATGCTAAGCGTTTTTTCTAGACAGATTCTTCATTATATAGGATGAAAAATAAGATCGTACAAGTTTGATATTAAAACACCATTAAGAAATTTGGGTGAATTTTGCCTAGATGAATTGCCTAGGGAAACAATGATTATTGATAAATTCCACTGTGCTGCTAAACTCAGAATCTCGATTTTAAACAATCAGTATTGGTTACACAAAATTGGCGAGATGGTGTGTTGACCGACAACCTAAAACTTGAAAAACCGCTGTCTGTTGAAAATTTATGGTCATTCCAGTACCGGTACTGTGTTGTGCAAATTTTCGATGTTTTCCTTTTAGAAGTTGAGACGAGCACCGCTAGAATGCGCGGCATTATTAATTTATCGACTTGGCAGTGAACGACCTCGTGAATAGGCTACCTAATAATATTAAACTAAGTTGGAGTGGGCAACAGGATTCACCAGAGAGAACGTTCAAAGGTCATTTGTGATCAGGTGGTCACTGGTCACATTGGAGGGAGAAAAAGAAAGAGGATGAAGGGGAAGGGGAAGGAGAAGAAGAAGGAGGAGGATGAGGAAGAGGAGAAGGAGAAGGAGAGGGTGGAGGATGAGCAGGAGTAGGAGAACGAGGTTCAGGTTGAGAGGGAGGAGGAGGAGAAGGAGGAAGAGGATGGAGAAAGGGTTGAAGAACAAAGGAGGGGAAGAAAGAGAGGGTTGAAGAACAGAGAGGGTGAAAAACCAGGAGAGAAGAAGGAGAGGAAGGTGGAGGAGAAGGTGGATGAGGAGGGAAAGAAGAAGAAGAAGAAGAAGAAGAAGAAGAAGAAGAAGAAGAAGAAGAAGAAGAAGAAGAAGAAGAAGAAGAAGACGAAGAAATTGAAGTAGTAGAAGAGAAGAAGAAGAGCAACAACAACAATAGAAAAAAAGTGGAACAAGAAGATGAAGAAGAGGAAGGAAGATAAGAAGAAAAATAAAGAAAAGAAAAAAACAAGGGTTTCCACCAGAAAAGGAAGGAGGAAGCAGTTGGAATGGAACAATATTATAATAGAGCAAGAAGACGGAAAGACAGAAGAAAAACGGAAAGAAGTAATCGATAAAGAAGTACCACTAGATAAAGGAAAAAATATTGAAGAAGGGAAAAGAAACTTATCAAGTGAGAGAAAAGGCAATGAAAAAACAGAAATCATTGAACCGTGTAAGGTGAGATAAGAAGAAAAACGAGGATAAATTGAGAAATCAAAGATAGAGAGGTGTGGAAAAGAACATGATAAATATTGGAACAGCATACTAGGGATAAGTGGTCGTAGAACGGTTTCAGCTACCACTCTGATCACTCTTTATATCCTCTCTTATCAGTGTTATATTTTCATTTTTCATACTCTTAAAAGTATGCCTCGTTCACTCGTTGCCACACGACTATAGTTTTCACGGTTATTTCTAAAATTTCAGATACCTAAACGCTAACTTTTTCTTGAAAATGGGATTATTTGACTAAAATTAGATTATTAAAGAGGGACATTAGAGTATTGTGGGATCATGAATAACATTTCTTTTTATGAAAATAATTCATATAAATAAACCTGCTAGTTGTTTAGCAGTCTACTGCCGATCTATCGGTTGCCAGTCGTCCTATTTCTAAGAATTAGCCCCTGCGCCCACTTCGCAACTGCTATCTGATTTCAGTCAGCAACCCAATGTTGCCAGATGACATTTGGCTGTTTTTCGGGTAATCGGGTAATCTAACCTATCAGCCAAAGTCATCTGGCAACGCTGGGTTGCTGACTGAAATCAGATAGCAGTTGCTTAGTGGGCGCAGGGGCTAAAACGCCATTATTTATGATTCCATAATACTCAAATGCCACTTGGAAAACTATATTTAAGAAAAAATTATCGTCTCCGTACCTGAAATTCAGAAATAGCCCTAAAAAGAAATCGAAAAATTGTTTTTCTCATCAGTTACAGTGTTCAAACATGTTACAGGTTACAGTTACTAGTTAAAATACTGTTATACAGGTTAATTAATACTAGTTATACTGTAGGTTAAAAATACAAACACCATAAAATTATCGATGAAAAATCACTTTTTCCAACAGTTACAGTATCAACTCCGTTCTTATTATGAAACATTCGATAGCTTCAGTATTACATAACAACAGGAGCGTTCCTTGTTTGTCAAAAATATCAACTTTTCGTCTCCGATAAAAGTCTTCTGTCAAAGTGAATCGTCATTTTAATAAGGTTGCCTTCCTTCTTCTCTCACAGCTCATTACTGGAAGATGGAATTTCAAGTCGCTGAGATGTTAGTGATGTAACAAGTGTCTCTATGTTTGTATGCAGGTTCCAGAGGAAGGCACAAAGTATTATTATACAGAATTACCGCTTCTGCTTAGTATCGGTCCAGTAAAGAAACCGGTCCACCCAACCGTGCAACGGAGAAAGTTGATAATAACTTGAGTTACCGCATTTAAAACGATAATTTGTTGAAATTATTATTTTGCTAAGTTTTAGAGAAAAACCGTTGTTGCAAGCCAGTTATAGCAGGATTCTTTTAACTTGTCAGAAAACAGCTGATTTAACGTTAGTAAACGAGCGTACATCAATCAGCTGTTTCTGACAATTTAAAAGAATCCTGCTATATCAATTGTATGATTCTTTACCATGGTTATCACTGAATCAGGGACATATTTCATGAAACTTATGTCTTATAATGCATGAGATTCAATCGCGGATGGAATAATGATACTGTATTAAGTTATTTTGCTGATTTTTGTTTGAGCGCCAGTTATCTATTATAATATAATGTAATTACTGAAACACGGGTATGTTTCATGAGACTTATGTCTTATAATGCACAATATTCACCAAAAATTCAATCATAGATGAAATAATGATGATAATTAAGCAATCATTATTTTGCTATTTTATTTTTATGTATTTTATACGCTCCACTTATCTCATATTATATCATAGCCATATTATAACATTCATCACTATCGCAATATTACTAAATCCGGGGCTTGTATCATAAAATTTATGTCTTATTCTTATAAGGCATGGGTTATGTACCAGTAAACTTAATTCTTTGATTAAATAATGATATTTATTAATTTTTTTCTGATTGTCGGAGAGACCCCGTTGTTTACGCGCCAGTTATCAACTACAGTATAATGATTCATTACTGTAACAATTCAGTATTATGTAAATTCCTACATAAACCCAACACAAAAGAAATATATTTTCTCATTTCATCACTGCAAGCAATACGCAATGTGTATACGTAGTTCATTAGGAAAACCACGTTTTTCATTCAACGTAATTAACCGTAAATATGGGACCAGGAAAAAACATGTGTATATTATAGTCGATGACTTGTCTGTCAGAAAAAGAAGAGAGCTATCAGCTCAATTCTGCAGATCATATCTACCGGCAATCAGGAGGAAGTTACATAGCCACTTTACCACATAGAGAGAGGGCGAGAGAGAGTGTGTGTTAGAGAGAGTGAGCGAGTGAGTGAATTAGTGGGAAAGAAAGAATGATTGGGAGAGAGACAGAAAGAGCCCGTTAAAATGAGAGTGAGTAAGCAAATAAATTTTGAGAGAATTTTATTCTGCTCACATTAACAAAAAAAAAAAAAACGCTAGTGACCTCTGAGTGTGAGTGGAGTTCCTCAATTACCTTCAACTAGTTACGAGTACCTTGATTGGTGTGTTTTAAGAGAGCAAAAACACCGGCCTAATAATGTATGTATGTATTCGCTAATGGAGTTATGATCATCTATCAACGTGATTTCTTGTGTCGAAATCAAAAACGAAAACAGGCGTCAGTCACCAATCACTGGTGAAAAATGAAACAAAATTGCCATTTCAATAATAGCAGTCAAGGTCGCCGATCGAAAATGCCGCATCATTAATCATTAAAATGCACGTAAGAGCGTTGTTAATTGACTGTCGGTAATGCACGTACCAAAACAACATGTGTGATAAACAATCTAATGGAGATAGATATGTGCACGGATAATGATTGATTTCGTCAAGTTCTATTTTAGAGTTGGTTATTAACAGGCTCAATCACAGTAGATGAGTGCTGAGTTACACTACTTGAAACCTTTACAACCTTTCTAAACAATCTACTTGAAACTATTCCCTAATATTAAGCTACTTAAAATACTTGAGAATGTGATAGGCTGATTGAGTGATTGGATGTTTCAAAATATTCGTCGAAAGAATAAAAGTTATATTGAATACGAGAAATAAGGAATATTATGAGAATACTATTCTCAGGTGTACTATAAATTTCAACCATAAGTCGTTTCACAGTATTGTATTCAAACTCACTACAGTATCAAGAAAAATCAAAATTCGAAGGAACACAAATAATCTTTAGATCTTATGAACACTGACATTCAAAAGTACAAGTGTTAGACCTTTTCAAACACAGTGTTCATTCATTCATTCATTTATTGGCAATATACATTACAATGTGGGAAGAATCAACAGACATTCGTCCAAAACTGCTTCTTTCCCAAATTTTGATAAATAGTCCAGAGGTTATGTTGTTGATTTATCTTACTGAAATTGTGAGATCAATCATTCTCATACTAATTGATCGAAATTTAAGTTGAAATTGTAAACTATAGAAGAGCTAGTTTTTGCCAGAGCTAGTTCTTCTTCGCCACATTTAAACTATGACAACAAGTCAAAGTTATTGAGTTGTTTCAAATTACTGAATACCATTAAATTAGTTTGTGAATAGCATGTTTCCTATTGCTTGAAATTGAATCACAGTCGAATAATTATTAGCATCCACGTGTATAGAAACGTGAGAGCCGAACGTGAACGTTCTATTGAACTCGAAAAACTAGCTCTCCAGAAATCCGGCCTGAGATTTCCCGTAGCCGTGACGTGATAGGACAATTTTATTGATAATAGACCTGCTCTTGTTTTGTTATCGTATTATTTTGTCAGCTGTGCTGGGCGTATTCAATGTATTTTATCAGTGCAGGGATGCTGTCATTTGCAGTATCATGGCCGACTTTAGAAGCTAGCCTACTCCAAAAATGTGGTCGATGGCAGTAACTTATTTCAGGCGAATCGATGGAAAGCTATTCCCTAAAGTCAACGGGAAGTCAAATATGACAAGGTCGATTTTTTTGATGCAACAGCAAGCGGCCAATACGCTGTGATGAACTGCAGTGGCCATACGCTAAGTGTGAACATAGGGATTACTATATTGACAATGTTTAGACCTAGATTTGTAGACCATATAAAATTCTCATGAAATATTATTTTGGTGATTGATGAATGGCAAACTGACAACTGTATTAGGGACTAGGTCCCTTTTGATGACGGAGTAACGAGGCTTTTCAAATTCAAATTGTTTTTATCCAAATAGTTTTTATACAAGAAAAGTACATAAACAAAAAATATGGTTAGACTACGTTGACTAAATATTCAGATAAGTAGTGTTGGAATAATATTTTATTGTAATTGACATGAACAACTATCAATACAATATGTAACTAATATGCTTATGGCAAACGGTTTCATCATTCATTTAATAGAATCAATAGCTGAAAGTTCATTTCTTGAGAAAAGTAATCTCTCTCAAGTTATTGATCAATTATAGCTCAAGGACTAGAGTTCTGTATCCATTTAACAAAAATATTTTACATTCACAAGTAGTTCTATCTCGATGTCTGTTGGGTAAAATGGATGACAAATACAGTATATTAAATGTATCTTTACAGTGTTTTGAAATGTTTTGAAAGATACGGTAATAAACACGTTTTATCTGTACCTGAATCTCAACTTTTATAGATTATTGATAACTTTAACAGATTCTCAATTAAAATATTTTGTAGATCCTTTTTTATACAAACTGCTTACAGTAGGTGATTTATGGGATTATTTGTATTGAATTTCCTGTTGTTGTGGGAGGAACTTCACACGTGGAAATCAAGTGTCTGCGAGGCAGATTTCAAAACTTTTCAAGTTGTCTCTGTTGTTGATAGTTTTTCCTATCATTACGGCCGGAAGATGTTCCATGTTCACTAGGACATTCCCTTTACTTTGCTTAAACTGACTCTATCTTGAACATGAGATAGCAAGCACCTTATTGTGAACCCAGTCAAATTCAAATTAGAACAGACCTTTGGGGAAGAATTCTGGAGAAAATCGTTAACTCTAACCTTGAGTAAAAGCAGACTATACC
>CM029531.1:5116123-5301381 GCA_017141395.1 Laodelphax striatellus | reverse complement strand
ATAAAATTATCGATGAAAATTACTTTTTCGAACAGTATCAACAGTGTCAACTCCGTTCTTATTATGAAACATTCGAAAGCTTCAGTATTACATAACAACAGGAGCGTTCCTTGTTTGTCAAAAATACCAACTTTTCGTCTCCGATAAAAGTCTTCTGTCAAAGTGAATCGTCATTTTAATAAGGTTGCCTTCCTTCTTCTCTCAGAGCTCATTACTGGAAGATGGAATTTCAAGTCGCTGAGACGTTAGTGATGTAACAAGTGTCTCTATGTTTGTATGCAGGTTCCAGAGGAAGGCACAAAGTATTATTATACAGAATTACCGCTTCTGCTTAGTATCGGTCCAGTAAGAAACCGGTCCACCCAACCGTGCAACGGAGAAAGTTGATAATAACTTGAGTTACCGCATTTAAAACGATAATTTGTTGAAATTATTATTTTGCTAAGTTTTAGAGAAAAACTGTTGTTGCAAGCCAGTTATAGCAGGATTCTTTTAACTTGTCAGAAAACAGCTGATTTAACGTTAGTAAACGAGCGTACATCAATCAGCTGTTTCTGACAATTTAAAAGAATCCTGCTATATCAATTGTATGATTCTTTACCATGGTTATCACTGAATCAGGGACATATTTCATGAAACTTATGTCTTATAATGCATGAGATTCAATCGCTGATGGAAAAATGATACTGTATTAAGTTATTTTGCTGATTTTTGTTTGAGCGCCAGTTATCTGATATAATATAATGTAATTACTGAAACAATGCGGGTATGTGTTTTAAAAGTCATGTGTTTATAGTTATGATTTATAAATGCACAATATTCACCAAAAATTCAATCATAGATGAAATAATGATAATAATTAACAATCATTATTTTGCTATTCTATTATTGTGTGTTTTATATGCACCACTTATCTCATATTATATCATACCCATATAATTTATGTATCATAAAATTTATGTCTTATTCTTATAATGCAGGGGTTATTTATCAGTAAACGTAACTCTTTGATTAAATAATTATATTTATTAATTTTTTCTGACTGTCGGAGAGACCCCGTTGTTTACGCGCCAGTTACAATTCAGTATTATGTAAATTCCTACATAAACCCAACACAAAAGAAATATATTTTCTCATTTCATCACTGCAAGCAATACGCAATGTGTATACGTAGTTCATTAGGAAAACCACGTTTTTCATTCAACGTAATTAACCGTAAATATGGGACCAGGAAAAAAACATGTGTATATTATAGTCGATGACTTGTCTGTCAGAAAAAGAAGAGAGCTATCAGCTCAATTCTGCAGATCATATCTACCGGCAATCAGGAGGAAGTTACATAGCCACTTTACCACATAGAGAGAGGGTGAGAGAGTGTGTGTTAGAGAGAGTGAGCGAGTGAGTGGGAAAGAAAGAATGATTGGGAGAGAGACAGAAAGAGCCCGTTAAAATGAGAGTGAGTAAGCAAATAAATTTTGAGAGAATTTTATATCGACGTATTCTGCTCACATTAACAAAAAAAAACGCTAGTGACCTCTGAGTGTGAGTGGAGTTCCTCAATTACCTTCAACTAGTTACGAGTACCTTGATTGGTGTGTTTTAAGAGAGCAAAAACACCGGCCTAATAATGTATGTATGTATTCGCTAATGGAGTTATGATCATCTATCAACGTGATTTCTTGTGTCGAAATCAAAAAACAAAACAGGCGTCAGTCACCAATCACTGGTGAAAAATGAAACAAAATTGCCATTTCAATAATAGCAGTCAAGGTCGCCGATCGAAAATGCCGCATCATTAATCATTAAAATGCACGTAAGAGCGTTGTTAATTGACTGTCGGTAATGCACGTACCAAAACAACATGTGTGATAAACAATCTAATGGAGATAGATATGTGCACGGATAATGATTGATTTCGTCAAGTTCTATTCTAGAGTTGGTTATTAACAGGCTCAATCACAGTAGATGAGTGCTGAGTTACACTACTTGAAACCTTTACAACCTTTCTAAACAATCTACTTGAAACTAATATTAAGCTACTTAAAATACTTGAGAATGTGATAGGCTGATTGAGTGATTGGATGTTTCAAAATATTTGTCGAAAGAATAAAAGTTATATTGAATACGAGAAATAAGGAATATTATGAGAGTACTACTATTCTCAGGTGTACTATAAATTTCAACCTTAAGTCGTTTCACAGTATTGTATTCAAACTCACTACAGTATCAAGAAAAATCAAAATTCGAAGGTACACAAATAATCTTTAGATCTTATGAACACTGACATTCAAAAGTACAAGTGTTAGACCTTTTCAAACACAGTGTTCATTCATTCATTCATTTATTGGCAATATACATTACAATGTGGGAAGAATCAACAGACATTCGTCCAAAACTGCTTCTTTCCCAAATTTTGATAAATAGTCCAGAGGTTATGTTGTTGATTTATCTTACTGAAATTGTGAGATCAATCATTCTCATACTAATTGGTCGAAATTTGAGTTGAAATTGTAAACTATAGAAGAGCTAGTTTTTGCCAGAGCTAGTTCTTCTTCGCCACTATGACAACAAGTCAAAGTTATTGAGTTGTTTCAAATTACTGAATACCATTAAATTAGTTTGTGAATAGCATGTTTCCTATTGCTTGAAATTGAATCACAGTCGAATAATTATTAGCATCCACGTGTATAGAAACGTGAGAGCCGAACGTGAACGTTCTATTGAACTCGAAAAACTAGCTCTCCAGAAATCCGGCCTGAGATTTCCCGTAGCCGTGACGTGATAGGACAATTTTATTGATAATAGACCTGCTCTTGTTTTGTTATCGTATTATTTTGTCAGCTGTGCTGGGCGTATTCAATGTATTTTATCAGTGCAGGGATGCTGTCATTTGCAGTATCATGGCATCATGGCCGACTTTAGAAGCTAGCCGATTCCAAAAATGTGGTCGATGGCAGTAACTTATTTCAGGCGAATCGATGGAAAGCTATTCCCTAAAGTCAACGGGAAGTCAAATATGACAAGGTCGATTTTTGTGATGAACAGCAAGCGGCCATACGCTGTGCTGCTGGAGTCGCACCAAAAGTCGACCAAGTGTGAACATAGGGATTACTACGAGATTGACAAAGTTTAGACCTAGATTTGTAGACCATATTAAATTCTCATGAAATATTATTTTGGTGATTGATAAATGGTAAACTGACAACTGTATTAGGGACTAGGTCCCTTTTTAAGACGGAGTAACGAGGCTTTTCAAATTCAAATTGTTTTTATCCAAATAAATATACAAGAAAAGTACATAAACAAAAAATATGGATAGACTACGTAGACTAAATATTTAGATAAGTAGTGTTGGAATAATATTTTATTGTAATTGACATGAACAACTATCAACACATGTAACTAATATGCGTATGGCAAACGCAAAGGAAAACGGTTTCATCATTTATTTAATAGAACATGGTGGTTCATAGCTGAAAGTTCAGTTTTTGAGAAAATTAATCTCCCTCAAGTTATTGATCAATTATAGCTCAAGGACTAGAATTCGGTCTCCATTCAAAAAACCATTTCTCCATTCAAGTTTCAACCAGTTTTTCATTTAAGTAGTTCTATCTCGATGTCGGTTGGGTGAAATGGATGACAAATATATTAAATGTATCTTTACAGTGTTTTGAAATGTTTTGAAAGACACGTTTTATCTGTACCTGAATCTCAACTTTTATAGATTATTGATAACTTTAACAGATTCTCAATTAAAATATTTTGTCGATCCTTTTTATACAAACTGCTTACAGTTGGGATTTATGGGATTATTTGTATTGAATTTCCTGTTGTTGTAGAGGAGGAACTTCACACGTGGAAATATCTGCAAAAGTAGATTTCAAAACTCTTCGTTGGCTCTGTTGTTGATAGTTTTTCCTATCTACGGCCGGAAGATGTTCCATGTTCACAAGACATTCTTTACTTTGCTTAACAGACTTTATCTTGAACAAGATCGCAAGCACCTTGTGAACCCAGTCAAATTCAAATTAGAACAGACCTTCGAGGGGAAAATTCTGGAGAAAATCGTTAAGTTAACTCTAACCTTGAGTAAAAGCAGACTATACCGTATTAGTAGTGTGTATATAAGAAAAAGGACATTGAAAATGAAGTAAAAGTGGAATAAAAGTATAATTAACTTAAGTAAAGTGAGTTCAGTATTAGTACTTCATTATGATATAGCCTATATTTTGTTTTGTAAAAGCATGAAATCTAGACTACCCATTAGGAACTGTTATCAGACCACGAAAGGTTTTCATTATTTTATTTAAAAAATGCAAGTATTGCTCGTATATAAGCAGCTAACCTCTCAAATCATCAAACTCAGAATCGAATTTACTAATAAAGAACAAGCAGACTACAAAAGGTTTCTCTTAATAATTCTATTGGTGCAAGCTATTACAAAGCTGCTGCTCTTAAAAACTGTGACCAATAGCGAGCGACTACCTGTGTTGTAGTTCACTCCCATTTCCAAAAATGTAACTCGACCGCCATTGGTTAGAATTGGGAAGTCACACAAGATGGCGACTAACAACCAATCGAATCGAAGGGGCGTGTCCGTGTACTGCATGGGAGCTAGTCGCTTGCGATTGGCCAGAGAGTTGAAGTGTCGGTAGTTACTAATCTTCGACGAAGTACCATGTTTGACCGCTAGATCGCAGTAGGGTTACTGTTCTTGGAATTCTGTTCTGCTCCAGCTTGATTTTTACTGTATTGTACAGTAGTTTTACGTGTGTTTTTATTATTTTCATTTCTTGTTTCAAGTAGCGAAAACTGATCAATTTAGTTCTAATAATTATTTTAATGGACAGCATTCAGTACAAAAGTTGATCAAAGCAATACAACATAATAATAATTTATTATAGTTAATTTGTTATTTTTTAAATCACTTATAGAATTGGAGTAGAATAAGATGTAAACTTATTATTATTACATAATTACCTTAAGAGAATAATGTTAATTTTGTTTGGAAATCATGTGAATATCCATGATTATTTGCTGAGATGTTTTTAAACATTTATGATTCGGCTATTGTAGCCTATAATAATTATTTTGTTGACAAATAATGAATTTAAAAAAATCTTAATTGGAATGGTGTTTTTCAACAGAGATTGATGATTATACGCATAATTTACTTCACTTTACATTATGGGTTGAACAATACCATCCTATTTAGAATTTCAAACTTGGAACTGAGGAGGAAGAGTATTCAAAAGGTACCTAGTTTGCCCAGTAGAAGATGGAAAAGTATAGCCTATATGTGCTAGGTTGTACAGTTGTATGTAATCACCGGGTATAATTATTGAATTTCTTGTATTTAAAGTTTTCAAAGGCCGCTTTTTTGTTAAAAATCCCATCAATCACTATCAATTCCTATTTGTTATAAACAAATGTATGTACACTGTAAGAAATTATTTGAAGAAAAATCATTCAGATTAAAACGAAACAAATTTCTAAAAAATTCAGTGAAACGTAAAATTCTTGTATAAAAATACTATAATTATTCAATATCTGTAATACTGTACTTGCATAATATGTATCAATCAGTAGTTAAAAATTATAGGCTTCGTCCAACCTGGTTATGTCTCAGTAGAAAATCAGTATTTCAATTATAAATAGCCAACCTACAATTATGGAAAGTTTAGTCTATTTCGACATTTATTACGACAAGAAAATTATCACATTCTTTGACCGTTTTTGCGTTTGAATATCTCAATTGGAGAAAAATGTTACAATTTTTTTATGAAACAGATCAGAGGTTGTCACTTTTGTTTATTTCGATAATTATTTTGATCGTGAACCAGTTTTGATTCAGTTTAATTAGAAATCTGTCTCATATTCGATTATGATACTGACCGGACTCTGTTACATCATAACAAGCAATTGTTCTTTCAATTATTATTCAATGAAATAATGATCTACACAGAGCAAAAAGCCATTGTGATAAGATGAACCTTGGCCTAATTTTTACAAATTCAATAGACTGAAATCAATCAGTGCCTGCTATTGTAATATAATTCGAGGAACTATTGATGTTATTGGTGTATTATCTTTAAAAAATCAAGGTTGTGCACTTGAATGTTATTCTTTCGATTGGTTTTATTTTTAGAAACTAATAAGCTACTGTCTGCTATCAACGGTCATGAAAGAATTAATTTCGTTCTATATGGAATATGACTTTTGAACTTTTTTAGTCATTTTCTTTTTGAATTCAGTAATTTATTAAATTTTTCAATATAGTCAACCGTTTATTCTATCCTTTTCCTTGTTGATGATTCAAAATAATAATAGAATAGATGAACATGACGTAATCCAAAGTCGAAATCATTGTAAGGAATATTGCCTATTCAAGTATTTAAGGCGTTTTCTTTCCAGGCGGAGGAGGCTAAAATCAGTACAATTAATTAAATTTGAATATGGGCATCCCTTTCCCATTTACAGATGCACATGACAATCCAAAAACCGGTATTGAAATTGGTAAAGCAGTTCTTGAAAAACCTCTCTAGATAATTTAGTTTAGAGAATTATTCTGAACAGATCCTGGGGGCCATTTTCATGAAACTAAGAAAGGAAAGCAGGAGACGGTGGAGAAATATGAAAAATACTCTGATGCTGAAGATGGTAAAATGAACAAGAAGAAGAAGAAGAAGAAGAAGAAGAAGAAGAAGAAGAAGAAGAAGAAGTGGAAGAATAATAATAAGAAGAAAATCGAGATAATAAGAATGGGAGTAAAGGAGTTTATAGGGTGAGAATGTGATAAAAAAGTACAGTAGAACTGAGCAATAGTATAAATTGGTGTAAAAGAGGAAGCTGATGAAGAAGAAGGAGGAGATGAAGCAGAAAAACTTGAACAAGAAGACGAAGAGAAGAAGGAGGAGGATGAGTGTCAAGAAGAAGAGCTAAAAGAAGAAAAAGAAGAAGAAGCGAAGAAGAAGATTCAGATAATAAGAGTGGAAATAAAGTCGTGAAGAGGGTAAAATTGTGATAAAAAAGAAGAGTAAAACTGAACAATGGTATTGGTGTAGATGAGGGAGCTGATGATGAAGAGGCAGAAGGAGGAGATGAAGCAGAAAAACTTGAAGAAGGAGACGAAGAGGTGAAGGTGGAGGAGTGTCAAGAAGAAGAGCTAGAAGAAGAAGAAGAAGAAGAAGAAGAAGAAGAAGAAGAAGAAAAACTAGAAGAGCTAGAAGAAGAAGAAGAAAAGCTAGACAAAGTAAAAAAAGTATCAAGAATATTATTATGATTGAGCGCGCATCGTTTTTCGACCCGCTCCGACAGAGCTGAGCCGAGTCATCAGAAAACATCGCTATTCACAGCTCTGAGCTCTCAGTACTCAGGTCAGTACTTCAGTTGGTGTCTGGACATCGCCGCGTCCCGTTGTCCATTCACTGGAGTCGAAAGTAGCTTACCAACTTCTACCGGTAGGCCTGTACTACACAACGTTACTGTTGTAGTCCAGTTAGTTAAACAAACTTTCGTATCGTGGTCTCTCGTTAGTGCAACATACTTAAACAGTTCAGTTAGCGAAGCATAAAGTGACAGAAACTCTCATATTTCCATCGAAGTATAAATCAAAGTTGATAAAAGATTCTAATACATTAATTAGAGGCTTCCCGGGTCTGGTAGAAATTATCTCCGTAGAATCCAATTATTTTACAAATAGTTGCCGAACAGAGTTGTACTCCAATAATTCTTTGCAAAATTACAAAATTCAATTGTGTACTGGAAAAAATAATAATTTATTGCTTACATTCACGTCGTTTAGAGACTTCCTAGTCTAGTTTGTTTAGTGTGTTCATATTTGACGTTTGTTACTATCAAAACAAGTGGTGTTAGTTGCCGTATTACAACATGGTCGTGATTGATGGTAAGTTGAAACATTCAATTTGTCATAAAATATTGAATGAACTTGGTTTCGCATGATAAATTTCACGTGAAAAATTCAAATGTTTAAGAAATTAGTTTTCTGAATGAGAGTAATGTCGGAATCGGTCCTATTTCCCATGTAGGTATGATAAGTGTAAATTAGATTTTACATGATGAATTTACATGATAATACATAGATTACATACATAGATACATTGAATTTTACATGATAAATAAGCATTTTTAAAATTTCAAACTTCTTTGGAAATGGTTATGTAATAGGATTTGAGTTGAAAACTGTCCTACCCGCAGTTCTGTAATTTACAGGTTTGTTATTCAATTCCCGTTTTTCAATAATTTTAACTGGCCTTCTCCAATAGAATTCACTATTAACTCGTACAAAATCTTTAAACATATATAGTAAATATGTTATTTCAAATCACTGATTAGTGAGGTTATTTTAGTTGGATGCTTTGTAATATTTAACTACAGTTATAGATTTTCCAGTTAAGTGTGATTATCGTTCGTCTTCTAACCGTACAGTGCAAAAAATGTGAGTTTTCTGGAAAATTATGAAATTTTTTCTCATGAAACGAGGAGGAGAAAAAATGATATTCATGAATATCACACTCGGATAAACTCAACTCTCAACATTCATCACAGCTTTCGTAATCATGATACAATTAATAATCATCTTCAATGCGTCCAGGATTCCCTTTGAGGGGGTTGGTTATAGCGATTTTGATTCTGATATACAGGGGGATGGGGTTTAACCCTCAACCCTTCTCGGATCGCCACTGAATGCGTCTACTATAATAGGGCCTATAGCCTACTACTAATATTCATCTACTAGAAATTGCCGTAGATTGAAAGACTTGATGATTCATGGTAGCTCATAGGAAGAGTTGATAATAGCCTATGGTGAGTCACAAACGTTTTAATGTGTGATTCAGTAGACTATCAAGAACAGAATGAGTGGACTATAGTACTGTACTCAATACACAATTACTCAATGAAAAAATATCAGATTAATGAATCCTTAGTTATTCAATGAGAATCTCGCTGAAATAATGAGAGAGAAAAACTGTTGATGGCCATTGTGAAAAAAAGAATCGGTACGTTTTTACCTCCAATATTTGAAATCGATTGACTGAGTTGGCTATTTTCGTGAACAAAATTACAGAAAAGGTCGGAAAGCAGAAGTCAATTACTGTATTTCTTTTTATAGAAGCGGAATTATGTCATACAATTGATTCGTTATGAACGTTCTACTAGTTTTGTCTTATAATCGGAAAATAGAAGTGCTGAGTGAGTGAAAGGCTAAAGGTCATTAGCCTATTATTCAGGAAATACCAATCACAGTCATTCTCTACACCTATACTTTATAGAGTAGTTGTTCTCACCGCGATTCATTTCTAAGTGTTGGTTGAATTTAGAGACATTTTTGTGAGACTAAACCAAGATTTTCAATGATCTCCATGCAATCAACAAGTCTTTGAATTTCAATTATAATTTTTCTATAATATAATAAATCAAATAGCATTCAAACTATTGAATTACCTTTAGAAATTGGTGCATACTTGATTCTATCTTTGAGAATTGAAACACAATTTCTACAAACTTATAAAATGTTACTTGGCAATTTTACAAATATGATAATTTCAATTTATTTTTAGAATTTCTATTGATTTTATGAAATATGATAGTATAAAACACTATTTGATGTGGTAAATAGACCTCTATTTTATTACTACAGCAATTGGTTACGTTGGCGAAGTGGAACAACCCCACTCGGGTCTTCCCACTATTAAAAGCCATACGCTTAATAATAAATAAATAATTACTACAGCAATGTACCGCTACGGAATAGTGTAATAATTGGCAACGTCAAAAAATTGTGTTTTCTTTTCATATGATAATTTTCCAATTCCACAAGAAAAGCTAATTGAACGAAAAGCACTTAGATTGAACCGCCATGAAATACAGAGAGTGTATAGTAAAAACACTATAAACTCTCTGTACCATGATATGATTTCATTTAACGATGATCAATGGGTTTTCGTCACATTGCGTGCGATAGGCGATGTAGATCATTATGTTCTTGACTTCATAACAAAAAAGAGAAATAATCTTTAATAAACTTTAGATGAACAAGATTGTTCGTTTAACTGCATCACACTAATAAGCGCAGTAATAAGGAAACAGTTGAACAATATAAATAAATTGGTTAACCAGTAGAGCTTTTTCCGTCTATGTAAAACATTATTTGTTGAACATTAAAACTGATTTACAACTCTTCTGATTCTATAACCTGTTAGACGTTTTCCTTGAAATTGTTCTTGATTTAAAAACGCAAAATTATGTGAATAAATTCAAGTAGTCTACAATCTGAATATTTATATTCAAAGATGTACCTTCTTTTTCCCTAAAGAAAATCCAAAAATGTAAGAAAAAGAGGGTGGGGGGTTGAAGATAATGAAGAGGAAGGGGAATTGGAAAATAAATAACTAAAATATATTGTTGAGATTTTCATACAATTATGATAATAATTTTCTGTTCTCCTGAAACACAGTGAGTTTTTGCCAGTAAATTTAACTTCGAAACAGAGAGTAGCTTTGAAACGATCATAAAACGTTTCAAAATAAAAATAAGTCATGAATTCAGAATCATTCCAAGCTAATATTATCATGGGCTGAACAGTATTCATCGTCTTATTCGTGAGAAATACAAATAGCCTGAGAAATTCCTGAGACGAATTCAGCAAGATGCCCATCTTCTAATATTGTCGCAGCTTGAGCCTAACAATAATATTGACTTAAGTGACACATAACCTTTGAAAATACAAACTGTATAAAAAATTCGCATCTCCCAACAAACCCAATACTAATTTATGTTGATTGTGGGTATTTTGGTCATGAGCAAGGATACTAAACTTGTTTTTCCACAAAGGTGATGTTATAGGTTTTCCTTATTCATCAAGTAAATTGAACTCCACTCATTTCATGGCAGAGATTACGTAGATTATCATCTCTGAATTGTTTTTAGAAATTATTTTGTAATTTTATTCTTTACGAACTAATGAGCAACTACTGTAGGCCTACTCACAACATGGCCTACTCACGATGATGATTTAGATTGGCAATCAAAATTTGATAACATTATAATCAATATTGGTTTGCTGATTCGGATTATGCTCAAATAAACATGAGATTGGTGTACAAATTTGTTAAGAATTGGAAAAATAACAAATTTGGAAATTATATAAATAGTGGAAGTTTCAATAATAATGAAAGTAATATTGAAATGTTTGGATTAGCTCAACTGAATATTTTTTCAACCATTCAAGCATTTCCTATTTTTAAAATAGGCCTACTCTCCGAGACAGTTCACCACAATGTACATTAGTCTCGTACAAAATGAGTTTGCACGAAATTTTCAAGGTAATGTTTGAATAATATTTTCTGTAAACTAAAAGATCTGATCAAGCTAAAGTAAAATTTAAAATAGACTAGGCACATTGTACCCGATTTCACTATATACTGAGGAATAACCTTCAAAGAGATCGCTTCTAAAAAGAAACGTGACTCAACCAGTTCTAAAACAACATCAAGCAAAATTGTCGAATTGTTTTTGCAAGTGTTTTTACAACGATAAACATCCTAGTTTGATAAGAAAATTTAACATGTTATAATTTCAATGAAAGACTTGAATATCCACTAACTAGTCTTTCTCCTTTTTTCTGCTTCTCCTTCTTCTCGCTTCTTCTCATCATCATCATCATTATCAGTCTCCCACTCTCTCTCTCTCTCTCTTCTCACTCTCTCTCCCTCTATTAGAATGGAATAAATATTTCCTCTAAATACTTTATTTATTTATACTTATTTCCTCTAAATATAGAATACTTTATTTAAATACAGGGTGATTCAGGAGGAATCTGCCAAACTTCTCATACTGATTCCTGACACCAAAATAATGAAAAAGTTCCATTGAACATGGGTCCAAAAATGCTTCGTTTCCCCTCTAGACGCCATTTTTTCACTACTTGTTATTTTTTTTCCAAATAATGGTTAAACATATGACATTGAAACTTTGCACCAACTTTTATGACAACTAGACAAAGCTACAGAAAAATTATGACAATTTTTCAAATTCATAAAACAAAATGGCAGCTATTTGAAATTTCTGTAATATCAACGGTTTTCGAGTTATTTAAGAAACAAAATTTCAAATGGCTGTCATTTTGTTTTATGAATTTGAAAAATTATCATATTTTTTTCTAATTATTAGATAACAATAATTAAAACCCAACAATGTTAGTGATTTCCAGTACAGAATAAAATTGATTGAGAAGAAGACATCATCAAATTTATGCCAGTAGGGTGCGGCATGTAGCACGGCTCACAATCCATGAGATTATAGGATGACGGATGACGTTCGTGCTGGAACTCGATGAAGAAAATTCCCATGAGACATAACGTACGAGTTTTATGATTTGCCATAAAAAATCTGTTTTCGTGAGGTTGAAGCCGACTCGAATCTCGGATTTAGAGGGATGGACATTTTTTTGGGTAACGGTTGCCCCTCCACTCTACGACTGTAGCTTATTCAAATCTGTCGGAAAAATTTGAATCAGAAACGTCATGTCGTTTCTATGCTAAATCTGTGTTTTTCTGTAGGCTCTGTTGAGGGTGACGTAGATGTGCAGGATTAGAGTGAGAGAGAGAGAAAGGAAGAGATTGGATTAGATCACGTTTTTTACTTTATTCAAGTAGATTACAAATTATATTAGCTTAAATCCTATATTATGATAGGTAAAAATGATGGGAATTTGATTGACTGAACAAAGCAAAATAGTTTTTCAACTTACAGGTATTTTATTACTAAGATATAATAAGATTCAGAATACTAACAATAATCATATGATTTTGCTGTATCTACATGAAACAGCAGAGTATGTACATAGAAATGTCCATTCTTAGAGAAGGATATCACAGGATATCCTTCCCATAAACACTCAACCGTAAATTTAGAAAGGGAGAGAGTGAGAGAGAGGGATAGAGGACGGCAGGAGAGAGAAAAAGTTTCATTAGAAATTGTCAGAAAATGTCCACCTTCTGTGTTGTTCACTACAAATTGAGAGCCGCTAAAAAGATAGATATCAACATTATATTAATGACATTTTCACTTTTATTTGTAAAAACTACTCACTGTTACATGTCAAGAGCTATATATATAAATTTCGTATGAGAAATAGATTGGTATGAGTAGGAAAATTTTAACCTTAATAAATTTTTTCAAGAGCTTCAAGAGCTATTTGTTTGAGCTATATTGTTAAATTAATTCAACTTTGAGCTTCTCGTATTGAATGAATTTAACTGAACTAACTTTATCAGTCCATTTATTGTTAAAAAAAAACCAATTCTATTTTATTGTTTCTAATATTACATATTTCAAGATGAGCGCTCAGATTAAGATAGATTCAATTTTATATTGATCTGTAACGAGAGTTGATAAATTTCAATGATATAGAAAATCATATAATGTAACAGAAAATGAAGAGGCTTGAGGCTTGAAGTGGCTTGAAAGATGAAATTGAACAAAGAATCAATCAACTTGGTTGAAATGGAATCATCAACAATTTTAAACAAATATCAAATATAAGGTTTCTAGAAATACTAATGGTGTTCGATTTTATCTCGATCCAAATGATCTGTCTATAACTACAGATTACTAATGTCTCCTATTTTACCAGGCATGCATGCAGAGAAAGTTATAGCCGAAAAATACAAACTTAAAATGACTCATACAACATACAAGTTTTAACAATGTTAGAAATTTTCTACGAAAATAACAGCTGAAGACTGTTCGTGTTAAGAAGTCACGGAACGTTTAAAAGGCTGTAATAATTATTATAATCACAGTTTTTCTCATAATCTTTGTCAATATTCGAGAACACTCAATTCTCTGAAAATATTTAGTTGGTTTCCGGAAGGTAATTGTTATATGTCATTGTATTGGTTAACGGGGAATTATTTCAACCAAAAATTAATATTATGAAATGGCACAGAAAGACCAGTTACGTTGAAGAGCATGTTTATTCAACTTACATAAACTTTTCCTTATGCAAAAAGACAATTCTAAGATCCGGGAAAATGTACAACTTGCAGAGATGCATATATTGACTTTCCTTGTGTAGCTTTATCAAGTCTAAACTGGTTTCAAATTTTATTTGAAGAAATTCAGTAAGATTATCTACAATCATCATCAAAATCATCTCAAATGACAGTCAAATTCGAATGACATTTCAAATGTTCGAATTTGAATTTTTGGACTTTGTTCAATTTTTTTTCAATAAAATGTTAGACGGGTAACCATTCGTTTGTCAGCTACATCATCTATTTGCTTTCAAAATCGCTCCCCGGGAGTTCGGATTCCACCTAAAGCACTTCTATTCCCTCTCAATTCAACCTCTATTCCATTGATTACCCCAAGTCTAGGACACCTGTGTCCTCGAAACATGAACAAAGACGTTTATACACAATCAAAATTGTCATTAAAATTCATCCAACAAAATATTTTCAATAATTCATTCAACAAATTGATCAGCTAACGTGCGTTATTCAACGCAAAAACCATTACTTGACTTTTTTTATATATTTTTTAACAGAATACAATACATACACATGCATCATGACAATGCATACATAACGCAGCTGCTGTTATAACACAGCCTATGCATGTCGAGTGCATCGGTACTTTACAAGTCAGCTGTCAAGTTCAAGGTCATTTTATCGGATTGAAAATTTCAAGTGTACGAAAGCCTCAATGAAAATTATTTCAATTTTATGAATGAGAAGTCAACCTTCTTCAGCGACAATAAAAATTATTGTCACTAGTTAACGAAAAATTCAAAATTATTGCTTCGCTTAGTATTCCAAAACATTAATAATTGCCCTCACGGCTCACCAGAATCACAGATGGTCCGTTAAATGATAACAGGATGCAAATAACATTTCTATAAATGAGATTATACTGGCGAACCTTTGAACGGCACACAGCGATTTCACATGCGAAACTTTACTTCCGACCTTGCCTCACTTATTTTTGATAGCGGAAGCGTTTTGCTCTTGAAAATGAAATTATTGTTTTTGTTAAGACGGTGAGCGTAAAAAGCGCAGACTGCAGGCAGACCGTATTCAGACGTTGGAATTTAACAGTTTTCAGGGTTTTGAAAGTAGCGCAAATTTAGGCGAGTGGTTACAGACAAATATTTTTGTACCTATTGTAACATTTTGATAAATTGTATCAGTATTTTCATAAATTGTTATGAATTCATTCTGATTAATGTATTTCTTATATTTTTTATAACAAAAATGAATTCAAATTGATGTGATGATGGTTTTCTATACTATAGCATATTCGGTTTTTGTGAGTTAGCTTGTAGCACAGATAATGTAAATCATTACATTATCTGTGATAATGTAAATAATGTAATATGATGATAATGATATTATGATGATAATGTAAATGATGTAATGTAATGTAAATTATAATGATTTACATTATCTGTGCTTGTAGCAAACATTCCAAAATAATTACTGCCATGCAATATGATACTATTTTTTCTCACAACCTCCCCTATTTATACAGTAATTACGAGTACTGTAATTAATTATATTTCTACATAATATCATAGACTAACTCTAATATTATAGACTGTATATAGTGTGATTCACGTCAAGAAGTCAGCATTGCTTAGATGGGAGTTTGCTATCCTTGTTCAGCACAAGGCAGTTGCTGATATCCTATTCGCACTGTGCATAGTTGCCGCACTGTGCATTGTTGTCGCACACAGTCCCAACAAACACGTTTGGTGCACTTTTGTCTTTCTCTCTCAATGAAACTTGGCATCAATGCTCCTCATATAACCATTGCTGACTTCTTGACGTGAATCGGACTATAGTTAGTCTATGATAATATACAGTATTTCGTATAATATATAATATATTATACGTTCATTCGTATGTATTAATTATATTGTAAGTTCATTGTAATACTTATAATGATCTAGAATTTAAGCCGACATGTTGTAATCTACATGAATAAAGTGAACAATCTAATCTTATCTATTTTCATCCTCTCTGCTCTGTATATTTATATATATCGCTCTGCTATGCGATCTTATCTATTTCTTCTCGTTCTTATTTGGATAACTAAATAGGTGCGATTTTATATATATATAATTTCAAACAATTTTTAATACCAGTTTGCTTACATAAAGTCGAGATTTGACGTTGCCCTCGTAATCATTATTAATGGCAGGAGCATAAAATGTATAGAAGTTAGTATTGAGCTCGAAAGCTCATTTCAAACTCTATAAAGTTTTAGATGCAAGGAAATGAAACAAACAAAAAAAGTCTGTAACTGGCCGGCTCGTGGCTACACGTATTTTTCAAATGACTTCCGAACGTCATGGAACGAGTTTTGAAATATGAGTAAATTCGCTGTCTTGTAATCTGAAAGGTAGTTTATCATAGAACTGGACTCAAATATTTCAAATCTGTATGACAACTTGAAAATGTTTTGCCACCAAATTATTATTTGTAATCCGTCTGAACTGAAGGGGTGGGGTGAGTTTTGATTTGCCAGCTTTTTCGATCAAAGAAACTTTATCTTCATCTTGAAACTTGAAGATCATTGAGTACATCATCATGCCATACTTTTTATTCTATTTATCTTGTTAGTCTTCTACTCCTTCATCCTGTTCATTAAACTTTTCTTTTTATCATTCAGAGAATTTATCTCGTTAGGATCTTGTTCTGAAAGTATCACTCATTTTTCTCACTCATGTAAATTTCAGGTGAGCAAGTTGAATCACTTGATCTGCGATTACTAAGTTGGTCTCAATGCAAAGTGACCTCAAGGTTACAGAAAAGGATGAAAAAATGATTTCTTGAAGTGCTGTTGTTTTACGGGTTGCATGGAACACTATCAGTAAAAAGTAACATTGATCAAATTATATTATCGAAAAATTATTTTTTAAATAGTATTAATATTTCAAATTCATTATCAAATAATTGTACAATCACAAGCCTGTTTCATAAGAGTTTAGAAATTTTGTAATACACGTAAAATTGAGATAGAAAATTGAAACGTAAAATTGAATATACACACACTTGAGATACTATCAAACACTTAGGCTAGGCGTACACCGGTTAGTCAAGACAAAACAAGACGAGATTAGTCACGTTTAGTCACAGTAATTCACATAGTTGCTTATGAAGCAGCACCCACTGATGCAATGACTAATCTTGTCATAAGCAACTTAAATACTGTGACCTTTAAAACTTTTTGATGACCTTTCAAACTAATCCGCGTAAAATTCAGATAGAAAATTACGTATTGAGACGTATTGAACATACACATTGAGATACTAGCAAACACTTAGTACTTTGAAATAAATCCGTGTGTGTAGTCTGAGTTCGCCTTTTTCTTTTACCACAGGACTGAGTTTTTATGAAAAGTACAAAATTAGCGCAAAAGTTATATGCTCTTCCATAGACGAGTTTATTGTTATTATTTAAAAATAATGCAATTTTTGTGATACGATTACTTGAAGTAATTATTTCACCTGAATGTGCAACTGGTTCTGGTTGATGTATGACGCATACACGGCTTGTCCGGAATACCAGTCGAGTATCAGGGAATCCCAGGTAAGCCAACGGGACAAGTCTCTGGAAAGTTACTTGACCGCATCCCGCATTCCCAATCCGAGTCATTGAGACGAGGCTGACTCGAATTATGGTCATCAAAACATCGCTTCTAACCCACGTTATAACCCATGAAAAGAGACTAGGGCTTTGCTCTCTACAACTACTTTGCTCTAGACTACTTTTTTGCTGCGGTGATGCCCACATAACCTCTTAGCTTGTGCGTGAGTAATGTAAAGGATGATGATGAGACTTTGCTCGCTTAAACTGAACGCATGTGACGTAGGCCTACAATTACCACAGTAATCTATTATCAGAAGGTTGGGAACTGGAGTGAATCAGTGAGCACAAAACGAAATTAGGCTGCTTAGGAGACACGGGTTGGGCCATTCGTTTTTAATGGAGAATAGAATATTATTAGATTTATAGAATAGAATATTAAATTTAGTGGAGGTAGAATAGAATGACTTCTTTCTTTTTCTGATGTGGCGAAGTTTGGAGAATAATGTCCTCTTTACCACTCAACAACGAAAGGGGTAGAAAAGGTAAGGTGATATCAGAGAGCACAGAAGAAGAAATGAAAATGGGAAAGTGTGAGAATAGAGTGATAGGAAATACGACGAAGAAAAAATAGAAAAGTAGAGAAGAAGAAAAAGTACAGAAGGAAGAGCTATATCAAAGAACGCAGAAAAGAAATAGAAAAATGGTAAAGCAGAGTGATAGAAAAAGAAAAGAAGAAAAAATAGAGAAGGATGAGCGATATCAGAAAACGCATAAGATGAAGATCTAGAAAAAAGAAAAAGCAGAGTAATAGAAAAAGAAAAGAAGAAAAAATAGAGAAGGATGAGCGATATCAGAAAACGCATAAGATGAAGAAATAGAAAAATAAAAAGCAGAGTAATAGAAAAAGAAGAAAAAATAGAGAAGGATGAGCGATATCAGAAAACGCATAAGATGAAGAAATAGAAAAATGATGGAGAAGGAAAAATATAAAAAGAAAAGAAGGAATAAAAAAGAGGAAATAAAAAAATAGAAGAAGATAGGCTGCAGACTGCAGTAAATACAGTAGGCTACAGAACAAGCTCACAACTTTAAGGATGCTGGTACTGTACCTTCTTTACCACTTGAATGAAATGATTACATGATGTTGGTGATGTTGTTTATGATTATAATGATGATGGTGGTATCAGTAACCGAAAGTCAAGTAGTCTGACCATGGTGGTCGAACCTTCTTTCTTACTCTCTCTTACTCAAACTTACTCTCTCTCTGCCTCTCAAGCAAATAGGCTAATCAAATCTAATCTCTCTCACACACTCTCTCACTCTTACTATTTCTCATCATTCACTCACTCTCTCAAGCATCGACAACTCGTAAAGTGCACAATTTCCGGATCCCAAGTAAATAACGGACTGCATCACCTACTATGTCCTATAGCCTATCTTGAATAATATCACACAGCTTATTCGTTGCTCCCCACTTCTATTATTCATCTCAAAGAATTAACAATATTGATACGGTACTTCTCAATACACCTTTAAAAATGCAAATCTTAGTTTTCATTGTCATGTTGCACAGAAAAGGCATGTATAATGCATGCAAGCCCGAGATTTGTTTCCAAAATACTATTTGAGGCATGCAACTGTGGCAAGTGGCAAGGTCGACTGGAAAGAAGCAAGCTGAATACAGAGAAGGCATCTTGACCACAATATTCTTAAAACGATCACGTAGCTACAAAACAACTGCAGGAATTTTTTTACTTTCTACTTTCGTTGGGATTGGTGGATTGTGAATCTGTGCATCGAATATAAAGTTGATGAAATTATCATTTCAGTATTTCTGATTTATTAGCTGTATACTTGATATACAATGTTATTTTCATCTACAGTGAAAAATGACATTTTTACTGTTTTTGTTTTAATGAATAAACAAATTATTCATCTACAGTATAAGGTTTTTATTAATTATTCTCGTTGGTTAATAAAACGTTACATGAAAATCTAAATTTTAATTGATGATGATTTGAAATAGAAACTAAGACCACTCTCTGGAGAGTAGTATGAGAGTAGCTAAACAAAAATATATTATTTCTAATTTTGAGAACAACCTAGCAATAATGTGTTTTATAATAATACTGTATGTCGATGCACATTTTTATAAGGCCTTTAAAAACTTGAGAATAATATCGACTAAAACATTCAACTAAGAAGTCTGTTTTTCTGCTTCTACCAAAATATATATAAGGACTGTTAATAATAAAATTATAGCTTTGTGTTATACCAAGGTTGTTTCGCACTAAGTGTTTTTTGTAATACCTACGTCTTTTATTTGTTTTTTCACGAGAAATGTGTATTATCTTGAATAAATCCTGCCAACATTCCTAATAGAACTTTTTCACCTGGTCGGGTTTTCCATGATAAAAGTTTTAAATCGATTTTTGTTTTAGTAGCCTATTGGTTTTTACGCCCTCGTGAAATTGCAGTGAATCTACTGATTTTTGCGAAACGTCTGCAGATAAAAAGTAGATGCCATTGAAGATCAGTTCTCTGCTTATAGAATTCTGTGTATTATATACTTATATATGCACGCTATAACTCAGTGGACACACCCAATCTTAGAGACGTTTGAGTTGCTAAATATAGAGAATGAATGGGTGTTTTGATCTAAGAAAAAAATTGAGTATTCAAATATTAAAAAAATGGGAATAACAATTATTATAATTACAAAAACTGCAAACAAATAATTGGGAGCTTGTGATTTGGATTTTTATCTGATTCTCTTGCTTTGGAAACCTTTATGTTGAAGGTTTTATAAGTGAAATAATTATTCTTTTTTTGAGTGCTATTTCTTAGGCCCTACCCTAATCTTGCTAAGATTTTTACAGAATAACGGTTAA
Source organism: Laodelphax striatellus (assembly GCA_017141395.1). Classification (NCBI taxonomy): domain Eukaryota; kingdom Metazoa; phylum Arthropoda; class Insecta; order Hemiptera; family Delphacidae; genus Laodelphax; species Laodelphax striatellus. The sequence goes on along the minus strand of CM029531.1, from coordinate 5,280,872 downwards.
ATTGTTTATGGATATCATGAATATTTTTTTCGGTTTTGTATATTCGAGTTGAAATTATAGAGTAGGATTAGTTTACCCGTAGGCTATAATAATTTTTACTTTACGAAACTTCTTAAATTTTACTAAGAGCTCTAAATTTACTAAAAAAATCCAATTTTCCCATTTATTTTGCAAAACTTCCAACATACGATTACACATAACTAGTACCTACTGAATCGCTATTAGATATTACATAGAGATTTTTATAGGCCTAATATATGTGGACTTTGAGAGGCGATAAAAATATTTCCAAACAGATTGATTACCTTATTATTTACAAAACTTTCGCCATTGTTTCAAAGATGTGATCGATGACCTTTAAAATGGAATACATTAAACAACAAACATTTCGTAGGTTGTCTGTTGATAAACAGTGGGGAAGAACTGCAACTTGAAACTCATCAATATGAAATTCTCCTAGGCTAGCTGAGATTCAGCCTTGTTTTACAAGGACAAGCTATGAATCACTAGATTATTTTTTTCTCATGTTCATTCGGAATTATGTGAGAGGCGGATCGTGAGAAGATGATTCCACATGATGTAAGAAAAACTGCAAAAAACGTACAAAATAACACTTTTTAAGAGTGTTGTATTTCACGATTGAGCGCCATCTCTGGGAGTCATCTAAAAGGCATTCTTTAGACTTTAGAGGCTACTAGACTCTCAATAAAATGATATTCTGAGGTGGACCCAAAGAAAATTAGCTAGATAATTCAGATGCAAAAAATAGATGGGACCGGGAGATAGAAGCGTGAGTGATTTATTTATTCACAAAAAAGAAGCAAATGTATCTAGGAGTTGCCCATAACTGTTTCCGTTTACACTTTACAAAAACATCAAGGAATTAGTAAGCTTGTGAGAACCAGAAAGTTTAGAAAAACGAATAATGATAAGCTTACCAATCGGAAATTTCCATAGAAATATTACAACTAACTTTCGACACAAATTATTCAAATAAGAAATTCCTTCCACACAAGAAAGTTTCCAGTTTTTACTGTGCGCAGAAGATGAATCAGATCTGTTTCTTCCATGAGATGAAACAAAATGGAAATTTCCGAACTCACTCAGGAAACCAGAGCAAACTGGAATATATCCGGAGCAAATCTATGGATAACATACGCTTTGCAATTATATAACGCCCATAATATGGCGACGGGATTTCCTGGCATTAGTGAAGCTTATTGCGTTGCTCAGAGCAAGTTCTAATGAACTATTTAAATTGCAACGCCTTGTTTATAACTTGTACCGCAAACGAATGGGATTCAATTGGTGAGCTGGTTGATTATTTATAACGACTAGATAATGATTGAGATAAAAATTCCATCCATGTTAAGTTGCCTAACTGGTTGTGGCTTTCATTAAGCTCTTCAATTATTGCTGGCTTCTGGAATTATTTTCTCATTTGATTCTTGTAGAAAATTTCCCCCAATAACATTGAAGTTGGCGTGTTCCACTTTCCAGAAGAATTTTCTGATTATTTCGTTTATTAATCAAGTCGTTTATTGATTCAGTGGATTTCAATAGTAAAATTTAAATGATCAAAGACTATTAATTTATTTTTGCCAGTATTTTTTGTCTCTCACTACCGTTAATATTAACCATTCATGAATAATTGTTTTCTGTCTTATGATACAAAGAAATTAATGTTCATTCTAGGATGATGAATCTCAGCCTGAATAAATTGAAAATATTGCAGTCTAGGAGGATTACCTGATTGATATTGATATATGCTGTAACTGTTGATGATTAGATTTTCTGTAATAGGCTTTCAAATTAACCATTCATGAATAATTGTTTTCCTGTAAATATTTCATTCATAGAATTGTCTCATTCATGAAATCAGTTTTCCTTGAGGTTTATATTCATAGAATACCAGGACCGTAGTAAAATATTCATAGTTTCATGAGAAACATTCACTGTTGATGATAAAAACTTCTATAGGTAGTAGATTTCAAAAATAATGTAGCTTGTACTCTCTCAAGTATTCTTTTGCACTTTAAAACCGGTACAATAATGCAATTAATTGTAATTCTACAATTCAATAAAAAATTGAATTGTTGATATTATTCTCATTAACATTATTTTTTTGTCAGTAGTGAGGTGCACTGCATTGACCTACATAAAAATAATTGATTATCGGATGGTGTACTTGACCCAATCAAAACAAAAAATTATCTTTGAGTGAAGAAATGTATAGTATCCGATCTATAAAAACTAGTTACATAATAGATAATAGTCTACAGTTACTTATAGTCTATTACAGCAACATTGAAATATGAGATTGGAAATGTATGCTGATAGTAGGCTATCTTAGTAGGCTTACATAGTAGGCTATCTATCGACACGCCCCATAAAAAGTTCAATGATGGAGTTACTTTTGAAAGTTCAATTATAAGAGATTATGGAGTCACTTTTACTATGTAAACACAGGTGTATGATAATTTATCATTTATAAAGAAATTAAAAAACCTTCGGTTCTTATAGGATAATTTGACTAACAGCCGCCGTAATTAACTTGAATAATTTAATATTTATAGTAAGTTTTTTCGTTAAATAGCATTTGAAGGCTAATAAAAGTACCTACTTTTGCTTTTCCAACTCTATAATTGACCTTTAATTGAGTTCTTTATTTCCCAACGATCATTAAATTTAAATTTGTTACACTTAAATTCTCTATTCATTTTGATCTATGAATTCCACCTCATGTGAAGAAGTGCTTGAATAACTCATTAATATTTCAGGGTGCTAGGCAAACTAATATCTCATCTGAGAATAAAATCAGCTAAATCACAGGAGATTAACGAAAACCTAGATGCTCTTCAACAAAGCATGGCTTTATGATTATTACGCAACACAACTTCATTTCTAGAACGAAATTATAAAAAAACTGGAACTTTAATCCATGATAAATGTTATGCAGAGTCCAATCCTATTTTTTATAATTCTATAGAGATTCAAATTAGATGTCCAACTAATAAAAACTACTTCGGATCTTTTAACCTGGCCTATTGTATAGCCTACCATTCTTTGTTACCTACTTCAGAACCATTAAGTTGCGAATTAAGTAGAAACCAATATGAAAGCAAACAATCCAAAATACCAAATCTTGAAGAAAAAACAAATAGTTTTAAAGATTTAAAGTGGTCGGTTATCGGCAGAGAGTGAAGAAACATTTCTATTCAACTTCTATTCTCTCTGATCGTCGGTGTAACTGCTTTGCATTCAAGAAGTTTACAAATTGATGATTGATGTAAAATAAAGAACGTGAATAGGCAGACACCTTATTCCACCAATCAAACATCCTAATTTGAATATTCAATCTATAAAAAGCGTTCTGGCCTAAAACTCACCTATTCATAATATGAGACGAATCAATTGCTACGGTTCCATTGTTCTTTAAACAATTTATTTCTTGTAGTTAGTTACATCATGTAAACGGTAAACTTTAGGTAGGTAGTTAATATATATTAATAGCCCTGTCTATATATTGCCCTTTTTTTATACTCATCATAAAAAACGAAATGACTGGTTTCTTTATCGAAAATTATTTTTAAAACCATCAAATTTAATTATCGTTGATCGATCAATGAGCCCGCCGCGTCAGTTACATTGAGGCCTGTTATTAAAGTCGTTAAAATTTTGTTCATTACAAACATTAACGTTGATTCTTTCTAGAGTTTTCTCAAGCCGTGAAAAATCAGAATATCGTCTGTCAGTGATGCAGTCGAATAAAGATAGTCAGTCAGTAAACCATCACGTAGAAAATATCTAATCTATTTTTTTTAAAAGAGACACTGTCAAGTATTCTTCCTGACTTTATGGAGGGGAAACTCGAAAATGTTCTTGATTTGGTCATTGCTTTTCATTTTTATAATGATAATGATGATTCAGTATTGAGTTCAATACATCTTACAAACTCGTTGTAAGCATTGAAAACTCCATGCCGATTTCACTGATTTTCCTCTAATCTAAATTGTTTGATTGTTTTGATTGCAGGTCAGCAGATTCTGCTGTCGGATTTGAAAGAGCTGCCGTGCCTGGATCTCGGACATTTCACACTGAAACTGGAGGTGGACGCACCCTCGGACGATGTCACCGAAATAGCCCGCAAAGAGCTGCGAGAATCTCCGGAAATTGTCCAGGAAAGTGTCAAGGCTCTTCGAGAACTACTCAAACGTAAGAGAAGACTTCTCAGAAATTGCGTTTCTTAGTTTAACAAATTGCCATTTTCACTCTTGACGACACGACACCGATACGATGGAACTTATAATCTTCGACTGCCTACTCTACATACAAACAAATGGAACAATACATAAAATGTCTTTGTTCTATTTGTATTTCATGATAGATTCCAACATTGTATTATATATATTGTAAGTTATATTGCTTTTTGATGAATGCAAGTATAGATTGGTGTGCATTGTTCTATTTGCTAGTATGAAGTAGACGATCATAATTATTATGTTCCGTGTTGTCAGGTGTGAAACTGTCAATAGTGTACAAAGATTTCAAGTGCCCTGGAGCAGGTGAAGTGAATTACAACGAGCCGAGAGTACGATTCAAAAAACTTTCGAGATTTGTTTTTTGAGATGAAATAGTACGTTATATATAATGGAAAAATGAATATAATAAGATCAAAGCATTATAGTAATTCATTTGTTGAACGAGCGTAGCGAGTTCTTCCTTTTGACTTCTAGGCGTTGTGTGTTTGTTTGTATGTTCGACGATAACTTTCAAACGCCTTTATCAATCAATTTCAAATTTGAAACACATATTCTTAGAACTTTTATAGCCTACAGGTCAAGTTCGATGGCCAATGAAATTAACCTACTCCTTCATCCTTTTTGAGGCGAAAAAGTATAGCTAGTTAAATATCACTATAAACTCGTATACGGGCGATCAGTTTGGGGAATATAATGATGGGAAAATCATAAGGAATCTATCTATCTTTGTGATTCTCTATTTCCTCCTTTTCACTGTGTAGGCTTGCATATTTTGGGTGGATAAAAATCAGACTACTAGACTAGATAAAAAATCAGTTGCAACCGACTGCACTGGGCGGCACGCAACCGCACCACAGCAAATTGGACTTTCGCAAGCGAGTTCTCCAGCCCACGGGGCTCACTAGTTGTAGTTTAATTGTGATTTCTTCTTCTATAAATTGCTATTTCTATTTCAAAAAAGTAATTTTATCCCAACTGTTGTGTGCCCCACAGTGCAAAGAGCCTTGTGCCCCTGCTCCACTCGCTCCATTATCAATACCCCACTGAGTAACTTATTACCTTTATTGATATTGAAATAAATAATTCTAGGCGTGTATAATTGTATGAGAGTCTGTAATTTTGTACAACCTTATTGCTGGCACCAGTAGCTGTCGACGTATATTGATTGTTATCATTCAAAGTACACTACAATAATATTATTAGCCTAATAAGCTTCATGTAGCTTATCATTTTCTAAATTTCAGAATAGCTGTAGTAGCTGCACATTGCTGACTATTCTATTGTCATTTCCTTGTAATTAGTATGATACTGATCACTATATAATTCTGTAGAATTTCACTGTATATCCTGCCTATAATAGTGAGATATGACGTCACGTGAGAAAATTCTTATCTTGATTTTACACTTTTCCTCAACAGGCACATCGAAATCTAGGTACTTAATCAAGATTGATGCCAATTACTCGAGATAAGTGTTCAAATGCATCAAGATAATCAATGTTTCAGAGTGCTTAATAAGCCATTGACGTCTCACAGAAACTGATTACTGTATATCGTGCGTAAATTGGAAAATGGTCTGAGAATCACATTTTTGGTCTACCACGTGTTCCAATATTAGCCGCACAATATCATGGTTATCAAATTATAATTGAGTTTTATAATTCTACTTTTTTATCGGTTTTAGAATGGATCAGATTTTCATGAAGCTATTGCAATCCATGGGCGGAGTTAGAGGATATTTCCTGGGGGGCTTCTGATTTTTTCGCTACAAACTATTATATAATTATAATTATAACATTTGCTACAATAGCTACAATAATTGGGGGGCTCAGCTTGATTCCCAATATCTTTTTTTAATCATTTTCAAAAATCTGTTTCTTTTTTTTCAGAGGAAACCGATCTTAATGTGCCACTCGATTCCGATGCTTGGCTTATCAGATTTCTTAGACCTACAAAATTTTATCCAGAAAGTGCCCTAACTCTCGTAAGTACAAATTTCATCATTAATATATCAGTTTCATCAAATTACTATTTAAAAAGTTTCATCTATTATACTATTTTAAAAGTATAATGTTGGTAATGTGTAAAAAGTAGATCAAAGAGAATGGTAATAAAAGTATCCTTTTAAGGTAGTAAAGAGTGCTGACAAAAAAATTTATTGCGAAATGGAAAATTAGGAATGGGATAGGTTTCTATTTTCTCCATTATATTTTGTAGTATTTCGATAAATAATTGATACTCGACATCGATATCGAACGAGGCTCAATAAAGAAATTGGTTCAATGACTCCTTTAGGTTTACACCAAAGGACAAAGAGATTAGTCACGTTAGTCACAGTCACATAGTTGCTGAAGCAGCACACCGATGCAATTGCATCGGTGTGCTGCTTCATTGCAACTAAGGCGAATTTGTGTAACTAAACGTGACTAATCTCGTCTTGTCTTGTATTGACTAACCGGGGTATGCCTGGCCTTATACATCATCAACTGACTTTTGGATAGCTAAGTATCGATGATAAATATAGCAAATGAAGATATTGACAACTCCAGTACTATTTTCCTATAACTTGGCGGATGGCCAAGTACATATATGACATTCATATGTAAAATAATGACTCTTTCTATGGTAACGGGTGATATTATGTTGAGTTTATCACATAAATAGCCTACTGTGTATAACATATTTAAAAAAGAATCAACAGAACATCACCCATTACCATGTAAATGAAAGTCATTCGCCATCCGCCAAATTAAGAAATTACTACTTTACTTACACCAGTGAATCTTTCGTGTTTTCTCTTGGTGTAAGGCTAGGCGTACACCGATTAGTCAAGACAAGACAATACGAGATTAGTCACGTTTAGTCACAGTACTTTACATAGTTGCTTATGAAGCAACACACACCGATTAGTCATTGTATCAGTGTGTACTCATAAGCAACTACGGTATATGAATTACTGTGACTAAACGTGAATAATCTCGTCTTGTCTTGTCTTGACTAATACGCCTAGCCTAAGTGTGACATGTGTTTAGTGTAACATGGACCCTTGACAATAATAGTATTATGTTTATTTGCTCGTTTCAGGTGAAAAACTACTACCAATTCAAAGTGAAACACAAAAATGTGTACGACAACCTTCTGCCCTCAAGAGAGAAGAACGTCTTCAGCCACGACATCCTCACCGTTCTGCCCAGAAGAGATCAGCTCGGAAGGAGAATCCTCATTCTTGAATTGGGAAGTGAGTATCGAAACATTTAATTCTATTAGATGGTTCGGGAACCACGCTGTAGTAGCCCTGCTACGAGCATTTAATAAGTATAATAAGATCAATAATATGACATCGACAAGATATATAAGATCATCGACAGGCCTACGTAAAATTTGATAAAACATATAAGGACTGCTGATCGAAAAACGATCGAATTTAACCGCCCTTAGAAGATGACGCCATAGATAAACAATAGGTACTTTCTAGTCTGTTCTCTTACTAAGTCTGTACTTAATACTCTAATACTTACTAAGTCGGTTCTCTGTAATGACTATCTTGTGTAGCAACTAATACTGACTAAACGTGACTAATCTCTGTCTTGTCTTGACTAATGACGCTAACGGAACCAATGCATTGAGATCCCAGACTAAACTCGCAGTAAAATGACGTCAACTTACAGTGGTAGAAATCAACTGGCTTTTGTGCAACTGGTCATAATATTATCATTCAATCCAAATCCACTAAGCTAAGCAAAGCTATATGCAACCAAGGTTATTAGATAGATCTCTCTAATAACCTTGATACGCAACAATGTCATTTAACTTTTTTTTGTTAAAATTTAAAGATTTGTAGCAGATTCTGCTATGCTTATAACCGTGTAGACTGTAACCGAATCCAAAGATTTGGATTACCTCTAGTATAACCCAGCAGTAGGCTGATAAACACGTTTCTGGCAACATATAGTATAAACGCAGTTTAAAACAGTGATTTATCCATTTATTCATTCAATAACTATTTGTTTTCTGTTTCAAAAATTTTCAATTCAAAATCTAAATCTTCTTAAATTTGCAAAACTTAAAAGCGACTCTTACAAGCATTGCACGATGTGCCATTTTTACATTGGCTTTTATATCTATACAGAATGGCACAGCGAGCTATACAGTATTTAATATAAAAGCCAATATAAAAATGTATACTGTATAGCACGTTGTGCCATTCTATATACTGTAGATTCAAAAGTCAATATCAAAAATGGCAAGACGTGCAATGCTCGTAAGTAGGCTATATGAGTCACTTAAACCCCGCTTTATTAAAAAATAAGAAATGGAAACATAGTGAAAAAATGTAAAAAATAGAAACAAGCACTGTAAGAAAAAAGCACGAGATAACAGTATAAAGAAAGAATTTAGTTGACTGCACTCTAAAAATGGGATACATTTTATTATTATTAGCGTAGTGTATGGCTTTGACCGGTGGGGAAACCCGTACAGGTAGTTCCATTTCGCCGTGTAAACCCAAGGTTTATAGAAAGGTGGGTCGGGGTCGGAGTGGGGCGGCTTGCTGGGAAAGTTGGCGTAGTGATGTAACTACAGTCCCAAACTTTGATGCAAAGCTATTGGCTAGACTGCTAGAGGACTGCAGTTACGTCACTATGGTATTGTGGCATATTTTAGCTTGTTTCATAGCTTTCTGTCTTATGGTATCCTATAGTAGTCATGTTTCAGGGAATAAAAAGGTTGTGAGGATAATTTATTATGGTGGCCACATTTAGGGTACATTGTAAACCATATTATTTTGTTTCTCTTGGGATCTTAACGGTTTACAATCAATATATTTATGTTGTGGCCCAGCATATTCATAAGAATAAGTCCATAAAGAATATGAGAGCCATGATTCATGCGTACAACACCAGCCAAAGACACCAACTTGAGATTCAACATGTAAGGTTGACTATAGTTCGAATAAAACTAGTTGTCCCTTGGCCTGGTGCTCAAGAACTTACTAGAAACTTTTTTGTCAGAAAGTCCGATGTCCGAACAGCTGAACATTTGATTCAATGACATTTGATTTCATCATTGAAAGAGAGAATGTTGTAACTTCTCTAGAGCGATTATACTCTCTAGAGAAGTTACAACATTCCAATTCTAACTCTAATGTCTCAGAGAGAGAGAGAGATTACTCTCTCCTCTGTGGTATAACCGAGCAATTTTCCCTTGATGGGAAACATGGTGGGTTAAAGTTCGATTTCTGTTTTCAGAATATACACTTAATTTTGAAAAAGCCTACATTATAATAGTATTTTTCTTGACGTGAATTGTGCATGAATAAGGCTAGGCGTACACCGGTTAGTCAAGACAAGACAAGACGAGATTAGTCACGTTTAGTCACAGTACTTTGCATAGCTCCTTATCAAGCAACACACACCAATTAGTCATTGCATCGGTGTGTGCTTCATAAGCAGCTATGTGAATGATTGTGACTAAACGTGACTAATCTAATCTTTTCTTGTCTTGACTAACCGGTGTACGCCTAGCCCAAGTTTGAAAGTATGTTTTTCAACTTTTAAAACACATCAGAAATATACAAACGCTAATTTCAACCTCTTTCTAATAATAATTATTTTTGCTTTCCAGGAGGTTTTTCTCAGAATATTTAGTGACTAATCTCGTCTTGCCTTGTCTTGACTAACCGGTGTTTGCCTAGCCTTAATTTTGAAAAAAGCCTACATTATAATAGTATTTTTCTTGACGTGAATTGTGCATGAATAACTGGAGAAGAGTCATCATTTAATCCACTACTTGCGCCATTTTGCAGAGAAATGGAAGCACAACAAGTGTTCGCTGGACGAGGTGTACAAGGGGGCGGTGCTGTTCCTGGAGGCGGCCATGCTGGAGCCGCAGTCGCAGATCTGTGGCGCGGAGGTCATCTTCGACATGGACGGACTCAGTCTGCCGCAGACCTGGCAGTTCACGCCGCCCTTTGCCAAGCGAATTGTCGACTGGTTGCAGGTACTGTGTCCACACTTGGGCGATTTTGTGTGCGACTCGAGCATGCGGCCAAAGCTCAAGTGCCCTTCATACCATTGACTGAATTCATACGAACTAGATGATTTTTGCAATGCGTGAATGAAGGGGTGGTCGAAACGAGTTTATACTCTTTCAGAAGCTATTTTACAAGCGATAATTATGAAAATGGTACCAAATTATTCAGAAAGATCTATGAAATTCATGTATAACCTTAAATTTATTGCCTTTAAAGTTATTGCCAGACCACTCACAACACAGGCTTTAGCCTACATGTGAGTCTCTATTCAACTATTCAACGATTCATGTTGATTTGGGAACGTATAAACGCAGCCGCTAACTCCTACATTAGCAATAATAAAATTGTTTACTTTGTAAATAATTTTTGGGAATAAATGTTATTAAACTCCTATGTCACTCATAATAGACGAGACCTACCAATATTATACAAATAAATAAATTATTATATGGCGGATACACATACACACTGAACATGAATAGCTCTGCGTGATATACAATAAACTTAAAATTCTAGTGTCTACCTTTTCCTGTATTTAATGAATTGTTGTAATTCTATGAAACAGGTTTGTAAAATTTTGATGGAATAGGTTAAAATTTCATCAGTTTGTTCTTGATAATCAATAAAATATTATTTTTTGATTATTTTATAACATATTATTTTCATAATGCACCATTGATGTTTCTAGCAAATACTCAATTCAAGCTCTATCACAAAATGATTATGTGGGAAACGTTTTTTCTATATACTTCAATGTAAAAGCAATAATCAATTTTTAGAATGTTACCTATAATTGAATTTTAAAAAAGCAGTATTCAATTTTCATACGAATTATATTGTTGTCTGTTACAGGAAAGTGTACCTATGAGAATAAAGGGCGTCCACATTGTGAATCAACCATTCATTTTCAACATTGTATTCAATCTCTTTAAACCTTTCCTCAAAGAGAAACTGAGGAGCAGGGTAAGTTATTACTGTATAATCTATATAATATATACAGTACATAATATATTGAATATATATTCTACTTTTCAGAAATAACCGCCTGTACCTGTGTGTACTCCACATACACTTCCAAGTTATATGAATCGTTTTACTCTTCCAATAAAGATAAATAGAAAGATGAATTCGCCAATTTAAAGATGAAAATTTTTAATGATTTGAAAGTACCTGTAACCTGTACCTGTATATTATTTTAATGTTCTCAACATTATTCACATGTTTTTCAACATTAGTCAATTTTTACGGATTTTCGAACATGTTTTCTTTATTTACAATCCTGTTTTTCAACGTTAATTACAACGTTACAACAACGTTAATTATAATTTTCAAATTCTGTTTTTGGATCATTTTAACAACATTTACGAATTTTGTTTTCTTCAGATAATATTCCACGGTACCGACCGAGATTCTCTACACATTTAGTCGAAATTTTCAGTGCTATACCTTTTTCAATAGTCGATTGGTATCAGGTGCTGCTTATGCTCGAGAAGGAATATGAAGGTAAAATTAATAATAACAATTAATTATAATTTACTAATGCCCGGTTTTTCAGTCGCTCAATCAGTTTATAGACAGTATATAATAATGAAATCAGCATGTTCCAGTAATAACAGTGATTTCGACAATAATCAAAACTTGAATTCTTAAAGACCTTTAAAGTCTTTGAAAAGATTTTAAAGATTTTTCAAATAATAATTTTAAAACATTTTCAATATTGAGAAATTTGTAGGTTAATATTTAATGTGCTCGTCGATCATATGTTTGATGACAAGTTAAATGGATCCTGCTATAGATCTAATAGCACTATTGAATCAATAACCATGTGTTTTCAAATGCAAAAAAAGTTATTGATTCAATAAGTTTATTGAACGACTGAAAAACCGGGCATAAATAATTTGAAATTTATAAGTAAGAAGTTGTGAATGTATTGATCCATACGAACAGCGAGGTTGACACTATCAATTTATCACTGAAATAACGACATGCAGTCTATTTTTCCTTTTAGTAATATCACAGTCTAATAAATAAAGGTATTTATTAGACTGTGGTAATATTCATTTAATTTGGCGGATGGCATTAGATGGATAGATAGATAGAGAGGTAATATTTTTTTGCCATCGGACTCTACGGTCATCAGCAACGTCAAGAAATAATCTCTCTCTTTCTTTCTCTCTATCTATCTAATGAAAGTTATTCGCCATTCGCCAAATTGAATGGATCTGATGATAGTAGAGTAGGTTTACCATGGTGCTACCATGTATTCTGCTCTACCATTTATGTTTTTATTGGGGGATTTAACAAGATAGTTTAGTAATTGCCAAGTAAACTCTTCCATTAATGTTCTACTAATGAAACCCCTCGGCCAATAAAGGCCAGACAGGCAAGGTATGTAGAGAGATATGTATAAATCTTGTAAATATAAGATAATATGTAAATAACCTTGCAGACTGGGAGAGTAAAGTAATAATGAAACTGTAACTTAGTTAGTGGAAAAGTGTAATTCTAGATAAAATAGCAATGACATTCTAAATAAATGATACTAATGATAATTTTTTATCTTGCAGCGGTCAACTCCTACGGTTACAAGAACACCAAGAACAACAAGAAATCGTGAACATCAAGTGGTTATTAATAGACGAATCAAATTTCCATTCCATCAACGAGGATATAATCAAAAGCAACTCAATCAAAATTGAATCAAAAGACTTCTTGCTGGTCTAGGAATCGGGCCAAACTAGATGCTATACACAATAATAATTCAGCAAAGATATAAGATAAATTATTAACAAAGTTGAATCTATAAATAATTGAGTTTCGAAGATTTTCAACTGATATATTATCTGATAGAAAATTTCATTCTATTTGGAAATTCATCACAAATCTTAAAACCTCAGATAGATTTACCTCATAACATCAGAGTATTATAAAAATAATATTAATAGCTTAGCTATGTATAGATATTGTATAAAATAAGTTCTGCATGAGATCATAGACAATTTTATAAGGATGTGATTATATTAGATAAGCTAAGTGGTTACAGGTATAATTTATATACTTCAAATTTTTAATAAATCCGAGATTTAATATTCATAGCCCCTATGTATTGGAATATCGAGGTAGGTTCCAAAATTAATGTATTAAAATCAAGTAATCTACTGCAATATTGCACTAAATAAACATTCCAATTATCTCAAAAATGACAAAGGAGTGTGATATTGTCAACATTTATTTTAGAAAACTGACTAATCAGTAAAAAGGAATTTTAATGTATATTGTGTCAGGTAATCCTGTTAGTTCTGAAGACTTGTGAAATATATTCATTATTCAATGTGTCCATTTACGTAATTCTATCACAATACTTGAAATATTTTAATGGTGGATTTTGATAAACTTCAAAATGGTTGTATTAGAAATGATAATTTTATCAACGCTATCAACAACCGTATCTCAATACTACCAGAATTCGTTCTTGTCATAGGCTACATCTACAAACAGAAACAATTTAGTACGCACAATGAAAATTATTCACAGTGTAATAAAACATTCCCTATGAATAATTATAAAATGTGTTTAAACTTCAATTTTTCGATACTATAAGCTTTCATTCGCCAATAGAGATATATGTTTCATCCTGTTACAAGCATCCAAAGGACGATGATTTACATAGGATGACTCTTTAAAGAAAATATCAATAATTTGTCAAGACAAATTTATGATGAACTCTCCTGATCTTACGTCACACATCTAACAATAATAGCCAAACAATATAGTAAAACAATAATAACCATAAGGTCAGGTGCAAGTAGGATATATGTTTCAAACTGCACCAGACCTAGACTAGGTTGGTAGTATCTGCCTAATCGTATAGAATCAAATTCTATATCAACAATCTTCCTAAGGACTGAATATTGCTCATTCTTACCTTTTTAGTATATAATATATTATTTTTTACTGTGATTTGTAATTCATTCAATCGGTGTAAAGTAAGATTATCTATTTATTTTTAATAAATGAAGATTGTACTACAAGATTACATTTTTTATTATCTAATTATATTTTATCGTCATAAAACAGTGTATAATGTGGTTGAGTGTACATTGTTGTATTATTCTTAATACTATTTATTTTCATTGTTATTTGTAATAGAATATGATTGGATAAGATTGTCAAAATCATATTATTATAAAATTAATAATGTGACGTTTTACATTGATATCACATGACTATTTCAACTATCACGATATCACTGCTACTTTAGCTAAGTAGCAAAGTCTGGTCTGGGCCTGTTTCATAAAATTGTATAAGTCCTGTAATACAGGAGAGAGCTGATTTTATTGAAGGCACACTTAACTATCAATAGATCCATGTCTAGAAACTATTCATGTACAGCTATGTTAGGAAAGCGGTTGTCCCAGTGGTAGCAGGCGAGTCTAATCGGTGAGACGGCACCTACCACTCCTGTTATAACGGTGACCTGGTCCTCTAAATATAATTTATGAGTTTCAAAATCGCTTCCCGGTGGTTCGGAACCCACCTAAAGCTGTAGGTCCATTCATCTCTCATCATCATCCTTCCCATTATCCATGCACAAGCCTATGATGATGTGGACATCATCCCCAGCAAAAAAAAATAAATAAAAAAAAGAAACTATCAGAAATAATAATATATAGTGCTCGTGTACTATTATAGCTATATAGCTATTCAATGTGTAGTGTGTTCCCATATTTTTCCTGCAATATGAGACTTATAAATTCCCATGGAACAGGCCCCTACTTTATCCATCCCTATTGAGCTCCGTAAAGTGACGTCATTTTGCGGCGGTTTAATTATAAATTATTGGAATTTCGTGCGTCTTGTCAAAAATTGGATGAGATTTATTTGATGAGGATTTATAGTTTACAATCACCCTCCTTACTTCATTGTGAATGTGAATAATCTAATGTGATAGCAGCACCTTCTTCGATAATAGAAAATAGGGAAAATAAAACGACTAAAATTACATAGCACAATTTTACTGAGAAACAAAAACGTCAACATTGAGATACGCCACATACAAAGCTAATAAAATATTTACAAAAGACAATATATAAGAGCTATCATCATCTAATATGAGATACGAAGACACAAATCTTAACAACTAGTGTGATGCAGTCTTGATTTCAAGTTAATTGGTAAGATAATATTGTTTTCAAATAGGCAAAGAAGTAATTCAACAATAATTTATTATACTATTCGATGGAATACAACAAGAAGAAAAGCACTGGCAAATTACATTTATTTTATAATGAAGAAAAACATGGTATTTTAGTGCTAGGTTGGCAGTATCTGCCCTATTTGAAAGCGAAAAATGCATGATTTAAACATTCTCAATTCAATCTTTATGATTTTCTCTTTCATACCATAACAGTTCTAAATGTAAAAGTCGTCAAATTTTTGAAATAATTAAGAAGGATTGATATGGCGTAATTTTCTCAAGTTCAACTATAATAATTAATTGAACGAAAATCCTATTTAACACTCTGAAGACTTCCGCTACTGCGAATATTGACAACTGAAAATTATTCAATTGAATTTCCTTCCAGCTATTATTCTGTTGTCAATATTCGCAGTAGCGGAAGTCTTCAAAGTATTATATAGAAATTAATTAAGATTTTCGTTCAATTAATTATTATGATTTAAAAGCAATTGAATAGTTGCAATCCATCTTCAAGTTCAACTAGTTGAAGGTCACACTCAGATACAATGACAAGGTAAGTTACTACTGGCTTATTTTGTGAATGTCCATAGTCTTTAGTTTTCTGAAACTGAAGTTTATTTCCTAGAAAGGAATTTTAATTTCAAAATTACAGATACAGTTATCATCTTCAAGTACTTTTCTGAGAGCTGAGTATTTCAGGTTCTAATCATATTATTTGTGGAATTGTTCATCAATAGGTAATTCCTACAGAGAGTGTATAGTAACAGTGTGGACATTACATGTCACACTTTTGATTGGTTAGCTCTGACAAATCCACCATACTTTTGCCAATTCCCATAAGATTAGCACTGAAATAAAACGCAAATCATAAATTATGTTGTGTTCAGTGATTCACTTCTAACCTACAATTTGCCTTTGCCAGTATTAGTTTTCATAATTTTAAGCTTTTAACACAATACCAAGAGTAGAGAGACAATTTTTAATGTTAGAAAACTTATTTTCGATGTTATTTCTCTAAAAATAAGTTTGAAAAATGAGTGAATGACTTAATGTTTGCCTGAAATCTCATATCAAATTCAAAAATTTGGCAAAAGTATGGCGGCGGCGGGAAAAATTATCTCCACATACTTTTATGGAGTGCTTCACACAAATGGCCACACTGTTACTATACACTCTCTGTAGGTAATTCCTATTGAACGATTACAATAGAAATTTAATGAAGCGGCTACACTGTTGTCACTCGAATAATATGAGTACTATCATAGCCCCCTATAAACTACAGTTTATAGTTTAGTTTGTAGTTTAGAGGGGGCTATGGTACTATGGGAACGTTTACACTGCAATTTAGATACATGTATGAGAACTTGTGTGAGATACTTGTTTGAGGAACAAACAACTCACCCAAGACAGATGTTGAAACAAATTATTGTTCATTCAAAATGTATGAGGAATCTATGTTTATTAAACATGTAGTACATGTACCATTAGTAAGAGCAAAGATTTTATCAAGACATCAACAATTATTTGTCTCAACGAATGTAATAAATTCAGCTTGTACTATTATAATTAGAAAACGTTGTTGTAAGGCCACAATTCACGAGTTACGTATTACTCTATATTATCTAATGAGAAAAAAGTGTTAGTGAGTGTTAACGCCAACTTCTCATATCTTTAATTTGGCGTTAAGCAGGTTCTGTATTTAAATATGCCGCCATTGACATCTAGATCGCAATCATGTTAGCAGTGGCATTGTCCACCCACGGTACCCATAATGCAATTTGTCTTAGTTGCAAGTTTCTGAATTACGCCTTTGTCTACTCGTGGGTTCCCGCGCAAAAACTACAGAGAAGGCCTGTTTGTGCCCCCTGCGGCTTGTAATCTACTTTCTTATTATTTTGAGTGATTCTTTTAGTCAGTTTGATTGTCAATGAAGTTTTCCTTAAACTTCGAATTGTTAAAATTGTTTGCAAATTCATCATCATTGTATTAACTTTCACCATGTTTTATCAACGATCAAAGTTAATTGGTTTTTTGATTTGGCTTTTATAAAAAAATCACTATTACGCTTAAAGTTCTAAATTATTGTATTCATGGACCTTTCATGCTAAAACTATGAAGCTCATTAGACACGATCCCTGTCTGTTTTGCACAGACTCGGATTTCAAAGCTAGCCGCTCCATCTTGCAGGAGTTCAGTAAAGAGCTGATTAAGGGAGGCGATATGACCAAATACCTGAGCACGATGAGTCTGATATTGGAGTACAAGCAAATGTATCTGGAGGAGTTCGACTTCCGAGTGAAGAATTGCAAGGAGCTGTGCGATGGGGTTAGGTTGGCCAAACTGGTTGACACCATGCTCAACGTGCGTTTGGTTGGCAAGCTGTGGGTGCCCGCTGAGTCCAGGATGCAAAAGATACACAACGTGGGCGGGGCTCTGAAAGGCTACACGGAGCACACAGGCAACAAATTGGAGAATGGCGTGACAGCGCAGGACATTGTGAACGGGCACCGCGAGAAGATGCTACGCAACATACGTGAGAAGCAGGCAATGCTCGTCCTCATTGGCTTCTGGCGTGGCAACGCCGACATGATCAAACTGCGCATGCGCTTCCATCCAGGGACCTGACATCTTAGGGACTGGAAGTAAGAGAAATAAGGGGAGTAGGATGACGCTAGTTTCCGGACGGACTTTTAGCGGTGTATTTGAAAACATCGTAAATTGATAATAATTACAGCTGATTCTGATTGAATAGCGGATGGTTCAAAAGCTTGATACACGCATAACGATATTAGATCAATGATATTGAAGAATAATCCAAAAGTTTGATACACGCGTAACTATATTAGAAGTTAACCATTATTAGTGAATAACCATTCTAACCTGTAGTAGAGAATCACACCTACTTCTACTCAAACAGTCAAACCAACCTAAAGAACAAAGAATCTAACAAAAATGTTATATTTTTCCGTAAATATTAACCATATTCTCTCAACAGTTTTGATTTATACCGCAAAAGATACCATAAACTTTTAAAAGTCTTTATGAAAATGAAACTTAACCTAAAGGCTCTGAATTTAAATACAGCGCCAAAACTCCGTCCGGAAACTAGCGTGATCGAGACTCAGCCTACACCCCTTTTTAACATAGGGAAGATACAATACTTCCACTCCGTCTATGACAGCCCCCTGCTTCCATCGACAGCGACATGCGGCACAAACCATCCAAAAGTGGTGGCGCAGGACGGTTATTGAGCGGAGGGAAGCGTCGTCGGCTGTGGTGAGCGGTGAGCGGCGGCGGAGGCAGGCGTTCATACACATGCGGCGTGCGGCAACCGTCATCCAGCGCCGCTGGCGTGCGACTACTGCTATACGAGTGAACAGGGAGAGGATGCTGAAGTTGAAGCAGGTGACTGCAGTGTCGGTAATTTCAGAAACAAGGTTGGCACTCATCAAGATGAGGTTACAAGAAGCCGAATTCATCAAACTCAAACGGTCTGTGATCTTCTTGCAGCAAAAATGGAGAGCAACATTGCTAATGAGAAAGCACAGATCACGTTATTCAGCTTTGAAGACTGCAGTGTCGGTAATTTCGGAAAGAAAGTTGGCACTCATTTTCCGGGAAGACAATGATTGCTGGCTGACTAGGCACATTATTTTATTAACACCAAAGATTTGTACTAGATAAGCAATGTTCTGGCAGAGTACAAATTTGAAGAGCTGCCATTCTGGAGACTTTCATTCACTGAATACACCACAGAACCTTTGCAGTGAACCAGAACACTGTTGGGTTACAACATTTTGCAATCACCATCAAGCAAAGCCGTATTAAATGATCAGTAGGCTAATGACTCCCTCTAATGGCCAACCATCAATTTGTTAGTTTCGTGTTCTGCTAACATCAGTTCTGTTGTCAGCTAGTGTTGTCTTCTTGTTGATGATTAAAAATCGGCAATCACTGATTAGATGGATTGACACTGGTGGTTTAATGATTGACGGTTGTCAATACTAGAAAACTGATTGAAAATAAATTACCGTCCACTGATTGTTGACATCAATCTGTTTTGTTTTGTTCTTTATTTTTGTTTGCTTTTTGAAGTTGTGCCCTCTTCAATTGCGCCATCAGTTGGCTGGACTGCCAAAGCCAGCTAGCCTGCAAAATAGGTACATTTAATCAGTAAATAATCAATCAACATCGATAATCAAACACCATATCGGTAAAAAATTTGATTAACTAAACATCAATAGCCAATCTAATAATATGAGCAATAAATCAACAAAATATCAATTATCAATACAAAAATGAATTGATAAAATACCGTACATACTGTAAAATGTTTTTTATTTTACTAGAAAAAAAAACAATATTGAATTGACTCAATTCATGATTTAACAAAATCAATTAAAATATGTCAATACGGTAGTTCTAAACCAAATTTAAATTGATGAACAAAACATCATTTCTTATAAAACAAGAGAAATAAAGGTTGTTAGATTCTAACAAATAGGGCCAGTTGTACGAGAATACAATTAATTTTAACCACCGTAAAATGACGTCATTAAATTGTCGTCCGATTCGTTCATATTTCGATTATCAGCAGCTGACAACAGCTCAGTCATACTAATCAAACTATAAGGTGCATTGAGGAACTGAATTTAACGAATCATGTAGAGAGATTTTACTGAACATTATGACCTTAGTATGTATGTATTTACCAGCTATGTATGGGAATTTTACAAAAAATCTAACTGAAGGAAGTTTAGTACATTTGGAATGCCAACATAAGTGCCACAGTAGTACAGGACTCATTTACCAAGTTTAGCAAATAGATGTCTTCCGAAAAATTTAAAATTATTACATTTGAAAATTCTACAAACAGAGCCTAACAGTCAAAAATTTGAATTTCTATGATCTTCATTTGGCGTGAACCGCATCAAAATCGGTCCTCTCAAACTTCACCACAAACTTTCCAAAGTCGGGCACGAAACTCTTTTCATATACAAAATATTTGTTGTATAATGCTACTATAGGTGTTTATAGGAACTGAGAAAAAGCAAACGCTACTTTCTAATTTTACAAAATTTGAAAAAGAAACTATCATAATTTGAATAATTATACTTACAATCATGATCATGCAGTTGAGCAATATTGGAACTGAGAATACTATCGAGATGAATAGACCTTTACTATCGAAATACTGTTGTTTAGAGAATATCCTGCAAAAAAGGCAAAACTCATTAGCCGTTACAGTCGCAAAATGTTTAAAATCTTTTTCATTAACAAATACAAAAGAGTTTTATGCAAACTTCTACTAAATTTTCAGCTGAACTTCTCTTCCTTCAGCTATTCTCATGCTCAGTATTTTGGATAAGAGCGTGTTTACTGTGTTGACGCTTTTATACAGAGTGTTTCAGAACTCCCTACCAATATTCTAGGGCATTGTTCCTGGGTAAAAACCATATCTAAATATCATATTTAAATTGTCCAGAAGTCCTTAGTTACTCACACAGCTGCCATTTTGTTTTTTCACTTATTATTTTTATCTCAATAATGGTGAAACATATGGAATTGAAACTTTGCACCAACATTTATGACAAATGTCAAATCCATAAAACAAAATGTCGGCTTTTACAATTTTGTTTCTTGAATAACTCGGAAACCGTTGATATTACGAAAATTTTTCAAGAATAACTTTTTTTAGTAAATTCAATTGAAAATGATTGAAACCTTATTTGTTAAGATTGGACCAATATTGACTGAGATATGGCAGCTTTAGTGATAGGTGACCGCTGGAGGTTACTTGCACCCTATTTTACTGTCTTTAAAATTGACACAAAATAATCTAAAATCGCTTAAAAATAACATGCAAAGAAGACGGAGACTGTTGCATTGTTGTAGCAGACTAGCCGCAAGCCCCACAATGCACTGCAAACAGCCTCCAGCGGTCACCTATCACTAAAGAGAAATCAGTTTTATCCAAATTATCAGTACCTACAACTCATAAAAATTCAACTCAAAGTGAAGGGAATCAATACAAATTTCTCACATTTTGATATAACTGCAGCCAAATTACTTGAATCGTACAATACTTCTGTTGATAGTCTTCCAAGTCAACAGAAGTTGTGAACTATTTTTTCAAGATTTATCCAATTTAGAAACATACCACAACTTTTTTGTTACTGCGGATGATTATTTTCACGTAAGTATATACTTATTTACGCGCAAGGTTGATAAGGTGAAGTGTGATACGAAAAAATTCCAGGCGGCAACGAGAATCGAACCTGTGATCGATGCAGCGATAGCGACTGAAGGTGTGACACTCCAGCCAACTATAGTGCGATTCACGTCAAGAAGTCAGCATTGTTTATATGAGGAGCATTGATGCCAAGTTTCATTGAGAGAGGAAGAGAAAACTGCACCAAACGTGTTTGTTGGGACTGTGCGACAACAATGCACAGTGCGGCAACTATGCACAGTGCGAATAGGATAGAGACATCAGCAACTGCCTTGTGCTGAACAAGGATAGCAAACTCCCATCTAAGCAATGCTGACTTCTTGACGTGAATCGCACTATAGGCTACTCCGGCTCGACTTATGCTGAACAATATTTCTAAAAAATCAAATTTTTTGTTGAACAATAACTCTACCTACCTCCAGTTATTAGCTGCAAGTTCATTTATGTTCTCAGAGAAGTATACGAGTAACACTGCAAAATGAAAATGAAAAATATTTTAGCCTTTTATCAAAAATAAGAACAAAATTAATTATATTAACTTTCCAAAACTAATACAAATTTACAAACATTCAGTTATTATTAATCAATACAAATTAGTGGCAGCAAATTGTTTTAAAAATATTTTATAATAATGTTTTCTGTATGGAAATTGACCTACTCCACTATGACAAGCAATGTACTAGAGTAGGTTAAGAGTAGGCAAATGTGAACTCTGCACTAGTTCTGTATGTGTTAAAATCTTGCATCATAAACTCTTTTTTAGGGATCGATTGTTGAACCCTTATTCAAGATCAACTCAAATCTGATTAGCAAAGTTCTGTATTTACTAGTAGATACTACCTATTTTAAAAGAGGCTTTACATAATTGGATTACTGGCTCTCCTTCAGCACCAAACAATATATTTCGATCTCTGTCAAAACGGGTGATTAGGCTCCATTTTACATTTACAGCCAGTATAACAGTATAGAAATGACTCAAATTTACCCTTATAATTAATATTTGAATATCTGTCACATTTTTTTTATCGGTGGGGAGACCCTTACGGGTAGGTTGTCACATTGTGAAAAATAGAAATCATAAAATTAATTCCTATGGCTTCATGATTCTAATTCTATAGAATACTATGATCAGCAGCTTCTTATACACTCAGATTGAAGCACACATGAATATGTATTAGTTTGATTCAATGAATCGAGGAGGAAAGTTCCCTCATCAATTGAAGTAAGGTCATTGACTCACTAACCCTAGCCCTAGCAGGAAGTTTATTCCCAGAGGCGCATAACATAATGTCCTATTGTTATTATTGCTTCTCTAATGGATTAAAGTCATTAGTGTTAACGGAATTATTCGGAACCAAATTATATTCAGTAGCTTAATAACATTATTGATTCGTCAGTAGAAAAATTATTACAGTAAGTTGCAGATAACGATGGAATTCTGGAAATATTTCTTTCTAGACTCAAGACTCATTGATTTGTGTAGGTCGGATTTGTTGGAATAATATATGGAAAATGATACATTATTAAACATTTGACTTTTGTTTCAAGTGATAACTCAATTCAAAATCAATGCCGGCGAGTCAGTGTAGACTATTTTTAAAAAGAAATATTGAAAAAATATATTTAGCCTACTGTATATTCATTATCAAGGATTGTGATGTCAAATGAAATCTATGTGATTTCAATAGTTTGGCTAATCTAGAGGAGCTACATTTTCTATATTCATATTAATAGAAGTTCTACGTGACTAACCTCGTTCTTGACTAACATTCACACTATACTAACTATATGAAATTAGTTACTCAATAGCAAGGCTTCACTTTAGGATATTTTTGTATTTTCATGTTTAGTATAATGTTATTACAAGTGTTGATTCCTTGTGAAAGTTTTTTTTTGTCCCCCACACCTTGGAAACAGCAACCACATATGGTTTCATTTTTCTTGAAAAATATTTGTTGCCGTATTTCATAAATAATATACATGTTTCATGTCAGTGCATAAGAATAGAAATAATACGCTACAATAAAAAATCTTAGTTCGTCGAATTCCATAACGTTTGCAAACTCAGTGATCATAAATGTCCAGTGAGCTGAGAATATTTACAAAGTAACTAATTAGTAGAGAAGTATGAATGAATGGCCAGTTATTTGTCTACTATTTTTCCACAAAACTGAATGTACCTTAATTTCAGGGTTTTCTGACAAAATATAATAATTGAGCTCTATCATTTAAATTGATTGCTTTAAATGAATACAAAGTAGTCATTTATATTATCCCACGCCAAACGCTTCTTGTGGCTTTAGATTTACAGAACTGCTCAAGGACAGCTACTTGAATTACATGTTATTAATTTTTCTTCTGTACTATTGCATGTTCTGTGATAAACACATATTCAAAATGTTATATTTTAATTAACAATATTATAATATTTCCTACTCTTTAGTATTTTACTACTTGTTCTTCTAAATTCATTATAAAGTCAAAGTCTTTATTATTGAAGAACACATAGGCCTATAACCAACATAGGTACAATAAAAATTTCCCTTGTATCTTACTTGTAGGTCTAGTTCTTTTTCACAAGCTTTATTAAACTCAAAATCTTTCGGCAAGTTAAACGAAACCCCAATGATAGAACCGCCGTAAAATGATGTCATCTAACGGAACCCATTAATGAATATGGCATTTTAAGGTTGAAATTAATTGGATTTTTGTGCAGCTAGCTGATAATTTAGATCATAGATCTAATAATAATTGTGATAATCATCTAATAATTGATCTAATAATCATCGAATATAATAATTCTAAATCATAGATTCACAAGTAATGGGAATTTACCCTGTTTTGAGTACTTTATAAATGCGTTATTACAATCAGTCTTTAATTTATTTGGAAAAAATCACATAATCATCAAATGCTATCTTTTTTCACATTCTACTTGGAGAGAATTTATTTCTAAATTATATTCTAAATCCACTCGAATCAATATGGAACTTACAGAGTGTGAGGAATAGGACCACCTGGAAATTGCCATGATTCCTTGTCAGAATCGCCATCAGTGTGATGACTATGTGAAATGCAATCAGGCCGATCAGCCATGGATCTCGCCAATCGATCTGAAACGACAAAAGAATACTTTTCTTTCGGAAACTATCAAAAGTTTTCAATAAAATGAGAGTGAGGTAACATATAATAGAGCGTGGATTGGGTATAAATAGTATACTATGATGTGTTTTTTCTGAATGATTCAATGATTCTTATCAATGCTAGCCTCTTCCTTGCCACCACGCGAGCAAGAGGTCAATAATATTAGCCTATCAAGTTATGCTGATAACGTAAGTGGTGTGATGTCTCATGTCTGACGAGCACTTGAATCTATAAGGGGGAGAAATTGTGACTTATCATTTACATACATTAATTAAAAAACTTGACGTATTTATACTCGCTTGAGCATGTCTTCATTATTGGAATTCATAATTAATTTCCAATTCTTTATGCAAAATAGAAGCGTGTGCTCATGCATTATGAACTCATTTTTAAATACGAAATGAATTCATTGAATATGAAATAAGAATCATTTTGAGTAAGAGGGAATTTTAATTATTTTCAATTAGCCGATTTGAACTACAAAAAGATTTTTTTGAAATTTGAACTTCAAAAATAAAGTTCAACGATGATTTTCCTTCAAAAAATGGGATTTAATAAGCATTTTTTATGACATTTGAATAGATGTTGATGCGCCCTCTCATAAAAATTATAAAACATATAAGTAATATACGCAGGTATGCGGAAATGGAATAGAGGAGGTCTATGTAAATAGGCCCATGTCTGAAAAGCCAGTTTTGAAAGCTTCCAAAGTTTTGGCATGATCATATATAATTGAATTATACATTTTAGGCATAAAATGTTCTTACTGATTTTATAAATTTTATGATGTTGATAAGTTGAAAAAGCTAGACTTTAACGGGAATCGCACCTGAAGCAGTTATGCAAAATGTTTCCTCTGTAGCGGATATAGCACTAGAACAACTAGGCCGCAAGCCTAGTCCTAGATAAATCTTTTTTCCTATCTAGTGAAATAGAGGACAATACTTTTATTCTAAATATCAATAAACAGGTAGGGTATATTATTTTTGAACGGTAATTACTTCGAAGAGGCAGCCTACTTGTCTTGTACTTGTCCTGTCACGAAATTAGAACTAAAATAAGTGATGAGGCGTTTCAAAAAACGGCTAACAAATTAAATGTTATGACATTACACATATTCCTGTGTGTCGTGTAAAGTGTAAAAGCATGATGGGCGAGATGCAGCATGGATTCCGTAAGGGAAGATCTACCTCCACAGCTTTGATCTCTCTGGTGGAGACTGTTCACAGGGCTTTTGAGAGGCGAGAGTCAGTTGACCTCATACTGTGCGATCTCTCGAAAGCTTTCGATTGTGTACCACATGACGTCCTCCTCAAGAAGCTTTCAAGGTATGGAGTACACAGTGCGGCGTGGAATATGTTATCCAGCTATTTGAGTGACAGGAAGCAGGTTGTATCCATGATGGGTGCCACCTCTCAGGAAAGAAGTATTGTTTTTGGTGTCCCACAGGGCTCAGTACTTGGACCGCTGCTTTTCCTTGTGACTGTCAACGACCTTCATCTCCAGGGATCTAGCCTGCTGTTTGCAGATGACACCACGCTGGTTGGTCAGGGAAAGGGACCACTCTGTGCAAGGATGAGTTCCCAGATCCTTCTACAGGAGGCCAAGGAGTGGTTTGCAGCCAACAGACTGTTGCTGAATGAGGGGAAGACTCAGAACATCTTATGTACCCTCGACAGGACTGTTTTGGATGCAGCGCCAGTTACTCTTCTTGGTTTTACCATCAACAGCAGGCTGAGCTGGGAGCAGCACATAGGAAGGGTTTGTGGTAGGCTGTCAAGGGTCATCTATCTCCTGCGCAAGCTGAGGACTAAGCTTAGTCTCCAACATCTGGTGATGATGTACCACTCACTCTTCAGCAGTCACATCCAGTATGGGATCCTCCTTTGGGGGCACTCTCCGCATGCTGAGGACATTCTTCTCCTGCAGAAGAGGGCCTTGAGAGTTTCAACTTTCAGTGACTTCCGGGCACACTGTAGGCCAATCTTCCAACGCCTGGGCCTGCTTACAGTGCATGGACAGTACATCTTGGCTTCCCTTCTGTATGTGAAACGTCACCATGTGTCCTACACTACAAGGGGGCAGATCCACGAGCAGAACACTAGAGGGGGGGTGAACCTAGACATTCCTCGCTGTAGGTTGTCTAGAGTACGTGACAGCTTCCCAACCCTGGCTCTAAAGATGTTCAACCACCTGCCAGCAACTTTGAGGAGTGCACTCGTACAGTGCCTTCAGGAGTGGTCTGTCTCAGTGGTTGGTGAAACGAAGTTATTACAGGCTGGATAAATTTTTTTGGACGACCTGTTGGAGGTGCTGCCGGTCGCCTCTTAATAGTTTCAAGTGGCCGCATATTTGTTTTATTTTTCTGACAAAGCCCATACGGGGCTTCTACTTAATGTTATCACTAAAGTGTTAGTGTCTTGGACGCGATCCCACCAGGACTACTGGGCGTAGATCAAAAAATGGAAATTATGTCATATGCTGGTGTAAATTAATCAATTTCAAATGAGAGAGAAGTTTCAAGATACAGGATTGTGGATAATGAACATGTTTCAAATGAAACTATTACATATGTAGCATTAAAATTTAATTAGTATAATTTTACAAATAATTTTTACTCGTCAGAAATGGTTATTGCATAGGTTATGAAACCGTATAATTATTATTCTATTATTGCAGAGTACTTACACTGGCAAGAAAGATCCAAAAACTAAAGTCAGGTACTTCTCTTTCCATTTCAAATTCTCTCATAGCGCATTTCCAAAGCTAAGCACAGTATGATCAAGTACAGAAACAGTCAATAAATAGTCAGCAAATAGAAATTTAGCAGAAGAGTTACAACAAAACGACGGAACGGTTTGATTAATAGCCTAGTCATTAAACATTTATTGCGATTGGATAAAAACGTGAATATAAATCAGGTTACATTAATTGCAGACTGAAACACCGACTGTATTTTAGGCTACCTTCAAGCCTTCAACAAACAAACATGAACATGAAATCATCTGTCATCTGTGATCTGTCACGAATGAAAATGAAAATAGAAAATGAAAGTGAAACGTTGTTGTGTTGTGTACCAAATGACCGATTCCCAACTGGTCGAAAATGTATAAATTCTCATTCGGCTCGATGGAAGTCGACTACCATTTGACACACTATCGAGACCACTTGCGACAAACTCTCTCATCACTCTCCTCTCAGATAAAAATAAATGAAACTGATTTTTATTCGTGGAAGATATTTCATTACTACTTATTCGAGTGAAATACGATTTGTTTGAAAA
This sequence comes from Laodelphax striatellus, assembly GCA_017141395.1. NCBI lineage: Eukaryota > Metazoa > Arthropoda > Insecta > Hemiptera > Delphacidae > Laodelphax > Laodelphax striatellus. The sequence goes on along the minus strand of CM029531.1, from coordinate 5,252,721 downwards.
TTATAATATCTTGATAAAACATTAGGACTGTAATGTTGGCAACAACAAATAACATTTACAGCTGTTCAAATTGTTGCATGTTGCGTGCGTATTGTTGGCTGTTGTTCTCCGCTCCGGACGCGGTTTTTGTGGTTATCAAGAAACATAAATCAAGCAATCTTTTATTATTTTTTGTCATTGTTGTGACTGATTCATTCATTTTCATTGAGCTTTGATTGAATTTGAAATGGTTGTACTACTAGGTGATTTGTTTCCCAATTTTTCCGCGGAGACCACGATAGGAAATATTCAATTTCATGATTGGATTGGAGATGGGTGAGTTAAACTTAGTGACTCTTTTAGTGCCTAATATTGTAATAGGTAACTTAAAAATAAGCCAAGAAGCCATTTTACAAATAAAAAAACATTTAAAGTAAATTCATGAGTTTTCACACACATAATAATAATAGGAGTGATAATACCAACCGTATTCTAGCTAGATTACTCAACTTCCTTAACAGTTCTGTGGGCTGAAGTTAAAATAATTTGACTACCTTTTTCATAGATATCCTTGATTCAATCCTGATATAGGGGTCTCATGTGCTACCCTCATTGGGCTTCAAGTATCCAAATTCCAATATATTGAGCATAGGAGAAGGTTTCCATCCATTCTAAAACGGACGGGCTGGGTCTGTAAGGGGGATTCTTCCAATGGAACCACCATTCGATATATCGATAATAGGCAGCGTCGCCTATGGAAGAATGCCCTCTGTAAGACCCAGGAGTTAGTATTTTTAGTTGTAATCAATGTCATAAGTCTGGTTCCTTCCTGAAAGAGTCTGAAAATTGTACTGGTGTAGCAATAATTCTAAATGGGAGCCTCAGTAGACTAAAAAAAGGTTTGACAGTAAAACAGTTTCAAATGAATAGAAAAGTAGCTAAATTAATATTTTTACAAATTGTTCTATATTTGGGTCTGTCAGACCCAGCCCGTCCGTTCACCTAACGTTCGCCCGTCCGTTCTAGGGTTAAAAATTACAATAATTTAATGTTTTATTTCAACTAATTTAGGCGCTCCGTTTTTTCGCAGGTGGGCCGTTCTTTTTTCACATCCATCCGACTTCACACCGGTGTGCACAACTGAGCTAGCAAGGGCTGCTCAACTCGTTCCTGAATTTGAAAAAAGAAACGTGAAGATTATTGGACTTTCTTGTGACACAATCTCATCTCATAAACTGTGGATACAGGTAAGTCAGAGAGCTTGGTAGAGTGAGTAAGATAGGCTACTTAGAGGGACAGGAAAATAGATTGATTGATTTTATTAATATGCCAGGTCTTGAAAAACCTATTGCATGTAAATATACATTACAAAATAATAATTCATAATAATAATCTGAAAAACAAAATAATAATTCATACTTGATTACAAAATTAAAGTAAATTGATACATTTCATATATATTCTATTCTAATAATACAATGAAAATGAATAATAGGCTACTATGAAATGAAAATGTATTATAATCATCGGTAATTCCCAAAAATCATAATACAGAGTGATTCAAAAAGAATACAACAACTTTAAAACTTTGTATTTAATGAAAGAAATATAATAGAACCTTCAATCATACATCATTTCAAAGAGTAATTAAAGAAGTTTTTTTCCACTCACAAAGAAGTTCAGAGATGTTCAATATGACCCCTCCAGACACTCGAGCAATATCAACCCAAAACCTCCCTCAAACTCTTTCCACTCTCACTGTAGCATATCAGGCGTAACAGTTTGATAATCTGATGTTATTTCTTGTTTCAAATCATCAATATCCATCCACCATTGATGATTTGAAACAAGAAATAACAGCAGCCATCCAAACTGTTACCCCTGACATGCTACAGATAGTGTGGAACAAGTTTGAGGGAGGTTTTGGATTGATATCCAAAACCTCGAGCTCGAGTGTCTGGAGGGGTCATATGGAACATCTCTGAACTTGTTTGTAAGTGAAAAAAACTTCTTTAAATACTCTTTGTGAAGATGTATAACGGGAGGTTCTATAATGTTTCTTTCATAACATACAAATTTTTAAAGTTGTGGTATTCTTTTTGAATCACCCGGTATAGCAACAAATTAAGCTTTCCTAACACCTAACCGCCTAGTACACAATAGATGATTACCTAATCATCTTGTTAAAGAACTGGGCTAGATTTTTCCACTGGTACGAGCACTTGTTCAAGGCTAGTAGTTTTTATACGATAGTTAGCCGTTAGTCTGCTATGATCGCGTGAACGCGGAATCATTGTCAATTGAGCACTTAATATTTACATTATAATATTTATGTGTTGAACCTTTTTACCACATATTGAGGAAACAGATAGTTTATCTGTGGACCTGTGATTATACAAATATTATTAATGTCAATTAAAAATAAGCAAACTATATAATTTCGTCTTTGTTGTCAATGAAGGATATAAAGAACTATGGCGGACTGACATGCGGCGACAACTTTCCATTTCCGATAATTTCGGATGCAGACCGCTCATTGGCAGTTCAGCTGGGCATGCTGGATCCCGTCGAAAAGGACAGCGACAATTTGCCGCTCACTTGTCGCGCGGTGTTCATCATAGCTCCCGACAAAAAACTGCGATTGTCGATCCTGTATCCGGCCACCACTGGCAGGAATTTCGAGTGAGTACATGCTAGATTCTAATATATAGCAGGATTCTTTTAACTTGTCATAAAACAGCTGATTTAACGTTAGTAAACGAGCGTACATCAATCAGCTGTTTTATGACAATTTAAAAGAAACCTGCTATAGTTTGTGAGGAATACCACTCCACTTATCATATGAGCGTTGGGTGGCTACCTGGTTTGTCGATCTGTCATTTGGTCGACTGATAATGAATAACACTCCACCTATGACCGTTAGGTGGCTACCTGATTAGCCGACCTGTCATTTGGTCGAATTGACAATTTTTAGTGTCTGATGTCCACAAATACTGGATAATAATGTGATCAGCTCTAGTTCTTGTTATTCAAGTTATAATGTTCTCATACCTGCACACAGGATTTTCCTTGCGGGTATTTTTTTTTTTTTTTTTTTGTAAGAATGTAAAATTAAATAAATTCAATTCAGACTGTAGAATGTGGATATAAACTGGATATAATGTGGTGAACTCTTGGTTCTTGGTAATGTGGTTCATGTTATTCAAGTTGAAATTTTTTGTATGATTTGTTCAAAGGAATAAAGTTCATTATTTCTTGTAGCCTACTGCTGGTGTTTACTGCTGCTTCTTATTACAGTAAACTCCCAGTCATCCGAGTCTGTCAATACCAAACCTAAATAAAAGTCTTAGGGCCGCTTTCCTCAACGCTGCTTAAGCAATACATCTGGCTTAAGCCTCATTCGGAGAATAGGAAAAGTATAGAAAAAAATTGAGCGTCAGCTGTTATTACTTAAGCAGCGTTGGGGAAAGCGGCCCTGAAAGAACTGCATGTTGAAAAATGCTTTCTCAATTAATTCTGTCTCTGGGTGTGCTAATGTTTTCTCATTTATGTAGTTTTGATAGAACGTTATCCTAGAGGAAGAGGTTATCTCAGAAGACAATCAGAGACTTTTTAAGTAATAATCTATGTTTCTACTTGCTTACAGGTCTGTAATTGTGATTGTTATATGTTTTTACTTCCAATAAACCAGTTTTGTAATCTTTCACGGGGTTTTACGGGTTTTTTACCATAACTGAACTTAACCTTCCTATTATCCGACTTTTCCCGTATCCGAGGTCGTCCAGGTCCCAATTACCTCGCATAATCAGGTGTCTACTGTTTTTGGAATAATAATATATTTGTTTATTCAACAAAATACAGTCAAAAACCATACAATTGAATATTGTCTAGTCAAAAAATAAAAAAAATTGGAAATGAAAATAATCTTTATCAGGAGGAGTAATCAGAGTGAACCATGTAACTTACTAATTGTGACTTGAAAAATAAATAAACGACACTCACTAGGGATTATTATGTATAGTCTAGTGATTACTAGACACCATTAAGATTATTTTGAGGAAAAATAGTTGAATTTTTCATTGTATAATTCTTCTTACTGTTCCAGTGAAATTCTGCGTGTCATTGATTCAATGCAACTGACTGATAAGAAGAAAGTGGCCACACCCGTTGATTGGAAGGTGAATGATTATTTTCTATTTTCAATATTTAATTCCTACTCTTGATTCATCCAACCATTTTCATGTGGTGGATTTAAAAAGTACTAAAGCCATTCCTCACAGCAGCCACAAGGCGTCCATCCATCCACTACTGTGTGGAATGCCTCATATGATATAGTAGCAGGGGAGCAATCTTTAGAAGTCAAGCACTGGCAAGCTGTCGAATGAATAATCCACTCAAGTGTGAACGTGGCACAATTGTAAAGTCTGTTTACCGAAACGAGGCAGTGCGCGTAAACAAATAGTGCCATAGCCCCCTTTAAACTACATGGCCGCGGCCTTCAATGTGACAACGTCGCTGCATCGGCTTGCATGAGCAATGCAAATCGGTCATGTGTTTTATAAGTCATGTGTTTGTTATGTTTTTTATAAGTATGATTTTATAATGAAACCAGCCAGGACTGCGAGGTTGTCACATTGAAGGCCGCGGCCATGTAGTTTAAAGGGGGCTATGATAGTGCGCGTGCGTGCATCGGAAAATAGCTGCAAGTCAGCTGTGAGTCGTGCAATACACTCACAAAAGGCGCACACACACTAGCTCACTCGGTGTTTGCATTTACTGAATGGTTTCGGTGAACAGACTATACTTCACTTTTCATCTCGTGTTTTATTTTGCAAACGCTATTTTGGTAACACAGTAGCATAGACTAACTATATGCTACTATGTAACCAAATGTTACATAGTCACTTGTTGTCTGTGTCAGTAGTGAAGGGAAATACATTGTAAATTTGTTAAAACGAAATTCAAGGGACCACTAATTGAGGCTGTACCAGAGTGGCACTGTGACAGGATCATTCAATGAATTATTTATTGTAGCAGGAAACTAATGACGATACAGCCGAGGCCTTAATAACCAAGTTTTACTGTATTTCTATCATTTACTTATTTTTGTATCGGTTCCAGTAGTTTACAATATCTGTTAATTGTCGTTTTTTATTGTTTCAGCAAGGAGGAGATTGTATGGTACTGCCAACCGTCAAAAATGAAGAGATCAAAGATCTTTTTCCGAAAGGCATCAGCAACTACATGCTTCCATCAGGCAAGCAGTACATTCGTACCACTCCTCAACCTTAGAATGAACAGTTGTGGTGTAAAATGAGATAGAAGACAAAGTGCCTTAATATTATGCAGTTATCGAAAGGTTTATTTATCCGACTATTTTTGTTCAAAGTAGCGTGAATGAGATGCAATTATTTGATACAAGAATGTTACCTTGAAAGATAGATTTAACTTCAAACTTCAGCTACCGTATGTGACTTCATTTTAAAATAAAGCGTTTTTTACACATTCAAGTAAATGCATAAGTTTGGACTTGAAAATAGAAACATCTATAACAATATTAGACTAACAATAAGATTATGTAATTTCAAGTGAACTTATTTTACATTCCTTGCAAAAATCAAATCAAATCATTTATTTATCCTTGAAACAAAATACAGCAAACTCAAGAAGTACAATGAAAAATAATAGAATTAATAATACAATAGATATAACATAAAATAGTAATAATATACTGTATTAATAACAAGGAAGGTCCCTGCAAAGGCAAAAGAAAATAGTTTGAAACATGTTGTACTGTACGGAAGTTTTCGAAAAGTATGATTTCAAATGTTGTAAATTATTATTTTTTCATGAATTTGTGATTGATAAAATTATGTAATTTCAAGTGAACTTATTTTACATTCCTTGCAAGAGAAAATAGTTTGAAACATGTTGTACTGTACAGAGGTTTCCAAAAAGTATAATTTCAAATGTTGTAAATATTATTATTGTTTCATGAATTTGTGATTGATAACTGAATAGTTTATTATTGTTTATAAATGGAAATTGTTTGTATTTTTATTAAACATAAGTAATGTTGTGATACTTTATGGGTTCTCTTATTTCCTGGGATAGTCATGACGCGAAAAGACAAAACTATTGTAGTGTAAAAGCAGTGCTGCTTGCACCAACACGACAAAGCATTTATGTTGATGCCTATAGTTCCAATAAAACTAGTTTTATTCGAACTATAGTGTGTGGGTAGCTTGCCAAACCACCTGTTTCATTGGGTCACTACCTTTTGTACGACAAACCCCTTGTACGAAATTTTCGTAATATTGAGAAAACCACGTTTTACCCCTTGTACGACAAACCAGTTGTAAGACACTAACAATTACAAAAACGTTCAACCTCTGAAACCCCTTGTACGACAACACTGTGCTGCATTCTTGCGGCATAGTTTATAAAGTCAATGATAACGAAAAATATCAAGACCAAACTGATAACGCTGACTTGGTGGAATTCTGTACTACAGTTTAGCTTAGCGCTATTTTTCAAAAGCTGGATTGGTTCTGAGTTGTAAGTGTATTTGATAAGGACAATGCAGCTTTGCCGCTAGATTTCAGCACAGTGTTGTCGTACAAGGGGTAAAACGTAGTCTTCTCAATTTCGAAAATATCGTACAAGAGGTACATTCGTACAAAGGGTTTGTCGTGCAAGTGGTGTACGTTTCATTCACCGTTCCTTCATTGGATGGAATTAGATCGTGTAGTCTACACAAGGCTTTTATGAACTATTCCAAATCAAAGCAGTTCTCTTACATTTTTGTCTAATATGTATAATCAGATTAATTTAATTTGACGCTTGGCATTAGATAGATAGAGAGATATTATTTCTTGACTTTGCTGATGACCGTAGAGTATGTTGAGAATAATTTTCAATGTGTAATCAATTTTATTGTGATGGCACTGCAAGTGTAAAATATGTAGAACACATGATTGAATGGAATAAGAAATTCTTATTAACTGTTTAAAGATGAACGTTGTCATGAGAACATTGAAATATGGCGTTGTTGAATAGTAAAAATTGTGTTACTAAAAGGTTTGTAATTATCTTCATTCACACTTCACACCACTTATTAAAATAAAACTTCGACAGGTTATGGGCCCAAGTAGTGAGTGTGAATAGAAAATAAAACTAATGTTCGTGTAAAGAATGTAACGTGATCGGTAGCGACATTAGAGGAAACCTAGGCTTGAGCAGCGTAAGAACTAGTAAAAACAACAGTAAAAAATGACGGAATTTGAAAATGTTGAAAAACTTAAAAACGTTGAAAATTTTAGTGTTTGGAAATTTCAAGTAAAAATTATTTTAAAATCTCAAGACTTGTGGACGATAGTGGATGGCAGTGAGACGCTCGATGCAGTAAAAACCAACGACAAAGACAAACTTTTATGGATAAAACGAGATGCTAAGGCACAGAAACTTATCATAACAACTATTGAGAAAGGACCCCTAATGCATGTAATAAATTGTGATGACTCTAAATCTATGTTTGAAAAACTTTGCAAAATCTATGAAAGAGATAGTGAGCAGCAAAAATATAATCTTTTACAAGAATTTTTCAATTTTTCGTTTGATAAGAAGTTGGACATTGCTTCTAATATCAGTAATCTTGAAAATCTTTCGTACAGATTGAAGTCTATTAACAATGAAATAACCGAGGATATGATGATTTCTAAAATATTGTGCATGATACCGGAACATTTTAAATACTTCATTAGTGCTTGGGAATCGATGCCAGATGAAAAGAAAACACTATCGACTCTAACATCAAGGCTAATTGCAGAAGAATGCAGAAATGAAGGAACGACAAACAGTACCGAGGGTGTGGCCTTTAAAACGGAAATTGAATGCTTAAGATTGTAAGAACTCTAGACCAGAGGTAAGAGGTACTATTAATAATAATTTTAAGAGATGCTTCAACTGTAACGGAATTGGACACATAGCTTCACAATGTAATAAGAAAAAATCTTGTTCAATTTGCAAGAAAAACAATCATCTTGAGAAAAATTGCTTCTTCAGAAAGAAACAAAGTAAGTCAGGTCATGTATCTTTTTTGACTTCACAAAACAGAAACACCAATCAATCCGCTCTGAAGAATAAGTCAATGATTGAGTTTGTTATTGACTTAGGTGCAACGTCGCATATGGTTAATAATAAAGAAATATTAAGTGATATTGAAAAACAAAATGTAGAGATAGGTGTAGCAAAAACCTCTCAATCAATGTTTTCGGAATGCAAAGGTGGTATTGTAACTCATGAATGTAAATTGAATGATGTATTATATGTTCCCGACCTAAGTAAAAACGTGCTCTCAGTAAGTGCTATTACATCAAAAGGAGGATCAGTACGTTTCATTGAAGATAAGGTTCAGATTGAAAAAGGTGACAAAATTATTATTGAAGGTCAGAGACAGGATAATAACCTATTTTCTGTAAAACTAACAATGGATGATCAACAAAGTAAAATACAATCTGAAGTCAGTAATGAGAGTAAAGTTCAAGTTAAAAAAATTAAAGAAATTCCTGATTGTGACAACACTGATGATTCTTTAATTGGAGTAATTGAGAATGTAAGAGAAAATAGTGAAAATGTAAATAATGATCAAGTAGAAAACATTATGTCAGAAAATGTAAATCAGAACAATGTTCAAAGACCACAGAGGAATAGGAGAATTCCTGTAAGATATCCTGTTAATGATTATGTAATGCTCACATATGAAAAAGCTGTAACAGGCAATGATAAAGACTTATGGAAACAAGCTATTGAAGAAGAAAAGTCGTCTCTATTGAAAAATAATACTTGGGAGTGTGTTAGAGAAAATGATCCTATTAATTCTAAAATAATTAGTAGCAAATGGGTATTCACAATCAAAGATAGAGGGAGGTATAAAGCTAGACTTGTTGCCAGAGGATTTGAACAGCGACAGAGTACGATGAAATAATATCTCTCTGTCTATCTAATGCCATCCGCCACTTTGCATAAGCATTGGTAGCATGCTTTGCAGCACACAAAATCGACCAAGTGTGGACGTCGGGAATAGTTAGAAACAAACCTGACAACAGTTGGTAGGTCTAATCCCAAACAGCGGTCGATCAAGCATTGTCAATTAATGCATTCAAGTATTGCCAATTAAATTGTGAATGTATAGTTGCTGAGTGAGATTAGATCGGATTATTTACTCAATTCCTGTGAACTAAGAGGAAAAATTAATCTTCATACTTCTCTGCAACCTTATAACAAGGTTAAAATACATCCAACAAGATCTACGAAGATCTTTGTTGACTATGTTGCCGGTAAGAATAAAAAATTAGAAATTGAACAACTGAAAAGGAGTCACACACTAGAAAATACTCACATAAAGGAGTGTCACATAAGTCAAATACTCTAAAAAAAGAAACGATGAGGTAGCGTAAGATCAAACCATGGTGTAATTCAAATAAAAAAATTTATTCAAGCTTTAACAGCAAACTTCCTTGGAGGGAAAACACTTCGCTTTCTGATCTCCTTCATTGTCTTCAGTTTCTTCTCGTGTTTTGTCAGTTCCCTCCTCTTGGCCCTGGTCAGCTTTGGTCTCAAGTCCAATGGCTTGTACTTCTTCTTCTGCAACAGAAACAGACACAAATAAAAATTAGAGGAGAGTTTGAACCAATTGAATAAAATTATAATTCTTTATAAAAATTACAGCTCAAGAGAAATAGTTTGAACTGAGGCCGTTGGGTGAAATAACATCATTCTAACCTGTATTTGGTAATTTCTATGACTAATTCAATCAGGAAATTCAACAACAATACACAGTACATGATAATATTCCAATTCAGTGATATCTTCATTAAATTTTATTTATTTGATTATAAACCTTGATTGTTTGATCATAAATCATAATTGACAAAAAATAAATAATCAGGATTTTTACTGTCGAGAAAAGAATTAGTATAATAATAATATTCAGTAACATGAATATAAATATACTTCAATGGAATTAATACTGAAATAATATTGAATTCCTAAAATTATTTTTTTGATTTAGTACCGCAATGGCCTCTGATAATTGCAGAAGTTTTATCAGCCAAATATTAAGTTCAAATTGGAAAATTTAGAAATATGTAGGAGTTCATTTCATACATAAGCAAATTAAGATAGGATACAATTATGATAAAATTCAATTATATTCCAAAGGGAACAAATTTTATTCGAATTTCAGGTTTGCAACAATCGAGTGTGATTCTGTACGTAGCTGTGCTTGGAAACGATCAAAAAATTATAAATTTCAGGAATATTTTAAATTTCAATACAAATTGAAAAGTGAAAGAAAAATGAGAATTCAAATACGTAGAATGAATATCAATACGTTTCAAAATCTTAAAAAGATTGTAAAAGACTTCACGTTTCTAAAGACTTGTCAGTTCAACGAAAAGCATCAAACATTTTTTCAGGGGTGATGCCCACATGAGCTCTAGGCTTGTGCGTGAGTAATGGGCAGGGAGATGAGAAAAACTCTTTGGAATGCAAATTTCAAGCTTCATGCTACCATGCCATTGTCAAGAATGAGTGGTAGAAAGGACTTTCTAGTCCTAACTTCGCCTATTAAAGAATATTTCAATTTGATTTCAATTGTAGCCCTAAATCATTCCGGAATATTTTTCAAATATTATATCAGCAGCAATGATGCTCTCAAATTTATACCGGCTTATTGAATACGGAATGACTCTTAATGTCAACTCTCAAAAAGCCCTATCTGCAGCACAATCTGAGTACAGTGATATTTATTCAATTTGACGCTTGACATTAGATAGATAGAGAGATATTATTTCTTTGCCATCGTACTCTACGGTCATCAGCAACGTCAAGAAATGATATCTATCTATATATCTAATGCCAAGAGTCAAATTAAATGAATGTCACTGTATCAATCTCATCATCTGCTCTAGACAATATGTGAATAAGCAGGAAGGTCCAGGTAAACATCGTAATAATCAACGGAATAGCTTGCAATGAACGTCAATCAAGTTTAAAATTAGTTTTCAAATCGGTACTTACAAGAAACAGTTTCTTCAAGTTCTCCTTCTGCTTCTGGTGCATGACAATGTACACTCGTGCAATGGCTTTCCTTACAACACGGCTGAAACCAACAAAACAGCAAATTTAGTTCTGATATTTTGTAAGTGCAATAGACAAAAAGAGAAACATTTATAGGATTATCAAAACTCAGGAAAAACGTAATAAAAATTCACCAAAAATATAGATTTTCGATTTTATAGTTTTGATTAAAAAATAGTTTCGATTTTCTTTCAACTCAAGGTTTGAATTGGTTTGTAGGAAAGAAAAATTGATACAGTAGAGCTACGAAGATAATAGAGGTGCGGTATGAGGTGTGCGGGGAGCTGTCTCTCTCACACGCTATTCCTCTCTCTCTCTCGCACACTTCCGTCTACTACCCAACTTGGCTGTATTGTTTACTATTCTGTATTGGTACTATCGGTCGATAGTTTTACAAATGTTTGATTCGACGAAACCGGTTTCCCCCACTCGGCCAGCTCCTACATTCCTGTCACCACTATTCATTTCGTAGGTCGACTGTAAGTAGTCCATCCTACAAATAATTGTCTCTAAATTAGATTCAACTTTTATTGTATTAACACATACAATTTACTATAAATTTTAATGTATCTCACAATATAATAGGTTTTTAGTGGCTGAAATTGCAATTGGATCCATCATTAATTGCAGAGAGAAAAACATTCTAGATACAGCTATGACCCAAGCCCCTAAGCATAGCCTCAACGTCACCTGAAGAAGGGTAGATTGATTAAACAAGATGTACAGCATCTCATGAACGCATAAAACTTAAAACAAATGTCACCTAAAGCTGGGTTTACACCAAAGTAAGTGACAGAACTGTCAATGACTTTTGTCAACGACATACTTGTCACTAACAAATGTCATTGACAAAAGTCGCAGTTTGATGTAAACGATTTTGTTGAAAACTGTGACAAAAGTCACAGTTTGATGTAAACGTTTTTGTCAATGACATATTGTATCTCACATCCTGTCCGCAATGTTACGCCACCAGTAGCAAGCAAGCAAGGAGGCTTTTGTCGCACACAAATGTCACCGCAGTGTTTACATATACTGCGACATTTGTCAACGACAGTCCTTTGATCTTACCGACTCTCGATGGGAAACTTGGGACATTGTCACAATTTCTGAGTCGTTGATATCATTGGATTACAAAGAAATTTTAGCGTTATTAAAATGTGTAGCTAAAAACGACATAAAACCCAGCTTAACGCTTTTCAACAGAATGAGTACGCTGTTACACTTTCGATCTGTGTTGGGTTATACAAATATGAAATCATAATCATAAAAATAGGTAAACTTACATTTTAGAGAGTTTTGATGCAGCTCCACCGGTAACTTTGGCAACCCTCAGGTTGGTGAGTTCGGTTTTCAACTCATCTAGTTGCTTGACAAGATCTTTCTTGTCTTTGTTGCGAAGTTCTGAACACTTGACTTTCCCCTGGAAAAAAATGTGATGAGGGAGAATAAGAAGATATGAGAAATGAAAGTTCCGGGAAAATGTTGAAATATTACAGCGTCCAATACTTCTATAAATAATGGTAGAATAGTTGCAGTTTGAGGTTATGTGTAACAACACTGTAATAAGCACAACCATAGTTTATTATTATATTCATACCATACTAGAACGTGCAACTAGCAGCCACAGAAATATAGACGTAACTCATCAAAGTTCCAATTAAATCAATCAAGAGCCAACAGTTTTTCAAGGAATTGAAAAGAGTTGAAGAACACAGCGAAATACCTCAATTCATCCATGCTGATCAAACTTCTTATAATTTTTATAAGAGAGGAACAATGAAATAAAACTATAATAAAGTAACAAGTACATAAGTTTTGAGAAATGAAATGTAATTATCATGGAGGATTCCAATGGAAAATTCGGATAAAATTCAAAATTTAGTAAAACTTACCATTTTCGCAACGTAGAGGGACGATCGCGTATCTTCCGAACGGAAAAGAAATACTACTCAGTTACAGCAACCTCACAGACACAATGAATGCAGAACTCTTTAGACAAAAATGTTCTTAATTTTCCTTTGATATTGATGCAATTTTGGATAAAAACTCACTTAACTAGAATTAAATGTACAAAATTCCTAGATAGAGATGCTAAGCGAATGCTACTTCTAAAAATTAAAAATGCTGTTTACTAGGTTGCCTCAACTGGTTGTCAATTGGATGGGAGTGGAAGGAAAACACAGTGGGTATCGTATTGGTAATTTTAGGTTAATTTTACTAATACATTTTTATCACCGGTTTACATTTTAGTATTTTAATCTTGTTTATTCTCATAATGGCCAAAAACACATCAAGCTCAACTTTCAGAAAGATCGATGTTGATCAGTACAATGAAAACAACTACCAAGAAGAAGAGCAAACTGATGTGCAAACTCCACCTGTGGGCCCCGATGAAGGAGAAGTGACTATGTTATTGAATCAGTATCCTTTAAACTATTAGTTTCATATAGAATATATTACTAAATTCTCATTATAATGGCTACACCACATGTTTAGTTTAGTTGGTTATCAACTGTCGATTGATTGAGTTCAGTACGTCATGGGTTTAGGACCTGGCTAGATTACAGTTCAGAGTACGAGCATGCATAATGATAGTCAATCTTAATACTTACATCCTTACATGATACTCATACCTTTCATGATAATAATAACAACCTATGCATGGTTATTCGTGTTGTAGAGGTGCAGCAACTCCAAAAAGAGGCTCTTAATTCAACTCCTGCAATATTAACTCTATGAAATTTCTAAGAAACCCTCTCATATTATTTATTAGACAATCTTCAAGCACTGTCTACACTTGGATTACCAATTTCCAAGTTATTTCCACTCTTGATCGATTTTTGTGTGCAAGACGCATGCGGTACAGTATTCTTTTCCGCCTAATTTTAATAGGATACGTGAAGAGCAATACAAAAAGCATGACGAATTGAAAATCGATCAAGTGCGGACATAGCTAATAGTTCGCTACACAGTGCATCCATAAATATATTGTTGAAGCTTCTCATAAATATTAGGGAAAGCTCCAATGTGGATTAATATTTTATGTACCTCAAGCTGGCCATGGTTCTCCAAGCTAAGCTAAATTATCATTTGGCTTATAGTCTGTGATTGATTGTCTTTTCGGTTATCTTCAGTGTCTATGATATGCAAAATGCAAATAAACCAGATGTAAACATTCCCCTGCGTCATTTTAGAACCCCTAAAACGCAGATATCAAGGATTTTTATCAATACTAAGTTATTTGAAATTTCATTGCAAAGTTCATTGAGGCATGGAAATGTTGGCATGAAAAAACAAAGTCTGAATGAAATAATATATTCCTGGGATGGGGAACCAATGGAACACTAATTCAATCAACTCTAACAGTTAGCATGTTCTTCAATCTCTATCTCAATCATGCATGTTTAGCATCAATCTCAATCATTGTGAATTTGGAACCCACAAGATGTCAAATTATCCATCAATAAACTGAAAAAACTTCAATGAATAAATGTTTAGACGTAGCATTAGATTTTTTCATCCTTGATTCAACTTTTCGGAACTGATACTATTTAGTATTAAAATTGTATTGCCGTTACATTAGATTTTAATCTACTCTTAATTCAATTGTAGTCTGTGGTCTGTTATTTCATAACTTGAAACTCGACTTATATTCTATTTAAGTTGTTATAAAGGTACATTTCTGGGATACCCAATATTTTCCTTGACCATAAGTGTAGAGGACGCAACATTGACGCACTCAATATTGTATTGAGAAGTGCACCGCTTGGATCAAAAACACAGCAAGTGAAGGTAATTTTAGCTTGATTGATGATTAGATCTTCATTTTTCAAGCTCTCTATTCCATTTTCCTTTTCTTTTATCTTTCGCTCATATTACAACTTGGGCACTTGCCTTACAATTTATTCTCTCTTTTCTTCCTTTCCTTTATTTCACTACCTCGTCTCTTCTAATCTTACTTTTAATCCATCTTGTAAATTTCTTTTCATTTTATTGTATTAGTGATTTCATTTGCAAATTTCAACAATTATTTCAGATCGTAAATCGCATGAAAATTTGGACCAAATTTGCCGATAAATGATACGTCATCTAACAGAACCAATGTAACAAAGTTTCTATTAAGCTATGTTAAATTACGTCATTTACCTCACGGTAGTTAAATTCGATTTTGTGGATTGCAAATAATTCGTATTGTTGGGTTTGATGCCCACATAAGCTGTAAGATTGTGCGTGGGTAATGGGAAGGATAATGATGAGAGATGTTTTGTCTTATGTATGTGAACTTTTGTATGAATGAATGATAGGAGTGGTCCTTAGCTGAGGGCGATAAGCGCTGGTCTGATAATAATCTAAGGGTTCTGGGATCAATTCCAGGATTTTGACCACAAACCGACAACTCCCGACTGCCTGAAAAGTAGTTGCCATCTCTCATTATCCACGCACAAGCCATGTGGGCATCACCTTCAGCAAAAAAACTTGATACACTCTCATCATGTTGCAGGACAACGCACTGAACCTGACAATGAAAGTGCTACTATCGATTAAGGCGTCTCAAATCGAAGAGGCCGTTTCCAAAGTCGATAAAGATCTGATCGATGTGCTGATGAAGTACATCTACAGAGGCTTTGAAATGCCTTCGGAGAAGAGCAGCGGTCACCTGCTCATGTGGCACGAGAAGGTGTTTGCGGTCGGTGGCATGGGAAGTATTGTCAGAGTCCTCACGGACAGTAAACGAATCTGAACATCTATCAATGCATTATTATTATACTTATAAGTTATGTTTATATACGTTTTATCAATAAATTATTTTACTGTCACGTGCCGTGTTCAGTATTAATCCGGTTCAACCACTAATCACAGTATCCTTATACAGGGTTATCATAAAAGAATGGTGCGAAGATTGAATTTTTATAGAAACCGGCGTTCAAGCCAAACAACCTAAATTTGACAGGAATCATGAACTGATCCGCGTCAAATGTTTGTCAGAAAATCACACTTATTCTTTTGGAACCGCACCATTCTTTTATGATAACCCGGTATTTCTTAGGGTCGCTTTCCCCAACGCTGCTTAAGCGCAACAGCTGATGCTCAATATTTTTTTCTATACTTTTCCTATTCTCCGAATGAGGCTTAAGCTAGATGTATAACTTGAGCAGCGTTGGGGAAAGCGACCCTTAAAAGCTCAGAAAACGTGGCTTACTGTTAAGGAAGCTGGTTTTAAAGTTTGGAATGTACCTGGTTCATCTTGCTAATGCACCTAGTGCCTGATTCATAAAAATTTAGAAGCCCTGTAATACAGGAAAAGAAAGGCACCCACTAGACTTATTAATTTATCGGTAAAGCCTGGTTTTCATTAGTAGAGTTAGTGGTAGAGTTCCCTGGGCGAGTACTAACTATCTTGTGAACTCTCCCAATGAAAACGTTCATAGTAGAGTAGAGTGATGGTAGAGTACTTGTTTTTAAGTACCAAGTAAGTAGAGTAGAGTTAGTACGGTAGAGTTAGTATGCTAGTTACTCTACCACTAACTCTACTAATGAAAACCAGGCTTTAGTATTCTTCGTTCTAGCGTCTGCATTTTTCTTATGTTACAATTACAGGCTTCTAAATTCTTATGAAACAGGCCCCAGGATTGAAAATGAATTTTTATTTTCATTAAATCGTATTGCAAATTTCTACGCAATTAGTTATTGCAAGTTTTTAATAAGACATGATCATATTTTATGAATACATTGTAAAACTAATGAGGTGATTCATTGGCAGTACAGGGACCTGATTCATGAATTTAAGAAGTCTTTTAGCTCATGAAAAAGGCGAATATAAACTAATCAAGGATATAATTCAAAAGTCTAGTTCAGGTCCGTCTTTTACCTGTTTTAGGTGACTTCTAAGTTTTGTGAAACAGATACCTTAGCAGAATGAACGTATTATACGTGGATAATTTTAAATTTACATAAATGATCATTGCCAGTAGCTTGACTATCACTTGAAATTTCTGTTTTTATTAAATTATTTTCAAGTTTTCTCCACGTTCATGGCTATGATAAGTTGAAAACTAATCATTTTTTAGATAAAATATGTTGTTTTTTTGCAGATAGTTCTGAACAATTTGGTACCTTATTTGTTATGTTTCAGATTACCACAGTTATTAAGATCTTTTATTTATTGTGGACAATGATCATTATTAATCAATGACACTGACTATTATTGTTGACTGATTTATATGAATACCAACCAGAATGTCACCTTAGTCCATGCAAATTAGTTTTTAATCAGTTTCTTGAAAGCTCTCAATAATTTTGAAAGAAATTTTGACTGTCAGACTTTAGCGGTGGAAAACAGACTTAAAAGAACAGACTGTGGAAGACTTTACCTGGCGAAAACAAGTTTCGTCGTTTAGTGTTTCGGTCACTAATTTATTTACAAGATACATAAACAGCTAGATAAAAACGTGTCACAAACCTTTTTTTCAGGTAGCCTAGAAAATAATATAACGTTGGTACGGTAATGAAAATTCAATCTTGACAAAACTTCAGCAAATCTCATTTATTAATAGTTACATAGGTTGATAATCTACACTATTTTAAGTTTTATGAAAACTAAAGACTAATTTTCAACCATACATTGTTCAGTTCGTATTGTTGAGGAAGCTGAAGTAGGAATACGCAGCCTGTAGCAACTGTAAAAAATAGTACAACAATATTTTTGCTATGAAAACTTATAACACATAGTCAACAAAATTTTAATAAAGATGAAACTGTAGTTTTAACAAATAATTAATACATAAGTAAGATAATTAATGCATCCTGCAGTAACTGTAAGAAATTCAACAATATCATTGCAATATAAACTTTTAACAGATAGTAAACTCAACACAATAATTAATTAAACGGAAAAAATATTAATAATGTTAATGAAAAAATAATGATCAATATAACCATGTCATTATTTTTTATTTATAAAACAATCTAAAATTTCTTAATGAACATAAGTGAAAGTTTATCGCATCTACACAATATTTTATGTTGGAAAATCCTTACTATATTTTTGCTCTGACTTTTCTCGTTCTTTTTTAATTGCTTATTAGACATTTTCAAACAAAATCCATTTTTTTTATAAAATAATTTTATTATAATAATGTTCTGAATTATTCAGGACAAACTAAAATTACTTTCTTGAGAATAAGTTTCATTCTGAAAACGGAAAGTGTAAAATAATACTCACACTGCTGACATTGCTTCTATTTGTTTTGAAAATGCCGTAGAAATTTATTTCGATATCCTGTGTGTTCCTCATCATCATGATTAGCAGTGTTTTTTGCACCCAAATCGGTTTATCAATCCAGGAGCATTCGTAGATTGCTTTCCTTGTCTTTTCACCCTGAAACAGTAAGATAGTTGGTTATTAAGATCGATTTCTGAAATACTCATACCCAACGTATTAGGCTGGAATGGAATGTAGCCTACTACATTCATTTTATTCAGGGATTTTTTTCTAGAAAATGAGGTTCAGGAACTCTAAAATTTTCGCTTAACCACGCATAATCTATACTCTATAGCGTAGTTGTACTTATTTGTCGACTCTTTTCTCTATGTAGGCCTTATATAATGTACTTTGGTACTAATATGAAGTATCTAATTATAAATATTGATGAAATTTTGTTCCTAAATAGTAATTAATTGATAAAATATTCATATATGCTTAGCAAAGAGATTTTATCCATTTGCACACTACAATAAGGAATGGGTCAAGTTGGTACCTGAGTGAAGCTTTTTTTAAATGCAGCACAATTCATAGCGGTTTTATTTCAATTTACTTATACAGCAACTTCAATAACTCTTTTATTTGTATTTGTAACTATATAAATCAGAAAATAAAGGTGGGTTTTCGCTACAACGACTGTTCTCACTAGATAGCAATGGCCGACTATTTTTATTTTTAAGAAGAGGAAATTGAAAATTAGCCAGAAGTGTGATAAAACAATTTCAACTTATTTTTCATCATATTCGATTTCAGATCAACGTATTTAGCATATATTGACCTGACTTCTTTCGGTATCCTTTATTTCTACAAGACTGATTGCAGGAGTCAATTAAATTTAACCTGACGTCATTTGACTGAACCAAAGCAATGAAAGCCCTATTCAGTTACGTCAAATTGCGCTATTTTACAACGGTTGTAATTGATTGGCACAGCCAATAATTATTGGGAAAATTATAATACTGAATCATGATTTGTAACACATATTTGGGTTATAAATTTGAAAAAAAATTAATTCTAATATAGCACATAGAATTCTATTGACTTCAATTACATTGTAAACCCGTTATTCAAATGTCCACGAACCTTGAAAACTCCAAATTTTTCTAACCATTCTGTAAATGTAAATCGATATTTTAAGCTTACCCTGTTCATCAATCGTTGTCCATTCTCTGAATAGACCATACACCCAGCTAGCATGCTTAGTGCCAATAAACCGTATCTTATTTTCAAATTATGTGATGTTACTCTCTGGAAAAAGACGAATATTTTGGATTAGGTTTGAAACGTGTGAACGAATCAAAGTACACTTGGCGATAATTATATTGATTATTTTAGCAGTACAACATGTATGTTCTTTTATTTTAGTACTGTATTTTGAGAGAATTATTTTATTAAATCAAATATTATTGTTAATAAAAGTTAAATGAATAAATAAATAAATATTGTCAAACAACCAGAAAATATATAAAGGGTACATTCTATCAAAATCAAGAAACTATTTCAAAGTATTGTAAAGTCCAATAAATTGCAGTAAATCAACATTTTAGTTCAACAAATATAGAAAAATCTCCTTAGTCTTACATTAATTAAATTTTTTAACTTTATATTTTCATCATTAAAAAAATTTATAGTCGAATAATGTGTGGTATCCTACTAATACCAATTGTGTAGATTGTGTGGCATATGCCAGTCGGTTTATATAAAAATCAAGATAATTCAGAATAAATACCAATTATAATGCAATAAAATCTTTGAGAAGCTCCAATATATTGAATCATTAACAATCTTGACCAAGATTATGAATTATAATTTCCCAAACATGTTTTCCCTGTTAGTTAGGATTTATATTACATTTCAGTGAATTATAATTTTCCATGCATGTTTTCCGGCTTTTCATATATTATGTCAATTCCACTTCTATTGCTTCCACTTCTAAAGAGGTGGAATTGACATGTAATAGTGTTTTCTTTAATTATGAAGTTCCACAATATCAATAGAAACTCTACAAATGAGTTGAGAACAATGGAAATTTAATTAATTGAAAAAAACTTGTTGAAATTGTCAAATACCACTTAAATAAATACTAAATTATGTTTTACAGGACTATGGTTTCGTGTTATATACTCAACACATCCACAGCTGTACTGTTTAGAAGCTCTAATTTAAAGACAATTTCAACAAGGTTTTTCAATGTTGTTTTCCATGACGAAATACTTGTAGAAACTTCTATTAAAGTAACGACTTGTATTTCACTGTAAATAATTAATGCTTTTACTTATATTATTGGACATAATTGGAATGCATTTCACTCCTGATGAGGAGCTTCATCAGCCCTCAGCTTCGTCAGGCTGATGAAGCTCCTCATCAGGAGTGAAATGCTCACTCAGATTCATTCAATTTGACGCTCGGCATTAGATATATAGATAGATAGAGAGGTATTATTTCTTTGCTATCGTACTCTGCGGTCATCAACAACGTCAAGAAATAGCCTAATATCTCTATCTATCTAATGCCAAGCGTCAAATTAAATGAATCTGAGTGCAAAGTAAAAGCATTAATCATTCACAGTGAAATACAAGTCGTTACTTTAATAGAAGGTTTTTCAAATTATGGAAAGAATCCACATCAACATTTTTTGTTCTAAAAATTTTATAAAAGTTCAATTACCTGTGTACAGAATATGGCTAGACAAAGAAGGGAGCACAGACTTGCATTGACGTAGAAAAGATGGTAGCGTCCACCCTCCTCAAACATAGAAATTTTCTTGAAACATGTCTGATGATGTTCACCCAGCGTTCTAATGATCTTTTTCAACCGCTCCACGTCACGCTGTGTGATCACACGTCCTTGGTTTCCTCTTTCAGTGTCTCTTTCATTCTCGAATTGGAACTGATTCAGTTCTTCCAGAGTGATGAGGAACAGTTCGATTTCAGTGAATATGCTGTTGTAAGCGAACAAACGCGAGGAGTAGAGAACTGAAACGATAATGTAGCCGAAATACAGGTACCAGCATTGTAGGAGGGCGATAAATATGTACAAGTAGCCGCTCTGTGGAGTTTTTGTGAAGCTGGCCGGAAGGAAGAATGAAAACGTGATTGGAAGTTCGTCGAAAGATCTTAATCGGTAAACGCACATTAGAATACCATGAACACAGTTGAACGAGTATCCTATACAAAAGAACAGCAGTATGTTGCTGAGGGCTTTCGAGTTTTTCAGTGAGGTCTCCTCCATTTCACCGACTTTCGCCAGTTTCTGTTCGGTGAGTTTGACGTCCAGGCCGGTCACTTTGAACTCGGACTCGATGATTTGCATGAAAATGCGTAGACGGCCGTTGACGAAGAACACCTCCATTGTGACCAGAAACACGAACAGATTGTAGCTGAGGTTGGCGAACAGTTCTGGACGCGAGTTGATGTCGTACGAGTCCCAGTGCAGTATTAGCAGCAAGGCCGTTTGCGTGACAAAGTAGGTCACTATCAGTGTGATGATGATTTCGAGGAGTGTGATTTTCGGGAACGGCGTGAAGCGAGATCTGTTCCAAATGCGGTCTTTCAGTCGTGGTTTCTGCTGGTCGCTTACATCCTGAAATGTTAAAATTAGTTAGGTCATATAAACTTATATCAAACTCATATTTACTTTCATATTCGAAAGCTAGATTTGTTTTAAATGAAGTCCTTCACTACTATAGTCTTGGTTTAGTCAAGAAGTCCTGGTTTGCTATCCTTGTTCAGCACAAGGCATGCTGATGTATCCTATTACTGTGCATATTATGCATTGTTGTCGAGACCTGACAACAAACGTTTGGTGCATTAAACTTTTCTCTCAAAGAAACTTGGCTTATTGCCAAATCAAAAAAAAAAATAATTTCAAACTTAAAAATGAAATACAGTTTCATGAATTCACAGTAAATTTTACAGAATCATTCACAGTAAAATTTTTTATAATTAATATTGGCGTTGCCAGCAAAACGAAGTTTGTGCGCCAGCAACGAGTAATCAGTAGGCTAAGTAGCCTATTTTTAACAAAGTGTGTGAGTGATAATTAGTGAAAAATATAAAGTTATAATTATAATAGTTATATGATAATCACGTGATTCATCAAGATAGTGAAATCTGTGATTATTTTTTACACTTGCTTTCAAAACTCTCACGTTTACATTTGCAAACATGTATGAGATACTTGTTTTTGAGAATTTTGTGTTTGCTTCAACTAGTGTAAGATACTTGTTTGAGAAACAACACCTCTCACAAGTCAAATGTTGAAACAAAAGTCTGTTCATTCATAACGAACCGTATGAGGAATTGAAATTAAGCTCACCGCACAGATTGTGTGAGCAAATGCTTCTGAGTTTGTTAATTGAACATCTATTTCATAAATGTAATCCGAATGTAAACGTATTGCCTTGATACATATAACCACATTGAACCCACCATTTCAAACGATTTATCGATACTTGAAATTCAAAGGATCAGAACACGTCCTTCAGCTACGGTGGCGAAACCTTTTATGTCTAGAAACTTCTCCTGTCCATCAGATTTTGCTCTGAATCATTTCTTTTGCATGACAGCAATCATTGTTATTATTGTCATCCAGGTGGGAAAATCTCAGAAATCTCAGTCGAGCTAATGATAGTAATTATTGTTGTGAAAATTACACAGTGGAGGGGTGATCAATTGCAGACTGTTGGGGTTGCAAGTGCTTATTACAAAGATAATGATTTTGAAGACTCACTTGACACGTGCTTGGGGTAAAATTGAAACGAAATAGAGATTATTTTGCGAGTTAAGTGTATGTCTCTACCTTCCTGTCAAGGCCATTACACTGTCACTTATTTGTTATTTTGGAAAACTTGTGATTAGAAGAGTTAAGATGGTGTTGTGACTCTCAAAGACAGTTTGGGGAAGGCTCAAGACGCTTTGATCAGGAGAAAAGTCCTTATTTTCACTTTGCTGAGTCTCCTACCGTCTTTTCTAAGGTTTTTTTTTTACAATATTGACGTTACTTTGATCTATCTTATAACCATTCACATGCGCCGTCAAAAATTGAAGACACTTTTCAGGTTTTCATTACTTCAAATCATAGGTAACATTATTTAATTCGATTTAATTTATTGAATCATAATAAAATTCCCCAAAAATAAAAATAATATATTGATACAATATTATGGGAAACAGAGACCAGGTTACATAATTGAAAATCGTGTTGAGGCACCATTATTTGTTTGATCTTTGTGATTAAATAATAATATGTGTTGAATATGAATGTTATTCCTAAGTATCTGCATTAAATTACTAGTTTATGATTTTTAGGATGACGCCTCATTCAAATGATCTTAATTAATTTAATTAGATACTATTAATTTATATTCCAAGATCGAATATATTTTATTCATCTTCATCCTAGAAAAATCTTCTCTACTAAAATGAATCAAGTATCAACTTGGGAAAATAAGTTTTAATTTTCTTATCAATACAATCCCTCATTATTGTTCTATTGTAGCCTATATAATGATATTCCTAATGAATTAAGTGACAAATTGCAGCGGTCTATGAACTTTGCTGTGCGTTTTATCTTTGATGAATTTAAGTGTAAAATTACGCATTTTAAGACCGTTTTAAACTCTTGATTAACCAGAGTTAATCTATGGTTTGACTTGAAAATTTTTACATTTCAAGTATTTTTAAGCCATTAGAATGTTTTTGCATTAACATATCCTATCTAACCCTTTGATCCTTTATTTTTAATGTTAAAAGCTATTACCATTCAATTTCAAGTATGGAAATACTTTCCCTTGTGAATCGGTTAGCTCTGAAAATGAATAAATAAATACAATTATACAAATAGACTTAAATAATTTTAATACAATCATCACGTTATCTTTAAAAAACTTCAAAACCTGTAATTCAAAATCTGCTCTTCTATTCTTCTAGCCTAGCCTAATGCTGGTGGGCTCGAGGTGGAATAGTGGTGAGTGTCAGAGAGAGAGAGGGAGTAATAAGAGTGTGAGAAAGAGACACGTTAGCATTAGCAATACATCATAAGCTATCCTGTGTTTAATTTTAATTTTGTGAAAATTTGTGTTTTAATTTTAAAATAGGCTATTATTTCTGAAAATTCTGGGGTCAACCCTCTGACTCTCATATACACGGCCTTGCAGCTAAAAAAGGTAGTGAAAAAAAGCTATTTCATAATGTAATTTTGTTATTTGTAATTTAATGCTTGCAATGCATTCAAATGATGGAGATTACAGAATTATCAACACTTTGGTTTGATGCGCAACCCAATGCAAATTTCAAATAATGGCTCGTTCCTCGTTGTACTGTTGCCACTGCTGACAACAAACACCAGCTTCATCGTTGGACTGGACGACAATAAAAGAGGCGCTCTTGTTTCTGCTCTGGGAAAATAAAATTTTTATAATCATTCAATTGAGCCTACTTATTATTTCAACTTTATTCAAGAACAAATAATTAAGGAATCCTTGTGTATAGAAATTGTCAAAGTTCAACAAGTCCCGTCCCTACACTGTCCGTAAAAAAAGGGAATTGGACCAAAATATCGTTGCACGCAGCCGACATATTGGTCTAACACAGGAATGTGGTACAGAATGTTGTGAATGTAAATGGACCAAGATGTCGTTGGGAATCCTTGGAACAGTGGACCAGAACTTCCGTTGGTACACTTTGGTATCATCTCGTGAACTACTCAGTTATGCAGCCGATCCCGACACGACCAGCCAAGATGGCGGACAAATTCGCAGTTTCGAAGGCCGTTATCAAATCAAATTGATAACATCGAATTGAACAATAATGAGATATTAAAGGGCTTTAAACCGGCGAATTACAATATCTTAATAAGTTTTGAACGAGATCTGTTGCACCATGTATACTGTATACATGGCCTTCGAAGGGTGCCCAGACTGCGAATTTGTCCGCCATCTTGGCTGGTCGTGTCGGCTTCGGCTGCGACGCAGTAACGAAATCCCACCTTTACTCTGGCTACGCTCTAGGTGAGAGAGAGTGAACAACTTGTCGGGATTTTAACATTGTGAGATAGGAACAAAACACGATTTTAGGATAGAATTCAATTAAATCATTAATGTATCATCAATACATTATTGCTATCTATTATTTAGTGGCTTCAAAGTGTTTTAATGAATGTATCAATTGGATTAAAGTACTTCTATCAGAATTTTCGTCATTTTGTTGCTAGACTCATCTTGCTAGGTTAGGTTTTTGAAGTTTGAACTTCCTGCTATGAGTAATCATCAGTATTGTAGGTATTATAAACATTATTATTCTAGAGACATAAATTATTCCACACAAATAATATTTAATTCAATTACAACATTTTTTATATCTTATATTTTCCATACTTCATCTATTTACGTTCAATATTATATGTGCAACAATCAATGTCAGGAGTAAAAAAGACATTATTATTCCAGAGAAATCAACTATTTTACACAAATAATATTTAATTCAATCACAATATTATATTTACATCTTATATTTTTTTATATTTCATCTATTCACATTCAATATTATATTTTATATCAGTACCTATCTTACTCTTTTTTGGAAAGGAATGCTTTTGGAAAGAGGGTCAAATTAAAATTATCTTTGTTTTTTCTCTCTTAAAAAGGCAACTGAAGTGTTCTTAAACATCCTAGCTTCGATTTTATAAGTTACTGGAATATTTTGGCTGAATATTTATCAAATACGATGGGTTTGAAAACAGACATTTTTACATTTGATTCAATGTTAACCCATCTTCAATCCCGACAAGTTGTTCCTCTGTCTCTCACTTGAGCGCTAGTGTTTGGCAGCTACTCGTCTATTCTCCTCGATATTTTTGTAAAAAATTTCGACGAAACTGGATTTTCCTATTTAGAATGACACATCCAATTATTGTCGATGAAAATAATCAGTCCCTGCCCAGTCTATTCTGCAAAACTTGTGGTCTATGTTGATGTCGCAATCTAGAAGGCACTAGCTTGCTAAACCGTGCGTGAGCGTGCGAGGCGAGAAGTGCATTTACAAAAGAAGCCATGTTCAAGAAATAAGCGTCGCCATAACATTAGTGAATTTTAGTTGTGCTTTGTGAATTAGTTGTGGTTTCAGTGTTGATTATAGAGTGTGAGTTGAGATTATAAATAGTGTACCGTAGTTCTTATTTGCATATGTCAGTGGTAGGTCTATTGATAGTCGATTATTGATTGATTACGGAAATGGTGGGACCTGCTCGAGGTCGTGGACGGGGCCGTGGTGCTGTGAGAATGCCGCCTCCACCGCCCCCAATGCTGGGTCGGGGCGGCAACATGATGCCGCCGTTACGATCTCCACCCATGCCTCCAAGAATGAGACCACCGCCGCCCCCGGGAATGAGAGGACCTCCCTTCGCTCCACCACATCCTCCCAGGCTTCCACCTCCTCCCGGTTTCAGAGGCCTACCTCCAAGGTTACCGCCGGGTCCTCTCCCTCCACCAATACCTCCAAGGCGATTTCCTCCAAGGCCAATGTTCCCAGGCCCTCATGGTCCTCCTTTATTACCTCCCCCTCCCCCTCCGCCTCCTGGTCCTCCCATGATGGATGGACCCCTTGGACGCCTTAGAAGGCCTCCAATCCCCTTCATGCCATTTGGACCAATGAACCCAATGAACAAGAAGAAATGGATCAATAAGAAACCGCAAAATAACTCCCAACAACCAGCAGTCAAGGTAAGTGTTAGTTTTACTTATCAAAAATATCCTATAGGCCTAGCTTTCATTAAAACTCTGATAAGGTTTAAAAGTTTCCATTGTAAGGTTGATAAAACTTTGGTTTTATTGTGTAAAGCTTGATGGAAGTTTGTTGAGGTTAAAAATAATTGAATAATTAGCCTACCCTTATTATAACAAATGATCTATTTAGTGACCCAACATCAATTTTTCTGTTTACCATTTACGTAGTGGCTAAGCGTCCGTCAACCGTACGCCCCTTAGGGCCATGTCATACGAGCGCTGATAACGTACCGCTAAATTCGCTCCAACACGGCAATGGGGTTCTTATGGAGCATGTCATACGGGCGCTAATGTCGTAACGCAACGTACGTTGCTAACGCAGAGACCCTGTCATATGGAGCGCCAGCGCTACGTATGACAGGGTCTCGGCGTTACGTGCGCACGTTGCTAACGCAACGCATTTGCCGTCACGTATGACATGTACTTTTTCCGGCGCTAGCGCTACGTTATCAGCACTCGTATGACATGGCCCTTAGACGTCCGTCAAGAGTCATGTGATGAATGACGTCTCTGTTACTGTAGGTTGACGACGGGATACGGTATTGGCACAAGTCAACTCAGTTGTTTATTTAACTAGGAAATCGGAAGGATAACCACAAATTGGAAACTGAAAACTAGCCCACATGAAATTGTCAATTCTGTAGTCATTGGGATATAATTTTCTTTGTCTTATTGATCTCTTAATTCATCCGGCTGTTCAGTACCCTCATTTATTTAATTACATTATAATGTAGTCCTACATAAATATTCTCAGTTGGACTGAGAATATAGTTGGACTGAGCAGGTAGGCCTACTTTTACAATATTTGTGGTATAGCTGTGTTTTGTATCTTATTTTTTGTACAATGGAGTAAGAAATGCACCACGCACAAGATTCTGCTCTCTTGTTGGACAGAAATTAAATAATAGACCCATCTATTCATTGGCTGAGTTGGCTGATGAACCACTATTACAATTTCCAATCTCCTGACCTGACACAGTCTGTCTGTTATCCCCAGTCAAGGAAAACGACATCATGTATCAAGCAATTGGATTTTCCCATACAATATTATTTTGTCAGGATCCACTCATCTACAAGCATGTGATCTATGTCTCCAGTTTATTATTTCCCTGTATTCGAATTCAAAATCTAATATCCTCTTTTATTATTATAGAAGAAAATTCATTAGGGCCTGTTCACATACGATTGTGGTTTGCTTTACTTCACTTCACTTCACTTACAATGCTACTTCGATTGTGGTTTGCTTTACTTCACTTTTACTATATACCATACGATTAAATGCGAGTAAGTGAAGTAAAGTAAACCAGTTACCTTTGTTAGTGAAGTGAAGTAAAGTAAAGCAAACCACAATCGTATGTGACCAGGCCCTTATTAACGGTGTGCAATTACATCAGAATCAATTGAAACATTAAAAAAATTTCAAGGGAAAGTGATATGTGATTGATACAATAAACAATTTATAATTATAAGGAGAGTGACGTTACTATTTTTAGAGATTTTAAAGAATAACAGTAGCCTAACTTGAGGTTCAAGTTGAAAAGAATAGGTAGTTATTTACTATTAAATAGTTTATTGATAAATTGTAGTTTATAATAATTTCGTCAAGAATTTTGCATGTGTGCCAGTAGTTGTTCAGTCAGTTATGACTCTAGAAAAGGTTGTGTTCATTCCAATTGATAAAAAATAGTTTATTTGATAAAAAATAGTGTTAGAAACAGAAAATGGCGAAAATTTGTTTTTGCATCTTCTTATACTGATAGGGCCTAATTAGGATAAAAAGGACTGTTAATTAGGCCTATTTAAAGTTTTACAATTATGATTGAAAGTGCTAGACTTTTCTTTCTTGTGTAGCATAGTGACATAGGTTTGATGAAAATAGTTTCTAAAATATCATTCTTGATATTGGTCGACAGAAAATAAGAAAAGCAAAAAATCCTTGGATCACTGAGGAGATTTTAATCTTGATAGAGCAAAGAAAGAAGGCTTACAACTCGAAGACGCCGGAAGGACGGAAACGTTTTCTTGCGTTGAAGAATGAGGTGACAAAGAAATCGAGAAAGGCAAAAGAATTGTGGCTGGAACAGCAGAATAAGGACAAGGAGGGCGAGACGAAAACCGCGGAAGAAGGAGCTGAAGAAGTGAAAGCAAATGGATCATCCACGTAAGTTGATTTTATTCATTCAATTTTTAAAATTATTAATAATTTGTTCAACTAACTTGAAGAATGTGTTCTTAACAAACAACAAACGTTTTGCGTACAAAGTTGAATGCAGGACAGTGGATTTTCATTGAAAATCCATTTGTCTCACTAAAGCCCGGTCTACACGCTAGGACTTGTTGTAGGACTTGAGTTGTACAACAAGTCCTAGCGTGTAGACGGCAAAAGTCCTAGGACTTGTAAAACACATACGTGTAGACGCGATGCAATTCATCCATAAGTCCTACAACAAGTCCTAGCGTCTAGACCGGGCTTAAGAGGTGATCTTGTGTTCAATACCTTTCAAACTAATGTAATAAGTTGAATGTTATACAGATGAAATTTTGAGGTTACTATAATTAAAAAGAGTATGACTGATAGGCCTACCATGTAAAGCAAGACGCACCAAATAATAGTCCAATGCACACTGACTGGTGTGCAATGGACTATTTGTTTGTATAGAGTAGACGATCATATGATCCACCTGTCTCCAGTAACCTGAACGTCTACTGGAATCGTGAAACCCAGTCATTACTTTAGGTGGATTCCGAACCACCGGGAATTGGCCCAATATAACGGTCACAGTGGGAGTGGCTGTCATTAGTTTTGCAAAAATCTTTCAATATATACGGTTAAAATGAGCGTTTTCATTACATTATCAAATGATATTTATTATACCAAATACTCCAAGAAAATGTATAAAGCATTGGGGCTTGTTTTACATACACCTAAAAAAAAATCAACAGCCAATTTATTGTAAAGTGGGGTATCTAGTCATTATCTAATATGTGTCCAGGTAAAAACTTATATAATATGGGTTATATTTTAATATCATATCATTAAAATAATATAACTTAATTATATTAGATGTATAGGAAAACAAATCCCGAATATTCAAGGATAATGTTAGGTCCAAGGTCCAATGGAGACCAAATGAAACGAAACAAAACGTTTTGTTTCGACTCAATCATAGAACGTATTCCAAACCGACTGAGACAAACAAAATGTTTTGTCTTATGCAGTGTGCATTGGTCTCACCTACTTCAATGTCCCACTGGTTTGGAGCAAACAACTCTAGTCGAAACGAGACTGTTTTGTTTCATCTGGTGTGCATTGGATTTTAGTAACACTACTTGGGTATCTTTTTCTGTTTCTGATTTTCTCTTTCCTTCTTCTGGTACTACTGCACCATCACACCGTTGTTCTTCATGTAGAATATTTTTGATTTCCGATTATTGTAGGCTATGCCGAATATTTTTCATATGTTTTGATTCCTGATTGAAATTGTATCTAAAGATAATTTTATTTTGTTTGTTTTTGTTTTTAGTGAGAACGAGACAGCAGCCGCAGTTACAGAGGAGGCGAAAGACGCAGAAATGACCGATGCGACTGAAGCTAGCAAAGATGGTACAAATGTAGCTGATAACAGTAATATTGAACCGATAGTTAAAGTAGAAATACCTGCCTGAAGGCAGCAACCTCTCAAGCAATCCCCTAGTTTCCTCATATTGATGTTTTCCAAGTAATTTGTCAGGTTATTTGGCTTTTGTAATGATAATTATTTCCCGTCGGTGTTATCAAATAATGTTGGACGTTGCAATGTTTTTTCTAAAGCTGAATATCAGACTCAGACTTCCTACTGTAATTTATTGAATGGATGTTAAATGTTGAAACTAACTAGTTTAGGAGAATACTCCGGCAGCACTGTCAAGTCACAGGGATATTTATACAAATCGATTATTATTAAGGAGTGCTGTCGGAGTTGTAGATGATTCTCTTGCATTTCACTGATAATAATAAATTAATGTAATGTGTGTTATTAAATGTTAAATGTACACGTTCTATTAGTGTGGAATTAGTCGGATTTTAATATAATTGATTTATTACAAGGGTGCCAGATAGACCCAGAAAAACATCTACTAGAATTTTAGTAGTTCTGTACTAGGTCCGCTAGGTATTCAGTCATTCAGTGGCTCAAGGACCAAAACACTTATATAGTCAACTCAGTAAGAGAATTAAGATGGTGAATCATCATCCCCATGTAAGAATTGAGCTGGACTTTCTCCCAAGAGGCATTCGTGTAATGAATTCGTTTTATTTTGAAAAGACATAATTTCACTGGTTGATTAATTTTTTTCTCAATTTTAACAGAGACGTGACATTATGATAGAGTTTGATAGATTCAGGTTTGATAAGAGTGTAGCAATAATGTTCGCTTTTTACTGTTGTTTAAAACAGTAGCCTTTATTAGTTTTGCTGCTAATATATTACAATATAAACGCGAGAATTATAAATGAATTGAATAAAAGAATGATAAATTCTTAGCATTTTTCATCAGAAGATAAACGGTATTAAAATTCGTGAAAATAACTCTGCCAGTAGTTTACTGAGAATTCTCGTATTTTTCAGATGGTTAGAATGAAGTTTTAAAGACAGCACTTGAAAGATTTATTGAAAGTTCATAAAAGGAGGAAGCTTTCAAATAGAATCTCACAATGATCAGACTCTCACAGTTAGGTTAGGCGTACACCGGTTAGTCAAGACAAGACAAGATTAGTCACGTTTAGTCATAGTAATCCACATAGTTGCTTATGAAGCAGCACACACTGATGCAATGACTAATCGGTGTGTGTTGGTTCATAAGCAACTATGTGAAGTACTGTGACTAAACGTGACTAATCTCGTCTTGTCTTGACTAACCGGTGTACGCCTAGCCTTAGCGATAAACCAATTTGTCTCAAACAGTTGATTCTGTTCAGTAATAATTTAAGTAATTCAAAGTAATTTTCAATATATTCTAATATTATTCTACCTTCATATTTTCTAGTACTGTAATTTATTTGAATTTCCAAAGTTTCTGTAACATCTGGCACCTTTTTTTAATTGAATAACAATCGGTTATTGATTTTTTTTTGTTCAGATACCACCAC
Organism: Laodelphax striatellus; assembly: GCA_017141395.1. NCBI lineage: Eukaryota > Metazoa > Arthropoda > Insecta > Hemiptera > Delphacidae > Laodelphax > Laodelphax striatellus. The sequence goes on along the minus strand of CM029531.1, from coordinate 5,220,430 downwards.
TGACAATCATGTTCATTACGTCATGTTCATGATTTTAAAATACTGTATATCAGTAATAATATACTTATCATCTAGGTAAATCATTGTAGTTGTATTCGATCATGTTCTTTCACCGAACTTGAGATATTATTTAACAGTATTTGTAATATAGTTTTTACATTTGCTATAAAATATAGCACGAAAAGTGATTGATGTATTTATTCTCCATTTTCCTTTCAAAATCTCTTCGAAAATTGTGTTTGTGTCTGATTATCGAACTCAAGTAAAATTATCGCAATAATTGTGGAAAATTGTTGCTCAATAGTTTTGATTGTTTCAAAGTTATTCAACTGAAAACCAGCTGGTAGGCCTTTGCCCACTATGTTTATTGAATTTTGACATTGGAGGAAAAAAACTTGAACTCCTATAAAGATACACTTTTACCAATTTCACCAGTGTGAAGGGATTTTAGATTATCAAACGATTTTAAGAACTTCATGAATATTTACAATTGATGAAAAAATTAATTTAGTTATCTCTTCAGCTATTCAAACGTGTATATTGAATATGCCGTCATAAAGCTTCATCAGAGTTCATCAATGTTTGTGAATTACGGGTTGTTTACAGCTTGAAACCTATTCTAGTTCACCGACAACTTGAATTACAAATACTTTAGGTGGTTGAAACCTCTTGAAAGACTGAGGTAGACGGTTTTTTTATCTGTTTCAATTTTCTGTAATGATGTAATGGATAACTCTACAGTATTTTGATAAATATTAAATCTTCCAATTAGAAGTTTAGAGTATTACTGATCTCTCAATAGAAAGAATATAATCTTTTATTTAAATTGGAAGAATTCAAGCTCAAATTTCTGATTGAGTTGGGTAGGATTATAATTATTCTATGAGCTACCTGTTGAAATACGTTTAATGGGACAATAGCATTCTATCTTGATGAAATTATTTGATAAATAATGAAGGGTTCCTATCACATAATTGATTCAAAAATAGAGTTGGAGTCGTGAACGTGAATTAAGTTTTTCTATTTCCAATGTTTCATGAATTACTTATTACTGAACACATGAGTAAAAAATAACACTGAAAGGTACAGGCATACGAAAAAAATATTCATTAGTAATGAAAACCCTCATTTATAGTTTTGAAGCTTCAATATGCTTGTATTGTTTGCAAATTAAAACTATGAAGTTTGTATTGTGCACTGAGGATTAGTTTCAGAAGACGATGAAATATCAATTTAAAATGAATGCTTAATTATTGATAGTTTTGCGCTTTATTCATAAGTTATCAACTTGTTATTTGAAATGGTTGACAATTACTGGTTACATTTTGTACTATTCATCCAATTAAAGTTCAATTGTACAATTAAAAGTATGTACAATTTATCATATCAAAGTATGTTCATTAAATGTGAAGTAATTGGTCACAAGTGAAGTGCAATTTTGATGTAATAATTTTCTATGCAATTTGTACGTTGTACAATGAAATTTGAGCATTATTTGTTCAGCAGTATTAATGCAAGCTATCAAATGCTCTCTGTCAAGCCTGACAATGAAATTTGGCATTTCAAAAAAGGCTTTCAAGAGACATTTGAAATAAGGAGATAGTACTGCTGTCTGCATCACACTCTCATACTCACACTATCTCTGTTACTCTTCAACAAACGAGTAAGTATCCACTCTTACCTGTTCAATCTATGGAATTATTTTTAATGTTCCTCATTTACTGTGGAATGGTACTGTTGACCAAACTTTTTCCACTTAAATTCAAACTTATTATTTGCTGGTTAATATTTTTGGCCAATAAATCTCTTACAAAACAAAGCTTTATCTCTTTCAATGAATGAATTTGTTTCTATAATTTATTGACTATTTTTTATATATATATTAAAGAATTTCAAAGTTTATCACTTGATTGAAAGAACAACATACCTTCAAACATGGATAAGCATTTTCCATTTTATTTCTCTGTCCATGAAAAGAAAAAAATTATATATAGCTGATAATTTATCATTGGTGTTCAGCATGCTTTATGTAATGTTATTTTAATTTTCGTTCGAATTTATTTTTTATGATAATGTGTTGTATCGAAGAGCTCCTAGGAAAAAGGGAGCATCAATATTATTGTAATGTAAACTAAATAGATGCAGTCAATATCACAATAATATTAGTTTATTCGATGCAATGTAGCTTACTAAATCAAGTCAATATGCTTAAGTTTGGTTGATAAATTGAATTCTTTCAACTTTCGATGTTGAAATAATTTTATTTTAGTTATTTTTCATGTCCTTATAAATAATGTTGAGACTATTTGTTTGCTCTTTTCTATTGTTTTTCTTAATCTAAGAACTAGCTCTTGGACTCTGTAATGAATTGAACCAGAGATAATTGAGTAGTCCTCTTTTTCTGTGGTTGAACTTATTCAATGAAAATGCAATTCTACTAATATTTGTTTAACCTTACAATTTTCGTACCATCAAACTTATTGAAATTATTATAAGTCATGGTGAATGTTGAGTTTTCATACCCAGAATGTATTGTTCTTTTTGAATTCTAGATTTTAATATCAATCAAAATTACATTTCAAGAATACGGTTTGATGTTTGTGATATTGACTTAGTCGATTTAGTTTTCGTTGCTATTCTATCATTTGCATGCTAGTGTTAGAAAACAAGTACGGTACTGCATATATACATTCAGTTGAAATGTTTTAGCTTTAATAATTGATTGATCAACTACTGAGGCACATGCAAATCCAGACATTGTGGTTTCTATACAAAATTAGCAGAGCTTTTTTTGAAATTTAATGCCTTGGTTTAGGCTAACACTCTTTAAACAAGAAAAATGAATGGAAACAAGTGGATCTCCGTTTTTTAATGTTTGATAAGGTTTTATGAAATATCCTGAAAATAAAAAAAATTAATAAACTAAACATCCAAATAATTTGAGAAGATAAACTCAGCCAAATTCACAAGTTTCCTTGAAAAAATCCTCTAACAAAGGTGAAACCTTTGAATATAAAAATTTTGTTTATTCCTTGTTTGATTTTCTATATTTTGTGTTCATTTTTCTTCTTTGTCTATCTTGTTTTTGTTTCTATATTACATTCTATTCTTGTTTTGATAGCAAGTCGAATTTGTAATTCTGGTTTTAAATTAGTTGTTCACACTTCAAGACTTATTGTGAATAATAGTGTATGTTTTAGTGTCCTCTGATATGCCCAAGTATCAATCACTTGGAGGTAACTTTCATCCGAGGCCATCATATTTTTTTAATTAATGGAAAAATATCTGTGAATTATAGGAAAAGTTCTGTGCTGAGGAGGCCTATGAGAGAACTTCGTTCTTATTCCTCTCATTCGTTCCTTACACTCATTTCCTATTCTTGACTTTTCCATATTCGTTTCAAACTTCCATCAACGCTGTCAGTATGTTCTGAAAGAATTAGAAAAACAAGGAAAATTAATTTTATTACCTTATTAGTCATTATGTCATGAATTTAACCTTAGGATACATACTGTCTGAAATATAATGTTTACAAGTAGTCTTGTAGATATAGACGAAAAGTGCTTTATACCAAATAAAAGGCAATGAAAATTGCAAATAGTTTTTGTGAGCAGCAGAAGTGACGTTTCACGTATACCTTAATTTTATATTGTTACAGTTAGCTTATTTTTAATCAGTTTATGTTAATTGTCCACTCACTTCCCATTATAAAATGAAGTGTTGAACTGATAACTGAATGTATGTATGTATGAGCACTGTTAGCCTCAGATATTTTGTAATTACAATTGTTCTAATTGAAGGTTTGCTTGTGAAACAGGATAATTGTTATTGTGGAAGTTGCGATCGTGGTTTTTCGAGCGAAGAAGATTTTGAGACTCATTGCGCCGGACACGTGACGTGTGGCCTTGACGGCTGCACGCTATCAGCTGATCCCAAGGTCATCGACAAACACATCAAGCTCCAGCACAAGTCTGGTCTCTACAAGAGACTCGTCAACGAGAACCCGCACGACATACAGAAGTGGATTGAGCGGGAACTTTAAGTTTTCAATAATTCAATTATATTATAAAGTTGACAGTTGATGGAATGTTTCATCAGAAATCTACATTATCGTATTAATATAAAAAATTTTTTTATTGAATAGTGAATAATATATTTTTCTGTATTCTACAATTATTGAATTGTATTAATTATATTTTTTATATTTTCTATTTAATTGGTGTTTCATAAGAATAAATAGTTTATAAGTCATTAAAGTTTTATTACTGTAAAACAATATTGATAAAACAAACTTGATAAAATTCGCTAACTTACATGTTTATCGACTTACATTGCCATTAAAATGTTCAGAAATTCAACACAGAGGGAGGGAGCACTGTACAGACCTTTCTAAACATTTTAATTGACTTGTATCTTCTTTATTTTTTATTGGCTATTGTCACTGTTATCGACTTGTCTCTTGTTTCTTATTTGAATAGGAGATTTCCCACCAAACAGAATGTCCAGGAGAACAAAGAACGATTTGAGGAAATGGAAAAAAGAGGAGAACGATTGCACAAGGAAAATGACAGATTCGGAAAGAGAAAGAGGGGTAAGTTTATGATGTAAAACAAACCAAAGTTCAAACATGATCTGTCATGCTGTAGATATCTGTTGTTGAATTGATCTTATTGTGCTTGTAAGAATTTCTCAAGTAAAAGTTATCAAATATTTGCCATACTATTCGTGTGTATTTCAAATATTTGTCAGTGGTACTATTCGGGTGATTCAAGACTATTTTATTGGATGTAATTCGATGGGGGTTTTTGTTTAATTTAGGGGGTTCATTGCTTTTTATTGTCATAGAGTTACCATTTATTTTTTATATTAAAGTATAACATACAGCATAGTTTTAGATTTTTACTTATTTCTCAACTAATAGCAGTCATTCTCATTTTTGTAAATTTGTATTTGTTCTATCCTAAATAAATGAATAATTTTATTAATGGAGACAACAGGTAGAATACTATTTTGCCTCCTTCACACAATACAATAGTTTGAAGGAATTCAATCCTGAACTAATTGAATTATTTATGTAGTCGTATGATTTATGTAGTCGTTAGCATATTATTTAAGTAAGACTTGAAGTATGATTTAAGACTTCAGACTCTAAAGAATGATTTCATACAAGTACTTGTATTTAAATGAATACATAAGTTGGATAAATCATTCATTTCTTGAATTTATCGCGAATTCAAATTGTATTTCAATATATTTGGTTGTTATATACTTTAATTGTGTAATTATTCTATAATAGTGTTATTAATTCAATTAAATAATTATAGAATTAATGAAATAATTATTCTCATAATAATGAGTCTATTTCCTAATTTTTTCTAAGTAAGTAGTATTCCAAGGTGATTTGTGAAGATAATTTTTTCAAATTTTATAATTTCAGGGAATGAAACTGGCAATCAACAGGCTAAGGTTCGAAAATTTGAACAGGAAGAGAAAAAGCCGAAACTAAAATATGTTAGAAAAGTTCTCAAAGAAGAGCCTGAACGAGAGTACTCTTGGAGAGGAGAATTGCCTCATTTTGCGGGAACTGGTAAGTAGAATTTTTAAAAAATATATTGAATACAAATATCTTGATGTATTTGAATCTCCACTTCAGTTTTTAGCCTATTCTAATATTCTTCATCCCTTGCTGTATTTTTCGAAGATTCTCAACTCACAGACTTGAAGTTGTGAATTTCATTTCTTGGCCCATCACTATCGAGTAGGATAAGAGATATCAAATAAACCAATATACAGGGTTGGGCAGAGTAATTTACTTAGTTGAGTTGGTAGTTTTGGAGCTGTAGTATTCTAAGTTGATTGTGAAGATAATTTCTTTCTGGGTTACTGTTACTCAACTATTGAATATTAATACTTGAATATAATATTGAATATCAATACTCCCTCCTTGTTTGCTACATAATGCAATTTTTGTCCCTTTTCAGCCCGGTTTCCGTCTATCAAAGACGAAGATATGGATGAAGACGAAGAAGAGGCTACACCTGATGTGAAAAACAAAGTGGAAAATAGTAATTTCAGTGATGATGAATGGAAGGATAGTGGTCCGTTAGAGACTAGCCAAACTTCGGCCACCGCACTACCCACTTCGCTCTTGTCAATCAGTGCCTATAATTCGGGATCGGAATCCGATCAAGAAGAAGGTAAACTTGATCATACATTTCTATCAGAATATTTTTGTAAATATACAGGGTGTTACAGAACTCCCTACCAATATTCTGGGGCATTGTTCCTGGGTAAAGACCATATCTAAATATCATATTTAAATTGTCCAGAAGTCCTTAGTTACTCACACAGCTGCCATTTTGTTTTTTTCACTTATTATTTTTTATCTCAATAAAGGTGAAACATATGGAATTAAAACTCTGCACCAACATTTATGACAACTAGACAAAGCTACAAAAAATTATGACAATTTTTCAAATCCATAAAACAAAATGGCGGCCATTTAAAATTTTGTTTCTTGAATAACTCGGAAACCGTTGATATTACGAAAATTTTACAAGAATAACTTTTTTTAGTAAATTCAATTACAAATCGATTGAAACCTTATTTGTTTCGGGAGTGGAAATTCGTGATAAGTAGTGAATTTGGACTTAATCTTCATCAGGAATATTTATCAAAATTAGAAAGAGAAAATAAGTTTTGGACCTAGTGTCTGTGTTACACTCCATTTATTGATTGTAGTCTCAATGTAAAGCCTTGAAGTAATAAATTGGCATCGTCAAAAATTCAACTAGATGTTACCAGTATAACTTATAACGATAATTGAAGAAAAAACTGAAAAATAAAATATTATAATATTGTATTAATACTACAGTGTCTTGTTTCAATAGTCTTCTGTAGTAACTTTACAATAATACACTACATTGAATAACAGTAACTTCATTTTTTTTCATTTCTCTCGTTTTGTAATACAGTACTGTATTTTTGTTTAATTTCAGATGAATCAGTTACCAAACCTGTTGAATTAGTTACTAAATCTGCGGAATCTGTTACCGAACCTGTGGAATCAGTTACCAAATCTGTAGAAAACACTTCGAAAACAGAAGAAAGTTGCGGTACTGATCGACCAGAACCACAGAAATTCAATTTCACAATTGAAACGAATGATGACGACGATGATGATGATGAACCTCCCGAGGAAGTAAAAATTCAGAAGAGGCCTGTTAGTGTGGTAGAGAATTTATCGTTGAATAAAAATGATGAAGTGGTAATCAAAAGCAATGGAAAGGATGAACACAAAGAGGAAGTGAGTGTAAACGGCAATGAAAATGTTGATGGAGAATGTGATAAACCGAAAGAAAAACTGAAAAGAGGAAAGAATCTTAGGAACCCCGTTCAGAAACCCGTGCCTAGAGTTCACACTCAATCGAGACGAAGACTGACACTTCTTGAGAGGGTAAGTTGAGTGTTTGAATTTTTTCAAACTTGGAATAATATCTTCAATTTTGTTCTCCATTACGAACTGCGATACTGTAACTGTTTTTCACAGAATAGTGAAAAAAGTTGCCTTTGCGCTCCATAGTATAATTTTCTCTCTTTTTCATTGATGCTCTAGCTGTTAATAATCAACCAAAAATCACAAATAGGACATCATTTTCAAGCTTAAAAATAGAAGTATGCTACGTGTGTTGTGTATAAAATATATTCGTATCTGTTAACAACCAGAAATATTTTTAGAAAAAATGATTTATTGTGCATGAACAATTGAATTTTCTTTTATTTGGAATGTTATTAATGTTAATGGAATGTTATAAATAAAAGAAAGTTCTTGATTAAATAATATTGATTCCATAGAGCTTGTAGCCCACTTCAAGTAGAGCATTTCGGTGAAAAGAAAAATTCTATATCTTTATTAATCACCAAGATACATGCAATACCGTGAATCTCTACAAATTTTGGCCGCCATCTTGGTTTATTCATGGTGGCAAGTATTTTTGAGTTGGCCACCATTGATATTCTGATTCAGCAAGTCCTAAGGAAGAGATTGATAACATTTCCATGTCTGTATCATCAAGGAGCAACAAATAATTTTATAATTCTTGCTTATGACTTTATAAGTGTTGAGAAAGTGTCTGCATCCCGTCCAAGCCTTTATTCCAAATGGGCTTGTGTCAACAATAGTGGACGAACAGCCTGAATGGACATCATTTCAAAGCCAAAGAATAGTTCTTTAACTTGTAGATTTAACATTTTTCTCTATCTGTTGCACAAACGCCTCATAGAGAAAAATGTACAAAACTTGTAGAGAATTTTATTGTGAACATATTTTGATGCAAAGAAAACTCAGATATCTTCAATATTGATCAAATTGCAGGCGATCTAATAAATTATTACGGCCATCTTGTTTTTGAGAGTTTGCGTACGCGGCTGACTGGCCACCATGAATTTTCTCATTATACTAGTCCTAATGAATATATAGTAGATTCCAGAGCTCAATAAAATATTGTCCCACGGAAGGCCTTTTTTTGGTACTATTATTATAATGTTGATACATGAATATATATTTTGAATTTCAATGAACTTGAGTATTGAAATTACCTTTTTTTCTTTCAGCTTCTTGGACCAGAGATTCGCCACGAAAGAAATGTTATTCTGCAATGTGTTCGTTATGTAGTTGAGAATAACTTTCTTGAAAATTAATTGAGAAAATGACAGAGCAATGGATGAGATCTCTATTAACGAAAATACAGGTTTGATTTTCATTGATTTGAATCACTGTTTGTTGAGCTTACCAGACAAATTAATGTAAAACAGAAAATATTGAATTTACGTTTTCACATATTGCTGTTGTGTAAAGCTAGTTTTTTTCAAATTCATTTATGGTTCTTTGTAAAGTTATTATTTTGTCCTCCATTTCTTTGTAATACAATACACTCCAGTTTGAGTTGTGTAAAGCTAGCTTTATTTTCAAGTTCATTTATAGTTCTTTGTATAAAGTTATTATTTTGTCCTCAATTTCTTTGTAATTCTCGTCATCGTGATACACTCCAGTTTGAGTTTTATTGCCTCCACATCTTTTCGCAGTCTTACAATTTCCTCGAAAATTAGCTCTTTCATTGATTTGCGGCTGATTGATGATCATTTTCGCATTTTTTTTTATTCGAAGTTATTTACCTTAAATATGTGAAGTCGGATTTTTTCAACGGTTTTCTAATAAAGTAATGATAACGTCAAGTACAAGCAGTATTTTTATTATTCCCTAGTTCTTGAAGTTCGTATTTTTTTAATTGAGGAAGAAAGAAATAATTTGACAATTTGTTTGTATATGATCAAAAATTTTCCATCAAATAGAAAAGCTTGAATTGAACTGCCGACTTATTCAGTTACTTGAACTGTTACTCACTCACTGCACATTCTAATCTAGCCATCCATGATATACAGGATAAATACAAGTCTTGTACAAGTACGGTCTGAACAACTAGTCCTGTACAAGTCTTGTGTATGAGTAGCTTATACAAGTCAGCAGTTTAATTCAAGCTTTTTCCAATTGGATCATGTGCAAACGGCTTCACATGTTACAGCTCACATCTAATGTGATTGTGAGCGATTCAAGCTTCTAATTTTATTTTCTTGATATCGATCTCAATAATAATAATTATCGTGCATGGTTTGATGAATATTAAGATGAAAGGAAATAAGATATTGCAACTATTCAATTGCTTTTAAATCATAATAATTATATAGCAATTATTATTGCTATCGCACAAGCCTAGAGCTCATGTGGGCATCACCCTCAAAAAACGAATTAGGATTTTCGTTCAATTAATTATTATAGTTTGATGAATATTACTAGATACACGGTTTTTTCTTCTTCGCCATGAATACTGTAGTATACGGTATTTTTGTCTTTCACTTTTCGAACAACGTTTTACAGTTTAGGCTCTAGAATTTATTGATAATTTTCTTTTATATTATAGACTATCTCCTACATATAGAATGTATCTTATTCAAAAATTAATTACAGGAGCCTGTTCCATTTTAATATAGATGTCTTGTAATAAAGGGAAAAGACGTACACTCACTAGACTTGTACATTCGTAGTACGCTGCGCTACTCATGTCTGGAGTGTGTACGCTTTTTTATGTTTTAGAGGACATCTAAATCTTATGGAACAGGCCGTATACGGTTTGTAAATATAGGACATCTTAATCTTATGAAACAGGCCGTATACGGTTTTTAAAACACAGGCGTCTGATATTGTGAAACGTTCTCTCAAATGGTTCAACAACAGGATAGTAACAAAACTTTCAACAATAGAAATATTCAATTTCTTTATTAACTATACCTACATTAAAAAAATAAAATAATCTTATTGATTAACAATGTTGAGTACAGTACTGTACTTTTAAAGGCAGCAATAGAATACAATGGTATCAAACTAGTAAGTTTAAAAATCCTCCAACATCTTATTGTCTCCAGTGCTCAGTGGTATTTACAGTGGCGATTCTTTGAATTGTTATCATGATATGATTTTAGTTGCCCATCAGGATCCTCCCGTATCTCATCATTCATACACCTCGTGGATGTAGCCGAGCTCTTTCATTTCTGAAATGAACAACAAATCTTGATGGATATTCATTTCTAAATTTAAAAATACAGAGTGTTTCAAAATGGACTTGAAAACTTTGAAAATGCATTTGTTTTTGAAAAAATATATAGAACTTGATTAAATGTTTTTTAAAGGAAAACACATCAAGTTTTGATTATTATATTATGGAAGTGCTCTGTGATTGGTCCAACGTCATCGACGGAAATGCAGAGAAATTGACGCCTGCGTCAATAATATGGGTCTTATAATTTTTTATGTTTTATTGAGCACCCTGTTTCTTGAAATAGTTATGCCAATCATAAACTGTATGCCTACTATGAGCATCATTTGCCGTACTTGTTACAAAAATGACGTTGACCGGTTGTTGCCGACTTCGATTCTTCAGGCCAGGTAGCACGCTAGAGTTCAGTGAAGACAGTCAAATTTAACGTAATTGCCGTTAGCACTTGCTGCGGCGCGATTCCTCACTTCCATAATATGCTAGTCAAATCTTGTGTTTTCCTTTAACGAAATTACAAATCCAGTTCTATATCTTGAAAAAACAATTACAAGCATTTTCAAAGTTATAATGTCCTTTTTGAAACACCCAGTATATTATAGTATACGATGAAAAAAAAACAATAAATGACAGGTCGGTAATTCGGGTAGCAACCCAACGCAAGCCACAGGTATAGCAGGATTCTTTTAAATTGTCAGAAAACAACTGATTGATGTACGCTCGTTTACTAACGTTGAATCAGCTGTTTTCTGACAAGTTAAAAGAATCCTGCTATACTAGAATATACACACGGTAGGGTCTTAGTAGGATGAGAGAGATTAGTAGGATGCATAGAGCATAGTAGACTGATGTAGTGTTTGGTCATCGATAGTAATATCGACCCAAAACATCGAAGGAAAAAATATCAATGACTTTCCATCGATGTCAAAAATATCGGGCCAAAAACATCGATATTTGCGATATATCGATATTCGATACCAAACACTACTGTAGACTGATGCAAACTAAGGAAGCTCTGAACTGAATCCAGATACTATGTTCAACAGTCACTTGTCTACTCGGTTCCGGGGGCCGTGACGCCTCTTTCAAACCTAGGCTGCGATCTGCGCGTGACCCTACCGTGTATCCTAGTATCCGTGGGTCAAGCTATTCCTCACGACGAACCTCAAGAGTTAAATTTTTAATTACTATCCTATTTGTATCGAGATTTGATTTAGTTGTAGAATATTGTATTTACCTCGAACAATTTCTGGATTTCGACTGAGCGTTCTAAACCAGTCCTTGTAGCAGTAGTCGGGTCGGATTCCTCCATAGATTTCTGGAAGGTATTTGGGATCAATGTGGTTGTGCAATGACTCCATATCATGTCCATGAAAGAACATCTGTAAAGAAAAATTAGGTACTTTGTGATTATTCAATAATAAAAAATCATATATTAAACATGATAAAAAAGTTATAATATGTATCCATTTCAAGAACTGAACGCTTATGTGTGAAATACACGCATGAGAATGAAAACTCAGAAATTATCCGTGGGTAATAACAAGAGCGAATGACAATAGTTTTCTTTAGAGTGGAACCTGAGACAATTAGAATACTTATAGTTTATACTTATACGTAATAGTTTCCTATCGTCTTTGTATCTATGTATACAGTAACTATTTTATTTTATTTTTTAATATTGATTTGTCCTCAATCGACTGTGCCCTTATAAATTTGTAACATTCCTCTAAAAGTACATTTCAGTTTACATTCAAAAATGAAAATCTACATTCAATAAGCAAAAACTTATAAAAACCAAGTGGAAATCTAATAATGACAAGTGGATGAGAACGTTGAAAACATTTTGAGATTTGTTCCCAATCTGCAAAAGATAGCCTAATATCAGAAAACTTTGCTGGATTATTTTGCATTCATTATTATTTTCTGATATTATTTTTCATTTATATGATTACATTTTTTTCAACTTTATCAAAGCTTAAGTAATAGTAGACCACGTGTAGTACAATACCCTACATTGTTTTTGCCTTGTTCAAAGGTATCAATGACTCTTTAACAAGTTATGATGCAAAACGGTCAATGTACCTATACCGACTTGTTACCAAAGAAAGCAGCGTCACACTGTAACTTGCTGGCTGTTTCATTCAGTATCAACCAAACTGGATACAGAAAGCTTTCATGCATGAGATGTATTTAGCTGGTTCAAGGATACAGAAACCGGTTCAACTACAGTCAGGGACACGCAACTCAATTCATTCAATGTACAAATGTCAGTAATGTCAAATCAACTTTACAGCATACCGTAGGCTACTTACCCACCAATACTATATTTGCTCATTGCTGTACAGGTACAGCTTACTAATCTGTTTGTGATTAATAAATAATAATATTATAATAAATTATTTTCCATCTGCCACAAACAATGCTTACAAAAATGATGAAAGATATTTTATATAAAATGTATTAACATATTACTAATGCTGATTAAATGAATAATTCATTTATCAATATTAAATTAAATCAACTTAAATCATTTATCATCATTTATTAATATCACTAACATCTAATAATTATATGCATCAATGCATGCAGTTGACAATAAATAGTATCATGCAAGGATAAACTTCCCTGGACGCATATAGAGTTGCTGAAGACCCAAATAACTCGGTTAAGCAATAAATGTAACAAAACCTCGTATTGTTTAAAACGGGCTTTATTGATAAAGGCTACACTTGAGAATTGTGTCGTGTTAGTGTTAAAAATACACGTAATTATTTTAAAATAAATATTGCTAGGAGTTGAATAGACAACTATATTGTAAAAAATGGTTCAACTATCAATTCTTCAGACCTTTTATAATTTGTATAAAGTGCTGATCTGTTGTGTACGCAGCATATTATTCCTGGGAAAAAGGTAACTATAAATTTGTGTGTAAGATTTCCATTCCTGCTTCTGAATTAGAATTGATGGACTAAAGTTTAGTCCACTAAACTAATTACTATACTTGAATAGATGTAACTTCCGTATCAGAAACATTTTATTCCCTATCTTATATAGGCTTTGTGCTACGCCGAGTCGGAAGTTACATCAAAAATAGAGTATAATAGGTAATAAATAAATTGTATCAACTTACAATTTCTCTATATCTCTTTCCTAGCAGTGGCTTGAATACCCTGAAGATCATGTCGAAGATACGTGATTCATTCACTATATGAATAGCAGCAGTCTTCATTGGGAAACTAGTCTGTAGAATGAAAACCAACAAAAAATTAAATATCTAAATACAGTGATAATTAAAATAATTATTATGATATTAATCGAGTATCATAGCATCACTCATAAACTTACAAATAAATGGTAATAAAAGGTCTCGAAGACGAGATAATTACTGACACACACTATTACTAAACAAACTATTTTTTGATAGTTAAATTCAATCAATTACAAAAGTAAATGTAAGTCTATAAACGTGTTTCACTAAAGTTGATTATCATCATTAATTGATTCTGAAATTGATTGGAGAAAATTAAAGTTCCCGTTTTGGTTTAAAAAATACCATAAATTGTTGCAAACAATACCCTTTTGTATTCAAAAATAGAATTGAAATTTGTAATTGATAATAGAAAAAAAATGTCGAAGGAACTAGGAAAAGACCTAGGAAGAAATAGTGGGAAAAGGCGAAGAAAAAGAAGAAGAATAAAAAAAAAATGATTTTTTGTTCCATGAAATGGAGATCAGAGATCAACACTATGAAAATACAGTAATTATAACTGTATTTAATAAAATTAATATTACCGGTGTGTAACTATGTAAATAATTCATATCTCAAGTGAAACTATATAAAAAGGAAAATTTGTTTCTATGCATTGGTAGTTCTAGTACTTGGCTGATAGACTGTAGTTATTTTCTGTGAACTTTGCCACTGCACTTTTTATTGTACAAAGTGGAAAATAAAGTCTACAGAAAATATCTATCCATAGTCAGATCTTCATAACTTATTACTAACGCACAAGTCTAGTGTAGGACTCATGTGTGAACCATCAACAGCAAAAATACTGAATTAAAAGACTTGAAAGATTTAAAATTGAAATTCAAAGAGTTGAACGTCAAGTCTTATTTTCAGTATGGATAACGACCGAAAATCACACCTTCACAACTACACAGAAAGTTCCAACAAAAATAATAGAATGGACAAGTTACTCAACTTCTTTCACGAGAAATAAATTATTTAAAAAAATGAACTCACCACCATGAGTTCAATGACCTTTGAGGCAACAGTTGGCGTTATTTGCCAGGCGTGGTTGAGGGTGAGACCCGCCAGATCCCATATGACGACTCCGCCCAGTATCTGAGCTCGCGGCTCCAACATTCCCAGTTCGAGAATCGCCAGCGACGCTTTGAACAGCTCGTCTATGTGGTAATCGCTCGGCTTCCATTTGCCTGCAAATCGAAATAATCCTTATTGATCAATGACATTGATGTACAAGTTACGATAATCCTTATTGATCAATGACATTGATGTACCATACCCTGTTCATCGAGAGTTGACAGAAAGGCTCCTCCTATCGGCACGGTCAGGCCAATTCACAAGCGGTCCTAGCGCTATTCTATACTGCTATACTAGGATAGGAATGTTTGTGTAAGGGATGACAGTGACCTGAAAACTGTCACTCTTCCGACGATGACCTTGCTCTGTATTGGCCCAACGCTCTGTCCCGTTAGTTTTTAGGAGCAGGAGCCTTTCTGTCAACTCTCGATGAACAGGGTATAGTTACGATTACGTTATGATGTACATCGAATATTAGTTTATTATTATGTACAACGATTACTTTACAAAATGATTGGCATAAATGCTAAATCAAATCAGGGACCTGTTTTTAATTGTTTTGGAGCTTTCTCAATGGTTTTGGGTACTCATGAGAACAAAATAATTGTTTCCACTGTTCCACCTATGCTGGGAGTGGCTTAGAATTTATGAAGGTTTTGGTTTTATCTCTAAATAGTCAAATAGGAAAGTTGAAAAAATTGAGGGGGACCTGGTGTCCCCCTGATGGGAAAATTTCATAGTTTTGGAGTTTTCTCAATAATTTTAGGTACTTATGAAAACAAAATAGTTGTTTCCACTGATTCACCTATGCTGGGAGTGGCTTGGAATTTATGTCAGTGGGTAAGTCCTAGTCAGACTTGGACTAGGACTAAGAATAAGAATAGGACTTGGACTAGGACTACGATTGGGATTAGGACTAGGACTAGGACTAGTCCTATTCTTATTCTTAGTCCTAGTCCTAGTCCTATTCTTATTCTTAATCCTAGTCCTAGTCCTTAGTCCTAAAACATTTTAAAATGATTTCAATGCTGCTTGGGCAGTAGCACTGTGAACTGAACATTGTAAAAAGAGCTGTATAATGTATTGTAATGATAAATTTTTGAGTTGTAGTTATTTTCAAATCAATAAGGTGTGTCAGCCAAATCATGCAGCTTATCACGCTCATCAGCTAAATTTAAATAAATTAAATTGGGTATTATTTGATTGAAATTATAAAGATTTAAATTGAATCAATAGACTATTGAATTTTTATTTAGGTTTATCATTTTTATTCATAGAGAACATCATGATCCATCCTTGAAACTGTAAAAGCTATAAAACTATAAATGCGAAATCGGGTCCGGCAGCTAGATAAGAATAGTTTATGATTCACGTACGAGATTAAAAAACGAATTTTTCGAATTGTTTACTCACTACAAAATAATCTATATAAACTCACCTAATTTGTAGATCATGATGCGCCTTCCATTCTGCTCTCGGTATGGTAAAACACCAACAACGTCGGCATCTCCCAGAAAGCCCAGATCCAGAGGATTCACATTCTCGTAGAAGTGTGGATTGTTTTCTCGGAAAATTCCATAATTTACCAACTGGAAGATTGAGAAAGTTTTGTTAGAGTAACATTGCGACTTTTGTACATTCCTTCACATATAGGTAACTTTAATAATAATACAGAAATTATTAGTCAATGTTTAATTCATTGTTCGTTGTGAATTTATTATTAAGCTATTATAATATATTGGCTACCGGTAGTTAGTTTTTAAGTCTACTATTTACAATCATACGACTAAATTATCAACTTATCTTCTCTGTAGATTGGAAGAGGATGCTTCTTTTGTATCTGTATAATCTATACATTTTAGTTTTTAAAATTATGACATTAGAAGAGAATAGGGCTCAATTCAGATGTAAAATTCATTCACAAAATGAAAGTTTGTTGCATTGCAAGCGCTTACCTACTAACAATAGCTTGCATTGAATCAGCTGTGCATAGATTGTATACTGTATCAAGTGAGTGCGTTCACAGACAGCTGTAACAAGCGCTTGTAACTTGTAACCAGCATTCTGGTTACTACAATATGCTTATTATAGTAAGATAGTGCGACAGTAATTATTATTCATTCCGTTTTGCATTGGAAATCGTAGAAAGCGCAAGCTTTATTCAACAATAGCGAATTAACACTCACAATAAGTTTTGGTTTTTTAATGTATATAACCTACTGTAATCAGTAATGAATGTAATAGGAATGCTATAACTTATTCGGCTAATGTATAAATTAATCAGTAAATGGATATATAAGTTGATAGGGATTGTATACAGGTATTGTACAAAGGGCTCAACTCTAGTTGAAGGCGATGCAATTTTTGCAAGTGGTACAAGGATTTCAGACTCATTGTACTTATGAAGATTTAGAGGTTGGCTGTTGTGATTGCATCATCAACAGCACTAATCAGTGGATGGGCGCAAGTGAAATTTTTTATCACTCTGCGCTGCTTGCTGACTGACCAGCAATGCCGCTGAAGAAACAAAAGTCATCGCACTGCTGCCATAAATGATAATAATCTCTACAGAGTTTCCTTGTTCGTCGTTTTAGAGACGACGAGATAACGTCTGGCTGCAATTACTGCCGCGTTTTAATGTTATCTCATCATTCGCGTATATACGGTACGCCACACCAACACACGCGGTTTGCTGGGTGATTGCAAGGACATGACTGGAGAAAACGAGTAGAGAAGAGACGAACTACGATGAAGACGAGTTGGTGATGAGAAGAAAAAGGAGAGGAAGGAAAAGGATTATGCAAGGACATGACTGGAGAAAATGAATGTAGAAAAACTACGATGAAGACAAATAACTAGAAAAGGAAAAGAAGGAGAGGAAGGTTTGATGAGAAGAATGGAGGAAGAGAACGAGAAGGAAAATAGAAAGAAAGAGAACGTAGGTGGAAGAAGAAGAAGAAGAAGAAGAAGAAGAAGAAAGAAGAAGAAGAAGAAGAAGAAGAAAGAAGAAGAGAAGAAGAAGAAGAGAAGAAGGAAGAAGAAGAAGAAGAAGAAGAAGAAGAAAGAAGAAGAAGAAGAAGAAGGAAGAAGAAGAAGAAGAAGAAGAAAGAAGAAGAAGGAGAAGAAGTAGGAAGAAGAAGAATTTAAAAAGCAGGAAGGTGAACAAGAAATGAGTTTAAAGAACTGAGGAGGAGAAGAAAATGGAATTTTATCAATTCAATTGGTAGACTATCAATTTTAGCGGTGCGCAGGAAAAACTTTTATATTTTATTTATTATTACATCATAAAATACCGGTATTAATATATTATAATCATTAATTAATTATAATAAATATTTAAAATGTATTATTTATGCTCGAGGGACAAAAATTAAAAAACAAATATTTTTCAAAATAAACATGAAATAGCTTGAATTAACATGAAATGGTTAAGTACTTGACGCACTAAACAAAATTTCATTTCCAGCTTCATAACAAATAAATGAAGTCAAAGAATATGAAACGGTCAGATTTTCCCTCAAAACTCCAATACCTTGAATAAAATTGGTACAGTATTCATAAACTAGATATTACTACGTTCAAACGTGGCAAATTATGATTTGGATGTTTAGTGGTAGGTTATGTGTAGGTAAAAAAGAAGAAGTAGAAGAAAAAGAAGGAGGAAAAGAAGGAGAGCAAGAAGAAAAGTAAGACTAAGAACAAAAAAAAGTAGTCGAAGAAAATGATGAGACTCGTAAATGCGGAGGAGTAGGCGAGGGGGAAAAGTGGACATTAGAATCTAGAATCGTAGAATGTCCTCCTCTGTAGTAGTGATAGTGAAAGTAAGTCTGATGAGATTCAGCGGTTCGTTATTCTTTCGAACTTATATCTATGTTTTAGAGAAAAGTGATGTAGGCAACTATATAACTTGAATGCGGCAGGATGACTGGTCTAAAAAGAAAGTACCTTATTCTAGTCCCGGGTAACGTATTTTAAGCGTAATTTCAGCATTACGTAACTTTTACAACAATGGGTTCGACAGGACGAGAGAAAAAACACAAAGTCATAAAACTACAGTGTGATGAAAAACTTTACACCGACCTCACTACTGCTTGCAAAATGTGGCATTTCCTCCGTACTGTCACAGATTACAATCAATTACTTATTATTCATACGGAGTTGCGTGCTCTCGAATACAATGGACAATCTAGTTCCGATTTATGAACTAGTGGTGTCATAATTTCGAATTACAGCAAAACAAATAAATCTTTATCGTAATCTTTGTCAATGAAACCAATTTCACTTTTTAATGTACGCGTACGGAAGTCGGTAGGCCTACTCTTCGCGATGACAAAACCTTTTATATAGATTTTGTTCCAAAAATACACACATCAGTGGAAGTTGAAATACAATTCTAGTATAATTGGAAATTTTAATCTATTGCTCTAATTATGCTTAGCAAGACTAGAAAATTATTAGTATTGAAAATTGAACAATCATTTCGCGTTTGTACGCGATCAAATACTTCATCAAGTTCCTTGCATTAAACAACTGTGAGGTATACTAAACAAGTATGAGTTTGCTGTGTGTTATAATGAGTTTGGGTAACTTATAAGTGAGCTGTTTTCAAGGCTATTGTATAGAATGGAATCTGACAGAAAATTTGTGAAAATCGCTTCTAGGACATTAAATATTAATACCGAAATAAATAAATTAAGAAAATCATATTTGAAAAAATTCTAGATGCAAAATGAAAAAATAAATGAGCTATATACTTAGGCACAAACTATGCTATCATGTATACGTATAGCCTAGTAATAACATTGACAAGAATCAACACTGTACTTGAAGAAGAAGAAGAAGAAGAAGAAGAAGAAGAAGAAGAAGAAAACTGATTTAATACAAGAAGAGAAGAGAAGAAAAAAGAAGTAGGTGTTACTTCAGTTGTAAATTTGTAATTAACTGTTCTCCAAGTGTACAATATTATTCTCTCTAGTAAAAAACAAAACACGAGATAGAATAAGCTTAAGCAATAAGGAAATGGATGCTTGCATTCTTTGCTGCAACTTTACTTTCTATTATTAATTACTACAATGGTTTCTGGACTCTTATTATTCACCAATATGAAACCCAATTGATATGAAAAATCGAAATTAAAATTATTGTTAGATAGAAAAACTCCATTGAAATCTCCTATTTTGTTTTTCATTCGATGAAATTTTATAGATCCTTCAATACCTATAGGATATGTTTCATAAAAATTTAGAAGTCCTGTAGAACAGAGAAAGGTTGACAGAAACGCAG
Source organism: Laodelphax striatellus (assembly GCA_017141395.1). Taxonomy (NCBI): domain Eukaryota; kingdom Metazoa; phylum Arthropoda; class Insecta; order Hemiptera; family Delphacidae; genus Laodelphax; species Laodelphax striatellus. The sequence continues at coordinate 5,200,213 of CM029531.1, read as the reverse complement.
AATGATAGTACGGAATACCTTCTTTGAGCGTGATGTCCACATGAGCTCTAGGCTTGTGCGTGGGTAATGGAAACTCAACACCGTCTATAGCCTACTCCACTTGAAGCACCCGCATTCTAGCGGATTAAAGAACCCGTGTTCTAGAACACGATATTGAAGAATGCCCTCTTCACAAGTAACATGAATGACTTTACACACATTGGAAACAGCCAATTTTAGTTGCTTATATAATTTCGTCCTAATTTGTAGTAGATTTAAGCCAATTTTTTTCTTTTTCTCTTAGATCTCGGGGGAGGGGGAATCGCCCTCCCCTTGGATACGCCACTGCTAGGGCTTGTCGAGCGTGTAGTAGGCCTACTCATGCAAATCCCTGAAACAAGTTAAGAAGCTACAATACCTATCAAGAGTACTCGCACTCAAGCAGCTTCGTAATAGCTCTACAAAGAGTTTGGCAACGCATGTTGTGATACAAATTTGTTGCAATGGGAACTTGTTTCATGTAATTCATGAAATCAAAAGCGATCCGGATGGGATTTCGACAAGAATCTTGTTTTATTCAACAATCCAATCATAATGCGAATTTGAACTCCTCTGAAACTCTCATCAAGATTAGATCAGTTTTGCAATGTATGCTGAGAGTAATAAACGCTTGCTTGGCTTGGAATAAATGACGAAATAAGAAGCTCACACTATACTGGACCAGCAGCAGCATGTGTAATGTAGCAAGATGTCTTGCTCAACGCTTTGCCATTTAGCAAATGCATTTCCACAGTACTATGCTCATACTATGTCCTGACATGCGTTGGATGTACAGTATTAGATACAGTAGTAGGGAAGAGTTTTGCTCAGATAAAGCAGAGAGTCCCGTTACTGAGAATAATTATTCTGGAGATGGTTGTACTTGAAAATGTTAATGAAAATAATTACGGAAACGCTCCGTTACCGAAATGAGAATGATGGGGGATTTAACTTTCTCCTTCAAAATTATTCTCCTCCTTGGTTTAAACTAAACCGCGAGAATGGGGAAGACTGAGTCGAAATTGACAAAGCAAAACAACATGAGAAAATCATTGTTTAAATCCAGTTTAAAATTAAATGAATTCCTTTATAATGGAACTTATGCCCGGTTTCTCAATCGTTCAATGAACAGTTTATGGATGCAATAGCAGTATTGAATCAATAACCATGTGTTTTCAAATGAAAAAAAAAATTGATTCAATAGTTTATTCAACAACTGAGAAACCGGGCATTATACTGTTGGGAAAAAATATTGTAGAAATACTACAATAATTATTCATAACTCATTAATTAATTATTATTGTTCGACCTAGCCTTTTGATTATTTTATTTTATTATGATAAAAATTCAGAGTTAGGCCTACTTGGATAGTTTTTACTTTTATTTCGATACAAATTCAGAGTTATTTGGGTAGTTTTAGAGAATAATGGAGGCGAGAATTACTCACCAGTCTATAAGCCGATTCCACTTTAAAGCTACGAGATCTAAGAAACCTTAATAAATAAGCGTCGTCCATACGAATCGGGGTGACATCTCCACGTTCTGTAAACAGAAAAATCAAATTCTGAAAACTTTTCAAACTATGATGACAGAATAAATAATTGACATAAAGCAACATCTACTAAAATCTTCCATTTTTATTTATAAACAATGTTAGCAACTTTTTCTCTTGGTGAAGAAATCTCTAATTTTTTGCTGTAGTTAAAGATAAGTGCAGTAGCTATTGAAGTGATAGTAAAATTTTAAGACATTATTCTAGCAACGTTTACCTTCAATTCCACACGTTTCTAACTTTAAAAATTGTATCGTTCGGAACATTTAGGTTTAGGCTACCCGTACCTACAAATTAGTTTTTATGTAGCTACAAATTAGTAGCTTTTGAACAGCTCTAAACTTCATGTTCACTGACATTCCGCGGTGTCAGATGCACCGGAAACCAGCTATCACACAGAACGTGCCGAGAAAATCATGGAAATTGAAAGTTGGGAAAAGTTAACATTTTTATTCCAATATCATAATTAAATATCTTAGCTATGTGTAGTACCGTCATCAGTAGTGTACTTAGATTTAATTGAATTAATTTGAATAAGAGAGCCAAAGGAGGACTATTCTTGTAAAAAGTGCTTAATAATTTAGGTTAGAAAAAAGTTGCTCATTAGTCTCAAGACTAGATAGCAATCTATCTTTGAAGAAAAAAAATATATATATATCTTGAAAACTATTAACCGTAGAAAACTCGTTAATATCTCAAATTAATGATAATTTTATTTTCTTTGATATAGTACAGAATTCATATGAAATTTCACGAAATTCATTCACAAAAATATGAGCTTTCAGATGAGACAATTATTTCTATTTGCTCCACTTTGATTGCTCAGTTATTTTCTTTGTGTGCTTTCAAATGTCAATTTATTTATTTATTTATTTCAATTTTACAATTTCCACTGGGTCTGGTAAGACCCTTAGTGGAACAAAAACAAAAATAGTACTGTACAGTAATAGACAATATTTTAAACTAATATTAAATATTAAAACTAAATTACAATAAGTACAAAACAGCATATAAAAGTTTACAATACAATGAAAAATAGAAAAACAAAAGATGGGCGATAAAATTAGAGTATAATGAAAAATAAAATAATAATAAAAAAAAAAGTCATGCAGTTCTATTTCATATTGATGTCATCAAGTAGAAGCACAACTCCTCACTCAACCCCTACACGGCCACAGTTCCAACTCCAGCTACATGTGATACCCAGCTGCAAGAATTAGGCGCCGGTGCACTCTCTTACGGAATAGGGATAAGGATGGGGAGAGGACGACATCAAGTGGCAGAGCATTCCATTCACGCGAAGCTGTCACGCAAAATGAAGCCCCGAATATCGCAGTCCGGTGTTGAGGTATCTGAAGAAAGAAACGATGTGACCGAGTGTCTCTGTCGTGAACATCTCTGAGAAGTACTAGTCTCTCTCTCAAATATTCCGGACCAGTACCTCTCACAATCAAATGTCAATGCTTCGGAGTAGAAAAAGTCCTCCATTATTCCACTAAAACGTAGCCAATCAGAAAACACTGGTCGTACCGGCTCAAAACTCTTCTCGCAACACCATTGGTCGTCCTGTAAGCCACGCCTCCAGCCAATCACAAGCAAGCAATTCAGAACGAATTGTTGTTCAGTTGATTCTTTAATTCACTCACAGATAGCGTTAGTTATTCTTCGATAGCAGCTGGAAACTGTTCTCGCTATACGATTGGTCGTCAGATAGGCCACGCCTCTAGCCAATCGCAAGCAAGCAACGCGAAACGAATTTCCCATGTAATGCTACTCCCCTATTTCGCCAATAAATGGCGTTCGTTATCTTTTCATATTCTTCAGAGACATGAAAGTTGAAGTATGAAACTTCATATTCTGATTAGATGACGAAAAGAAGGTGGTGGATATGAATTATTATATAATTAATTTTCATGGATAATACATATTTAATTAATAGACATGGATTATTTATGAGATTTGTTTAGCAGCGTCAGTTGTTTAGACGCTATAAATTCGCATAAATCTGATGTTTATGGGAATTTGACGGATATGGACAAGGAATGTTATCTACAAGATGAAATTGAATGGGAAAGAAATTAATAGAGCTTTAACAATAAATAAAATAAAATAAAATAGATGAACAATTTAGTAGAATGTACTATGTGGGATTATATTAATCTTATGTTATAGGATTAAACAAATAGAATGTGTGTACGAAATAAGTGAATTGTGAATTTGATTACAGTATTCAAAGCTTCAGTCAATCTACCGACAACGACCGATACGAAACGGGCCCGACATGGACCAACAAGGTTTCTTTGAATGTGCGTATTCATATCGATCAGCAAATCGACATTATGTAAAAAAATTACGTAAATAATGAAAAGAAAATTAATATGGAGTATGAAGTAATGTGGTATATCAAATAGATAAAATTGAAGGAATAAGTTGTTGAGGTAGTTAATTTAGCTCACCGTAAACCATGTCTCTGAGCTCCTGAATGGCTCTGACTTTATTTTCGGGCGTTTCGTGCAGTTTTTCGCGAGCATATTTCATGACGTCATCTGGCACCGTGTGAAGATCCAGGTTAGCTTCCACGTCGCCAACATCGTCTTTCACTACTGTTGGCATTTTTGCACTATTCTGAAAGAAAATAAGCAATAATATAAATTAAAATATGAATAAGAATTACTTGAGCCCTTAAATACCTTGCTTAATTAGCTTCGTAGATACTAGCAAATACTTTACTACTACTAGGCTAGATAATAGACCTACCTACAGAGAATGTATAATCACAATGTGACCATTCGATGTCACACTTTAGATTGGTTAGCTCGGACAAATCCACAATACTTTCACAAATTCCCATAAGATTTGCATTGAAATTATACGCAAATCATTTTTTATTATGTTATGTTGAGAGATTCACTTCTTACCTACAATTTTCTTTTGCCAGGGTTATTTTTATCCTAGTTATTCATCCAGTTATTCTATCCTTTATTTAAACCAAGAGTAGAGAGATTATCTTTAATGTTGGAAACGTTATTTCTGAGGTTGTTTCTCTCAAAATAAGTTTGAAAAGTGAGTGAATGGGTTCATGTTATCCGTCTTTAATCCCATATCAGAATTTAAAAATTTGCTAAAAAAATGGTGGGAATAAAAATGTACAACACATTATGTAATGGACCTTTTCACACCAATGACCACACTGTGATTATACAGACTCTGTAGTCCTTCCTATTGACTGTCTATCGGTTCTTTCTTGACTGACATGAACCATTTTCGTGATTATCGGTTGGAAAATGGCGTCCAAACGAGAAAACTATTTGACCCCTCGTCTTCAGCAACCGCGCATTGCAAAAAAAACCTCGTTCGTATATTCAATTTAATCCAATTCATTTATTGATACAAGTACAAATAGTTAAAAAATGATTGTGATAGAAACAAAAGACCTACGGTACAGCCCAAAACTGTTTCTCTGCCTAATTTTGAAAAATTCAGTCAGTGGTACTAAATAAAGCCTCTGCCAATCCCCTTTTCTCCCCCAAGGATTTTTCTTCTCGATGAGCTTTCCACTTTTGATATTATACTTGTATGAGAAGTTTTGAGTCCGCATTTTTCATCGATACGATACTCTCAGAGCAGCAATGTATAGAATAGCTGGATTGGTAGATAGCAAGCTATAATATAGCTTGTATACCTATTATATATATTGTATACCTACATAACCTACTCGTTTATTCTTTATCTAAGTTTGTATCATTGAACTGTATACTTGAACAAAGCTCAAGTCCTTCGTGTGAAAGCTGCTCAAAATAAGAGAACGCTTGCCTTCACACAGAAAACTAAAGAAGAAACATGAGAGAGAAATAAAGACATAAAAGAGAAAGGTTAAAAGAGATAAATATCAAGTAACAGAACTGGCAACTCTTTGCTGGTACAAGGTAAACAACTTACAGGAAAGAGGAATCCCCTCTTACTTTCATCATCATCATCATAATCATCGTATTATTATTATCATCATAATCACCACTTTGATTTATCATTGTTCTTATTGTTTCAAAACAATGACAATTTTCGTTTGTTCAAATTTTAATAAATAATGATAGTCTAAAATATATTGTACTCTGGTACGACATTGAAATGAAAGGATTGTATTTTTTGTGATATTTTTTCAGCTGAAATAGCTGAAAATTAGACATGAGATTACCACAGAACTCCAGTGTAGGCTAATATTTCTGAGAGTTTTTAATACCATTTTAGGATTACCATATCTCCGGATTTCCCCGGAGATCTCCGGATTTTGACGAAAACTATTTAGTTCTGGGGGATTACAGCAAAAGACGATAAAACTTCTTTTTTTTAACTTTTTCGGAGAAAATAGGAATTTTTTTATTTAAATCCTGAAAATGTTGCATACATTTTAAATGCTAAATGCTATAATCATACATAAATTGCTCAAACTCTCTCTCCTTTAAACTCTATCCAATAACAGTTTAGTGATGAGTATAGTTTTGTTTTTCGTCTGTATTCTCCATTGAATTCATTGACAATTAACTTAGCCTTTGTAATTACTTATTATAATGTTCTCTGATAGTTTTTAATATTTTAAATTAAAATCATTTTACATTGGAATTTATTAATGCTTAATTTCTTTATTATAACTCTTCCCATATTTGAAGATAATTTATAGTAACAATAATGCTATTACTCGCTATAAATATGTAGCAAATACACTATTTATTAACAAATACAAGACTATTTTAATGATTTTTATGGTTAAAAAAGTGATTTAATTATAAATAATTTCTAGAGGGCCGCCCCTGGACCTCCCATTTCCTAAAGGCTATTCCAAAAAATACCCTGGACTTTTGATCGAAATTTGGGATAGAAGCAATTTTGAGAAAATATGCCTGTTGTTTTTTCTTACATCAACACCTTCACTTGAGTAACACATCAGTTTACGCTAATAATCATTATAATTTAAACCTATAGGTAATACAAAACTTTTTCATATCTATTTACTATTACAGATTCATCGACTATGTCATTTGGCGATTGCCCTTGAAGATAGTAACGAGTAATTTATAACTCATCTGCCGGTATAAGAAATAATAATTACAGTATTGTATAAATACAATCATTAGTAATGAAGCTCTGTTTGTGACATTCATAATAATATTTGATGCTCTGATCACTTGGATAAGGACATATTGCTATAATGATTTATATCCTACAGTAGGCTAATAATGATCGTCCTTGAAAATCTCTCATGCGTTGAGTTAAACTTCTAAAAATTTCATTACAAGTGTATAATTTGAAGGTTGTATTCCAACAATGACTGAAATGGTCAAAAGGCCTGCTCTACCGGTATTCAGACAATCTGCTGTTTCATTGTTCATTGTCAAAATATTATTGTTGGCTACTTCGCGGTTTTCCTAGTTTAGAATATTGTAACATTTGTAGTTCATGAAATTATTAAAAATTTTACTAAGTTTTAAAGATCGTTTTGATCTGAAACTAAAAACTTCTAAATCCATAGATGTCCTATATTCGGATGTACTAGATCCTAGTATATTTATTTTTATATTATTTATTGAAATAACATTGAAATCAAATATGTGGTTTTTAATTTATTGAGTTTATAATGACAAAAGGTAGACAAATTCTAAAACTTCAAAACCTACCTTTCAAAAGTAGATAAAACTCATGTTAACTAGATTTTATGAAATTGAATAAATTCGTATCTAGGCCTACTTTCTCGATTATTTCGTGTGTTATTTCTGCTACTCTAGGTATAACTCTTATTTATTTTAAATGGTAATTATACTAGATGATAGTATCATGGTATTATAATTACCATTACTCTTGAAAATAATAAATAATTTTCTATAAATAACTGGCTGGTTGCCAGTCGATTTTTTAATGGAATTTTCAAATAATTTAATACTGCCAAATATCCAAGTATAACTGTCAAGTATCAATACTGCCAATTATGATTCCCTTATAGTTGTGGAACTCTTAATTTTTATAAGAAAAATAAGCGTTCCCATACAGAAATTACACTGGAAAGACGGCAACTGCTGCTATAGTCACCCTAGGAAAGTAATAAAATAAAGATTACAAAATCTATTGTGATGAATGATTGTATCAGTCAATACTCACGTGCAGAGCCAAGAATCAAAAACAGCAATAAGAACTTTTCACTAGCCGAAATAGCACTTTTACTGTTATTTTGAATTAATTTACAGTAGTGAAGTAATCTGTTATTCTACACGGACGCGATTCGGAAACCAACTAACTGCTTGCTTCTAACTTACAACTGGACAGGTAAGGTCCCCTACCTTTCAACACAATTCTCCTACTTTTACTTCTCTTTCCTTCCTCCATCGCTAGTCAAATTTCTTCTCTTCCCATGTTTCTCTTCTAATCCTTTCTACTTTGACTCCTAATTTTTTTCCACTTCGACGTCTTCTCCTACTTCTCTTTCTAATTTTACTTCTTTATTCCTTATTTCCTTTTTACTTTTATTTCTTCCACTTCTTTTATTTTATTTTCTTCTACTTCTATTTCTTTTACTCATATCAATCCCTACTTTTCTAATTCTTTTAAATAGCTTTCCTTATTCATCTTCCTTCAATCTATCCTATCTTCCAGTTATAGTTTTCTTTACTTTTTCTTGTTCACATCATCGTCAATCATCATCTTCTAACATGAGAACTAATTTCTGCTATTCTTCTGAACATTCATTATCTCTGGCAGTGGCGTAGCGATAATGGAGCGAGTGCGAGCAGTCGCTCCAGGGCGCAAGGCTTTGAGGGGCGCACAATTTTTGAGAGAAAATTCCTATTTTTACACAAATTTCTCTCGTGTGAAATATATTCTTGTATTCATTTCTTTCTCTTATGTATTACATACTAATATATCCTTCATTTACTAAGAGCTTGACAACTCGTTCATAACTCAAATGGCTACTGTTTATCAAACACTATAGGCATTCTGAATTGTTTGAATAATCACTAATCACTTATTTTTGTAACTATTGAGTTTGTAAATTTTTCAAGTCAACTCCCATATAGACTATTCTCGTGAGAATAGAATAGAATAATCACTTATTTTTGTAACTTTAATTCTCGGGAGTGCCTATATTTTAAATAGATGTCACAGTATTTCTTATGTAGCTTACTTCTCACTTGTGTAGGTTGAAGATTTTTGCGTCGGTGTTTATTGAGAAATGAAACTATTTATTATTACTATGGTGATCTAGAATCTGTGCAGAAATAGTTTGTTATCTACATGAATAAAGTAATCTTATGTTTTCGTTTGTTTCTCCCATCTCTCCTTCTTTTTATGCTTTCAAGTTCTTCTCTTTCCTCCCTTTTCCTTTCTCTTTCTACATCTTCAATGAAGGCCAGTTATTCAATGAAGTGTTCATTCCTCTCTCTTTTGCTCTTATCGGCTTTATTGCTTCACCACCGACCTCCGCTATTGCTATTGGTCATCGCGGTCCAAGTTGAAGCAGCAGCTGTCATGATGCAACCCAACTACGCTACTTTCAGTGCTCTCACTTGCAGTAACCGTCATCAACTATATTGTATCTTCAATAAGGCCTTTATCATACTTCATTCAACTAGATATTACTACACTATCAAATGTTTTATAAAACTTATTTCAAGTCCTATCAAATTTCAAGAACGATCAAATTTTTGAACAGATATCATCCAATGAAATAACCATGACTTGAATAGCCGATTAAAAGTACCTACCCATACACTTTTATATTAAAGGGTGTTACAGGACGTCGCTTGTTATAATAAGGCTAGGCGTACACCGGTTAGTCAAGACAAGACAAGACGAGATTAGTCACGTTTAGTCACAGTTGCTTGTGAAGCATTCAATGTCATACTTTGCTTATGAGCACAATATCCAACGATATGACTAATCGGTGTGTGTTTTCATAAGTACGTGACTAATCTCGTCTTGTCTTGTCTTGTATGCTAACGTCCTTCATTTATGGATGTTTACAGAGCCTGTATAATCACAGTGTGGCCATTCAATGTCATACTTTTGATTGTTTAGCACGGTCGTATCCAGCCATATTTTTGCCAATTTCCATAAGATTGCATTGAAATTTTATGTTGAGTGATTCACTTCTTACATACAATTTGCCTTTACCAGTGTTAGTCTTCTTCATTTTAAGCCTTTCAAACAATAAAAAAAGCAGAGAGACTATTTTAAATGTTGGAAAAGTTATTTTTAATGTTGTTCCTCTCGAAAGAAGTTCGACAAATTAGTGGATGGGTTCATGTTTGCCTGTAATACGTTACCATATCAAAATTGAAAAATTTGGCAAAAGTACCGTACCGTATGGCGGTGGCGGGAAAGAAAATGTTCCAATACACTGTTATGGATGTTTTCACACTAATTACCACACTATGATAAACAGTCTCTTTATGGATTTGGATGTCCATGCATGGGTTCCTTACTTAATCAGCTATTCAATTCAAGTTTATTCCATTAAATTTAATGGAATTTGATGAAAAATTTAATCAACTTTTTATGTTAGACACATACAGTGACATTCATTCAATTTGACGCTTGGCATTAGATAGATTTGAGAGATATCATTTCTTGACGTTGCTGATGACCATAGTGTGTACGATGGCAAAGAAATAATATCTCTCTATCTATCTAATGCCAAGCGTCAAATTAAATGAATATCACTGTAAGTTGACAAATGAATTTATTTATTCATTCACTTCGTATAAGATCTAACCACTGACTCTGAGCTGGCGATACACTACTAGACATGCATAGCACGACTCGCTAAGTAATGAATTATGCGTTGATGCATAATTATTTATGTCTGATGTGGGAGAATCTAAAAAGTCAGCTTTTCATTCCACTCGCTCCTTCTTACTTCTTCCTTTTTTATATCCTTTTTCTACTACAGTTCTTGTTCCTTGTCCATATCCTTTTCCTCCTACTTCTTTCTATCCTTTTCTACCTCCTTCTTTTCCCTATTTCTTTCTCGTCCTAATACGCGTCTCCTCACTTCTCATTTCAATAAATTTCTTCTGCTGGTTTCGCGGAATAGAATTTCGAAATCGACGTCTACATTTAGCGGCCAACTCGATCGTGTTGTGTGTTTCGCAACCAGATTGCGCTAGCGCTGCCTTGCTAGATGCAGCTTCCTCTGTTCAACGAACGAAATCGTACTAACCAGTGTGGCAGCTTTTACTTTGATTTGATGCAGTGTTGTACTTTGCAAGCAATCAGGTCTTGTTATCGTTTCAAAATTATTAAACTTGTTCACTGTGTCGTTCACCTGCCTCAATTACACCTACCAAGTGGCTCGACTAAATTCGCGTTTCTTCGAGGGTGATGCTCAGATGAGCTACAGGCTTGTGCTTGGGTAATAGCACCAGAGTAGGTATAATCAGATTCATTTAATTTGACGCTTGGCATTAGATAGATTGAGAGATATTATTTCATGACGTTGCTGATGACTGTAGAGTACTATGGCGAAGAAATAATATCTTTCTATATAATGCCAAGCGTTATAAACTAAATGAATATTACTGTTGCTGAGAATGAATGAATGAACATTCTCTTGCTAAAATAAGAGTGCTGGGAACTAACGAAATAAATTTCATAGAGTCGGAATTTACAGTTTATTTACATATGAAGCAAAACAGTCTAACTATAGTCATATTTACACACTGTTATATTAATACAGGTAGTTATCACATTGAAAGCTACGAGAAGTGAAACAATCAGACATTTTTTCAAAGTTCTATAACGGTCTTAAAATAGTTTCTCTACATTTTTTTTGGGAAACTCAATTATTTATGTTCACAATTAACTTTTCTATTTCGATTTTATGTTATCTATTATATTATTATCATCCTATTATCAATACTGTACTCTCTTTTTTTTAATAAATTGTAGATTTTTGAGAGATTTCGTGTAACTCCATTACATAATAACACAATTTGGAACTATCTATGCTACCAATTTTATTTATTCTACCATTTTTATTCAAGTCCAGGCGCCTGTTGAATAGAAATTAACAAGACCATTCATTAGCTAGAAACGGCTGTTTAAATTTTCACACACTAGACGTGTACAATTTATTAGTGAAACAGAGTCCTGGGGCCCTCCTCCTGGGAAAATCTTCTCTAATTCAGGAGTTCCAGAATTTTAATTCATTCTAATATAGCTTATTGCTTGTGTACTTATGGCTGCACAATGCAAAGAAACTTGGACAAAATTTTAATTCAACAGAAAAGAGTAATTTCTAAGAATAATTATTAAGATTGAAAGGAATATTAACAGTTTATGGGCAATATATTTTTGACGTCATAATGTAGGCTACTTTATAACAAAATGACCTAACCTCAAAGATAGAATAGAATGACTGCCTTCATTTGACCTTATTGTATGATCCAAGATCTTATTCTATGGCTTGATTTCACAGCTAATTCATAACAAATTACGGAACCTGTAAGACGTGTTTTAGGAGTAAGTTTTAGAAGTACAGTTCCTTTAGAATGTGACTTCTATGTATTACTAATCAGGTCCCTTTGCTCAAAAATAACTAGAGGAATAGGAAATTTCAACTTGAGTTTCTAGGTAATTGAGTTTCTAATATCTTCTATTTTCAACTTCATCACGACTATCTTCATCCAGATCAAGACACTCGTGATCGAAATCGGATTCGTCCAGCTCTTCATAAACATCAGCCATAAACTCGTGGGCAATCGATCTCTCGAACTCTTTCTCGTACATTACTTTCTCGATATTCTCCTTCTTCTCTTTTTTCTGCGCCTTCTTCCAGGCGATATGCCGCTGATGCAAGTACTCCCGGAACAGTTTCTTTCTTTCTTGTGTGTTGAGCTCTTTTGCAAAGTTGGTGCCATCCACGTGAGTACCGTCACTAGAAACATTCAACGGCTCGGCATTCCTTTTTCTATGTTTTGCTTTCATTTTTTCAACGGCTGCTTTCACCTGTGAAACACAATTTGAAGGATTTACTAATCGCAGACTGAATAAAAATTTTCAAGGATTTACATATTGCTGACATCAAAATAAGTTCCAGCTGAAGCCGGAGGTTTTTGAAGTATGAGCCAAAACAATTTTTGAAAAATGATGTACGTCAAAGCGCCCACTGAGGTGGAATGGCGATGGCTTGACAACACGCTTAATATAAACATATGTAACTAAATGAAACAGCAGACATCACCTCGATTTACATAATATGTAAAACATATTATGTTTGTATTTAGCAGGGAGCTGACAAACATAACCTCTCTTCTGGAAGTAAGAAATCAGGTCTCTTTCACACCAGTGCAGTACAGACCAAAAAATAATGTTTTCACTGATGGATATCATGGATGTATTCACGCAATAACGTCTACAAACATCCATAAGATTCATCAGTCATAACATTTCCATCCGGTCTCTTTCACACCAGTGCAGTACAGACCAAAAATGTTTTCACTGATGGATCTTATGGATGTATTCACGCAATAACGTCTACAAACATCCATAAGATTCATCAGTCATAACATTTCCATCCGATCTGATCCGGGCCAGGACCTTACTGGTGTGAAAGAGGCCGAAGACTTTCCAAGTTAAAAACTACAAGCTAGAATAATAATTATAATTTACAAGAAACATACAGAATGAAGGACATTAAAAAGTAATGAGAAACACACAAAGTTTTACAAGAATTTTTCAAAAATAATATTAATGTCATCCATTATAGTATGTTGAATTATTATAAAAAGGCAAAGTGTGGTTCATTTATTTACAAGAGCTTCAAACTGAGTTTTCATTCCTATTACTTTACAATTATACTGCAGTAGCTACGATTAAAGAAACAAAATAATGTGAGTTTGTATTATTTATATACACACATTTGTATTTACTTATCCAAAAATAATCATTGAAATTAAGTAGGCCTAGTACTATATTCATCGCAAACGTGAACAAAGGAACATCTACAAGGAATAGGTTGCTTAGCCTACTTCAAAAAATTATAACAGACTGAAGGATTAATAGTAAATATGTCAATACCGAATAATAGCCTAGTGTAGAATTTTACAAATTATGTTTCCCTTTCAAACGATCAGTAATAGAGAATATTATTAACCTTATTCATGATTGTTTCCTGGTTTAGACCGAGAACATTCATTTGCATGGCTGGTAGGGGCTCTTCACATACATCTGCATTGCTCTCAGCTTCTCGAATTTTATCCTGAAAAGAAACATTTTATCAATAAATATTATAATATCCTTTGGCATTTAAAAAGAAACATAGTATTGTATAGTATTTTAACTCATAAACGTATTGATTTTAAACGGCAATTTTAAAAGGAAAATGTTTCAACACTATAAAATGTAAGCCAAATTGGAGTATTCTAGATGCAATTTATTAATAACTCACATGAGATTCTATAAAACATTTTTCCAACACCTTGTAATAGAATTATTTTCTAGATTTTCCTCATCAATTTTCAAGTTGATCAATTTCAATATTTTTATTGCAAATTCCCTCCCTTTCAAGGCTTTGACCTGCTTTCCCAGCTGCCACAGAACTACTGGGTCATATCTAATTTAGGAACATAAAATAAAAGTAATCTTACCAGCATTATAAACAATTTGGTACTCTTACGAAAATTGAAATTCACATTTAATCTATTAAACAAGGCTATTAGGAGATTTGAATAGATTTTTGCTTACAACGTTTTGTTAATAATGCAATGCTATCACATAAACTTATGCCCGGTTTTTCAGTCGTTCAATAAACTTATCGAACCAATAACGTATTTTGCATTTGAAAACACATGGTTATTGATTCAATAGTGCTATTGGATTCATAAACTGTCTATTGAGCGAAAACCCGGGCATTAGCCTTCTTAATTATGAAAGAGAAATAATATTAAACCTGATAATATATTAGCCTAATAATATTTCAAAGCAACCTTTCACTCGAGTGTTTAGTGATAGATTTTTGAAAAGAAATTGAATTCAACTGGATATTAAATTGATATTTTCAGAAAATGTTTACCTTCAAATGATCAGGAATAGATTTTTTAAGAACAGTTTCTGATTTCCAGTCATTGGCTAATGGAGTCGGAACAAAATCTTCACCAAAATCTGCTTTCTTAAGCAAATTTTCCACAGCTACAAATTTGATATACTTGCAATCTGAAATAAAAATTCAACATCTAGGTATTTAATAAAATTGACAATAATTGGAAGACTGAACAAATGCAATTTATTCTGGGCTGCACCCAACCTTGATCAACTATTTTGAATCAGCTAATCTTACCTATAGGTATATTCATTTAATTTGGCGGATGGCGAATAACTTTCATTCAACATTTCTATGGTAGCGGGTGATGTTCTGTTCAATTTTTTTCACATAAATACTGTTCATAACATGTAAAAAACACATTAAAAAAAGATATCAACAGAACATCACCCGTTACCATAGAAATGTTAAATGAAAGGTATACGCCATCCGCCAACTATTCATGTAACAAATAATACATTATACAAATTATCCAACAGACATAGATTTATTCATTTCGATAGTCGATCATTTGGTTACTAGTCGATAAATTCCACTCTACCGCTTATATCTTTGACCAACCAACTATATAGGCTATGTACAGTGACATTTATTTAATTTGAGGCTTGGCATTAGATAGAGAGATATCATTTCTCGACGTTGCTGATGACCATAGAGTACGATGGCAAAGAAATAAAATCTCTATCTATCTATCTATCTAAAGAAATAATAATGAAAGAATAATGTTCTTAGATGGCAAAGAAATAAAATCTCTATCTATCTATCTAATGCCAAGCGTCAAATTTAAATGAATATCACCATAGCCCTCTTTAAACTACATGCCCGCGGCCTTCAATGTGACAACCTCGTAGTCCCGGCTGGTTTCATTACAAAATCATACTTATAAAAAACACTACAAACACATGACCGATTTGCATTGCTCATGCAAGCCAATGCAGCGACGTTGTCACATTGAAGGCCGCGGCCATGTAGTTTAAAGGGGGCTATGCCGGCTATGATATCACTGTATCAAATAATACATTTTACAAATTCCATCCAACAGACATATAGGTAAAGCTATATGAAATATACTTGGATTAAATCATACAATGCTTTGCCTGCACTGCTGCCGTATCTATTGATTCTAACCAAACATACCTTTGACAAATTCGATTCGCGGTATAGAGCCCATCAAACTGAGCTGCGACAGACTGTGACGCAGCGAGGGAGCTATCTCGGCAAGCCGCTTCGACGTTTCACTGTCCTCCTCCTCATTGCCATTGGCCAGCCAGTGAACGTTGATCACATTCATAGTCGGAGAGATGGCCACCTGTTTCGACCAAAAAATCCAACTTCATCAAAGGTAACTTTCAAGGGTACACTTAGGCTAGGCGTACACCGGTTAGTCAAGACAAGACAAGACGACATTAGTCACAGTAATTCACATAGCTGCTTATGAAGCAGCACACACCGATGCAATGACTAATCGGTGTGTGTTGCCTCATAAGCAACTATGTGAAGTACTGTGACTAAACGTGAATAATCTCGTCTTGTCTTGACTAACCGGTGTACGCCTAGCCTAATGTCAAAGAGGTGAAGGTGCAGCTGTAGATGTAGGAGGAGGTGAGTATCGTATGACGAGGAGGTCTATCGCGATTTATTTATTTATTTAGCGTATGGCTTTTTATAGTGGGGAGACCCGAGTAGGGTTGTTCCACTTCACCAACATAACCAATTATCCCTTGATAGGCAACATGGTGAAAGTTTGTTTTCACTTAGAAAACAGACATCAGCATTTAAAAAAAGTATTTTTTGATTTTTTTTCTATCGCGATACTTTTCTCCCACACCAGTTCACAGACTGGAGTAATCGGAGTAACCTTGATCACGAAGAAGCATCGCGCTAGGCAACAAATTTGTTTTTCAACCCCATCGCGCTAGACCTCCCTCCATCTAAACCCACACATCGACCTGCTTGTTATAAGATAGCACATTAGAGACAATGCGTTTGTTCTTCCTTGCGGTCTCATCGAGCTGCACCAAAACCTCTTTTGACATAAGTGTACCATGTCAAATGTGAAAAAGATATCCTACATAACATCAAATAAAAATGCACTCGCCTTTGATAAATGAAGACCTCTGCCATGTAGATTGGGACAGAGTTCGCCTGTTGAAAGTATGTCGCTAATATTTCTCATCAGCATTTTATTCAAAACAACTAGTCTCCTTTGAGGTTTTGAAGATCCCGATTGATTTCCGATAAAATCGAAAAAGTTTGTTGTTCCTCCCACGTTAGGCATCACATCAAAGTCCGGGTAGTATCTCCTGGCAAGGGCAAATGATGTATTATTTTCAATATTGAATATCAGTACAAAATGAAATATAAGTTTTCCAAGTGCACATTTGAAAATTGATTGGATATTCAACTTCAAAATATTATCATTCCATTGACTGTTATCAAAGTAGGTCTTTAGCCTATGTTGTAAGTTAATTTAGTTCAATTTCTTGTGAAATTGAATTTGATTTCTCATTACCTTAGAGATAGATAAATAATAAAACTGCTTAAAGGTGACTTTTGAGTGACCTCTGACTACTAAGTTAGTTGAGTTAACTTGTCTAATTTTACTAAAAATCTTTGATTAGTCATACATAGAAAAGAAATTGCCCACATGTGCAAGTAATATTTTGATCACGTTTGTTTTTAAATCGCACTTTGTAAGTGCAGAGCAGAGTGAGATATGAGTAGGCCAAGAAGCACGACATTATTAATTTGTTGTAAAGCAAAAGTACACACTAGTCTTAATATGTAATGATAAACATCAGTATAACTTACTTGCTATTGGGTTTACTCTTCCTGCCATTCATCAGTTTGTCCATCATTCTTCCCTCTCTCCATTTATTATTATATCCTTTGTACTCAATGCCTGTCTTACTGAAATTTCGAATAGTGAGTAAGTAAGGAATTCTACAGGGAATATTCATAGTTCGGCGTTTTTCAAACACAATTTTTCTCAACAGAAAAGGAAGATTGAAATAATGTCAATGTGGATAATGTCTACTAGGGATGTAAATAAACATTTTAAAAAATAAACTAAACATAACCCTAAAAACTCACTGTTATTGAAAGCAGAAACATAGGAACAGCTGGCTGTGATTTGCCGGGTGACGGCAAAAACATCGATGATTCGATACATCGAGCGGTAAACATCGATGGCAACAAAAACATCTCTAAGATTAGCGATCACATAATACAAAATAAATACATTTTGTATTATAATTCAAAATAATACACATGATACAAAATAAATACATAATACATTTTGTATTATGTGGTCGCTGGCTAAAACATTGATGTTGAAGTTGAACATCGATGTTAAAAAACCATCGGTCATCAAACATCGATGTATCGAGAAGTAAAAATCGATGTTTCTTTGCCATCACTACAGAGGGACGCCAACAGCATACGCCACCGCCAAAGTCTGCCTCTGACAAGATGTGACTAAAATTCAGTCATGCCGTGGCTGTTTTCGACGTTTCTGTGCAGAAGTGGGAGAGGCCTGACTTGTCGGATCACACTCCCGCCAAAACCGGATATCTGTCAATCTTTTTCGTCTCTGTACATTTCTTCTATCCCTAGCGCGTGGCAGCGAATGATTTGAATTTTCACTCAGACTGTACTTTCTACCTGCTAGATAATATTCTATTCATATGAGTCCCGCGTGACAGAACGATTGTTCCCATTAGACAATACAATATTCGCTCACTTAAAAATGCTGATAATCTTGACTGAATGATCCTCTTGTTCTCTCCTCCATTCTCCCTCTATTGTCAATATTATTGTTCATTCCTCCTTTTCCTCATCCATTCTCCTTATTTCTCTTCCTCCTTCTTCATCATCCAACACCACTCAATTTAACTTCTCTCATTATTCTCGCTTATGAATTGACTAACAGAAAGATTATAATTTTTATAGTAGGAGTGCAACAGTTGTATAACTCATGCAATGTAGGGACCTGCATTCCTTCCTGCACAGCACACGTAACACGTATGCTACAAGCAAATGAGAGTTTATTGTTCACAATCAACTAACCTTAAACTTATATACAAGGCATGTAAGGCAATACTTTTGTTATTTTCACGGCTGATGAACTCTTAATCGCCTTTTTGAGTCATGGAGTGCGGAGCTCACCAGACGTAAGAAATTGAACAAAGAACACTTGTGTTTTTTGTCGTTCACATGGACTTCAATTCAATCAGCTAATTTCACAATTTCAATTCAAAATAAAATTATCAACATTGGGAAGGAACACTCGATGTGTCAATTTTTAGGTCCAATTCACACAGAACGGACATAAATGTTCGTCTTCTCTTTACAAACGCACACAGATCTGTCTGCATTGGTCTATTTGTTTGTGTAGAATGGATTATCATTATTATGTTCTATATCTATGTATTCGCCCGACGTCCAATAGCTATATCCACACTTGGTCGATTCTTGTTCGTCATACTATTCGTCTTGCGCTTCACGCATTCTATTAAAATTAGGAGGAAAAACGAGGCTGCACCGCATGCGCAGCAGCACAAAAAAATCGACCAAGTGTAGACATAGGATTCTGTGAGAATTGGGCCTAAAGCCATCATGTCATGATATAAGCTGATGTAGGAAATATTATAACATGATAGCTGCTGTTGATATAACATGTCAGTTGGAATTATAGATTTGAACATAATTTTCATTCAAAAAGAATTTATTGTACACCTTAAAAATCTCTAGTAAAATACTTTAAAATTTGTTGACATACATTGGCCTAAACAAAAATCAATTATTGCGAGCAATAGTTTTTAGATTTGAGAGGTGCTTATCTTAGATTACAGTGACTATAGAAGTGACTATACATTAGTGATTATTACCTACAGTGACTTCTATAGTGACTGTGGCCATTGTTCTTTGTACCCATACACTTTAAAGGTTGAGACACACATATCCGAAACACGGCCGTGTCTCGGCACGGAGAGTGTACGACTATACAATATTATGCTCATAATATGATATAATATATATGATATATTATATTAGCTGTGTGGAATCTAAATGCATTGAATTCCTATGTCTGAATATCTCAGCTGTGCCGATATCGTACACTCTCGTGAATATGTGTGTCCCGAGCTTTAATCAGGAAATCTCATTTAATTACCTACCTACATATTAAAATTTTGGACATATCCTAAATTAATACTATCATTAACAATACAAATGTAAAATATAGAAACATATAAAATAAAACATATCTAAATCTAATTAGATATAGATTAAGTTACTGTACACATATCGATATTGCCGGCACATTCTTCTTTTTTCTTCACATTCACATTTTTCTTCATTTCATCGCCGCTACAATTATCCCATCCTTCCGAACATGAAACAGATAAAAGAAAATTACTAAATGAAGGGAATATTGATAATGATTACATTTTCAACAGTATTAAAAACTGTAATGAAAGCGAGAAGCAAAGCCAAAATATAAAAGCCAATCATAAAACATATTCCAGACACTTAATAACAAGACAATGATGTCTTAGAGAAAATTAGTAGTGTTTATTAAACAAACTAAACAATGAACAAGGATTTAATTAATCGTGCGCAAATGAGATTGTCTGACAGACATTTGGCTAAAGACGAAATTTTGTGAGACAGCGCCAGTCATGAAAAAAACGTTCGATCGTGTTTTTTGTCTTGTCTTGTTCGATGTAGTGTGCTGACACTCCATAACCGTCCATTCAAAACTCTTCGCATCAGACACTGTCAGTCAAAATGTCTTGACTTGTTCTGTTCTTTTCGATTATTTGTGCGGCAGGCCTTAGCTTCGAGTCCGGGTGGGTTTTATTGTCTGTAAAGAAAACATAGGCGAGAAAAGGGCAGTGACCTGAGTGTATCGAATCCAGCAACAGCTGAGGGGAAGGCGAGCCGAAAGTTCTCTACACTGACCGTATGCATCAACACTTGTTTTCTCGATACTCATATGAACTATTCATGATTTGCCAATTGTCTAGTCATCAGTGTTACTGTGTTTCTAAAATTTGAGGTAAACGGTATCATAAATAAGTGACATTAGAATATTCCAAGACATTTATTCGTATAACTTATAAGAAACAAGTCGACTGGTAACCGACTAGTTTCCCTTCGACTTATTTCCAAGAATTTAGAAACAATTTTTTACGAATAAATGGCATTTTCGTAATACTATTTATAAAAATAGATAAGCGTACTCTTCAAAAAAAAAAAGAAACCAAGTCCACTGGTAGCATGTAAGCAATGCATTAAAACACAGATTCGAAACAGTTTCAGTTTCCTGAAAGTTTTTTGTCTCAAGATCAAGATTTATAACGCCCTTCTTGACCTATTGCAATATTACATTCTGATCCATGGGTTATAGTTCTTGACCCCTTCCATTCCAATCAAGTGTAGGCTAACTATAGTAATATTACTAGACTGTAATAAAAAACAGCTGTTTTGAATTCCGTGAACAGTTCTTTACCAACTCGATTTCATGCATGGAAAACAGTTCATTACGTCCTAGTATGGCGAAAATGAATATTACTATATATGTGTAGTAAATAAAAAAGACCACTCACCTACGTTTTACTTATCTTAGATGCCGGCTCCTCACATTCGGAATCGTTCAATTTATCAGATATCACTGTGGTATTTTTGTCATCTGAAGCATCCGCATCGGACTCATCAATCCGTGTCACCTCCGCGTCGCCAGTCTCATTCAACGAAGTCTCCATTGGTTCGTCTTTTTCTTCTACCTCCTCATCTTTCTTCGTATCATCCAAACCTTCGTCATCACCATTTTCGACGTTATCTTTCTTGTCATCTTCCACTTTTCCGTTCTCGCCCTTTTCCTCACCTCCCCCCGTTTGCTCTCCCTCCTCTTTCGCCTCGCCGCCCCCCTCGCCCTCACCCTCATCGCATCCATTCTCTTGTGGTTTATCATCGCCGTTCGTCTGACTCGTAAATCTCTCGTCGTAGTGCATCTGCCAGTCAGCGAGATTCTTGGTTAGGGTGGTCTTGATCACTTGCACATTCTCTGTTATGCTATTGAAGAAAACATGCAGTTTACTCTCCAGGCTTTTAATAGCTTCGACGTCTTTGACGTGTTTCTTGGACATTTTTGTTTTCTGTATTTTTTCGGCCTGCACCTTGCACTGGTCGGATAACCGCTTTGATTCGTCGAGCGATTCCAACATAAGTTTTCTGGCCGTATCGATAAACTTCTGCTGACTTTTGAATGATTTGTCTTCTTTCGATTGTTTTTCCTATAACAAAACAATGAAAAACTATTAGAAATATACAACAGAACAGTATTTTCACTTTTTATTAGATTCAAGATTCTTTATTCCCAGAGCACACAATTACAGTGTATAAGCACGTCAAACAAAACAGAATTATACAAGTCCCACCAAACTATAAAGGGTTAAATATAAACTCCGCTCAGAGAAAGGAGAGACGATGTAAATAAACCTGTGCATGCGAGAGTCTAGCTAGACTGATTCACAGTAGAACTACTAAAATAGTTTTATTATTATTATCATCTGCAGTACGTGATTCCAGTCTGACCTTGAATGAACGTATTGTGAACTGGAATTGGACTGAAAATTTATCGAAACCAGCTGTGAGTCATCGCTTCTATACGCACACAAATGCAAACAGCTTGTTTTGGCCGTCTGTCGACTCCGTGAACAGAGTATAGAGACTTTTGAATCGTAGAGTGGCCATTGGATGTGACACTCTTAATTGGTTTTGCGATAGAGCTTCATCACGTGATACAAATCCACCATGCATTTGCTAACTGGCATGAAACTTGTAATGAGGAGATACATAAATCATGCACTATGTTAAGTGATGTGACACAGTTTACAGCCATTGCACACAGTTCTCTACGTGCGTGGCTGGATGTACACAGATTCACAAAGTCACGGATGATTCAGCTACTTTTCAAAATATCGCTTCCCTGTGTCAGTTAATTCGCAGCTATGTTTATACACGCTTGGGCAGCGTGGTGTCCTGTTATGAGAGGACCTACAGTCCTCAAACCACCGGACTACAAAGTGAAGTTAGTGAATTAATGAATAAAAAATTGTTAGTAAAGTTTGATATTATTACCTTAGATGCCTCTTCTTCTGGCGTGACAGCCTTACTCTTACTTTTCTTGTCTTCTTTCCTGTGAAGAACAAATAAATTTAATAAAAATTTCAAAGAATACTATAACAATAGAGATGCTTCGATGCAAAAAGGAATTTTATGATAATACAAAGGGATATCGGACAAAGTTACTTCTGATAAAAGAGCTACATCATTGAGATAATTAGACAATTGATACGATCATTCAAAAATAAATCCTACTAATCTGGAGAACCCAAAAGGAATTGTTGCCGTGTAATCAACTTCACTTTGAGCAGATAATAAAGGCCTGTTCCCCCACATCAGTTCATCTACTTCTGCGCATGCGTCAATAACGACGGTCCAACCACAGAGCACTGGGCGCCTTGAAACATGCAACGAACTAACTGAATCGAAACTACGACTAAACTCATATATGTGGGAACATACCTTTAAGATGGTATCAAATACAATCCGATTAGGCCTACAACGAGCCAATTCGTGTTGGTAAAAATTAAATAGAAGTTTGAAGAAAAACTCACCTGTGGCTTAGATAATGCTTCTCCGCGACCCAAGCTTTGGCGCGTAACTCAAACAACGGTTCCGGAGCACACATAAAGCATTCCCAGTTGTCTTGGTCCTTCAACTCTTCAAAAACTGCTCTTTTGAAATTCCGCTTGACACAGGCCTTCAACAAAGAAATCAATACATTTTAAAACCAACCTTATTATGCTAAAATGAACATTTCCAATCTTATAACTTACCACAATATTAATTAGGCTATATACTGATTAATGAGAACAATTGACACACATAAATTTTGCCTTCGATTTTCATCAGAAATTGACTTTGTGTTATAATGTTCGGAGAACCTTTTCATGTAAAAAGGGAAATCAAAATTTTCAATAAAACCAAGCATTGAAAAGCTGACTTTTGAGCTACCATATACTATTATTCACACTACACATGGACTGTTACTACTTACCAAACCCTTACATGCAGGCCTATTGTGAGGATACGTTATCTAGTCGCCAGTTCAATTAAAGGTATTTTATCGAGTGAAATTTGATGAAAAATGTGATCGTGTAGGCTACTTGAAAAAATATCAAACTCAAACTAATTTGATCGCGTATTTAAAGAATAGATAAACAAATCAAAGTCGATTGCACCTTGGCCAACATCCAAAACATGAACTCATTTTAAGAAGATTTGTTTTACATTGGTTTTGTTAGATGACGTCATTTAACAACGGTTACATCAATTTGCTTTCGAGCGTATGGTAGTCAGTGAACAGATCTGATGGGATCTAAAGTATTAAGAATATTCTATTCCTTTTCAGAATACTGCTCAATCTTAATAATTGTTGTTTGACAATCAATTACCTTACAAAATCCACTGTTGCACTTTTCACATAGGAACAGGTTACCGCCTTGTCCACACCATCTGCAGTATTTTTCATCTCCGTCTTCGTCAGTGGAGAAATCACCGTAGCCGTAGAAGTCGAAGCATTTCTGCAAATGAAAATTTGCACAAAACTCTTGAATCACTTACAGAATTTCAATAAATTACTTACTACGAACTATATTATGAACTCAAGCTACTAGCGCTCACATGAGAAAAAGCAACAATCCCTCACGATACATCATGATGCAAAAAACCTGTCTCCAACCAATCATATTTGGATTCAAAGTTATAATTTAGAACTCTTTAAAGCAAGGCTACATTTTGTATAAGTTTAGTAATTTTAGGAGAAAAGTAACAATTATCTATTGAATTAAATAATTTTTGGAATTTTTTCAGGATGACTTGTGAATCAAACGAACGTAGGAAAGGCAAACAGGAACATATATGTATTGGTTACACGCATGGATGCACCTACACCCCTGCCAGTATCCACCGATTTCAAAATATATATAATAAATGTATATTAATAGAATAAAAATTAATGTAATGTCACAACGGATGTTTTTCAAATGGACTGCATTTTTGTTAGCTGAACAGATACATTCTTAAAGACTGCGCTCACAGACTTGAGTAGACTAACCTGACGTCTAATTATTTAACCCAAGTTGAAGACTTACCTTGCAGACGAGAACTTTTAGAAAAGCATGTACATGGCAGGACTTCCCCGTTGCAATGAATGGAATCAGATTCACACAACAAACCGTGCATTTGAATTGTTTTTCTTTGTCTTTTGTTTCTTCAAAACCTGTAACAAGCAATAACACGATATCACTTATCTGAAATTACTAATCATTAACTTACTCATCTATGGAGATAATTTACCATCTTCTTGGAATGAGGCCCAATTCAATAGAAAAACTTTTAACACAGAGTAAATAAATTTTTTACAATACGGTACCTAGAAAGTCTTGTCTAAAGATAAGATTTAAATTTTGTTTATTTTGACAAAGAAGACCATCAAATTTTGTTCAATTTCAACAACTTTCAATTTTTTCTTGTCCGTCATGGACAGGATTTGAATAAATTTGATAAACTTTGATGCAGATTAACAAACATTTAAATTATATTCGACTTTAGTTTTCAGGAATTTGTAAGACTACTAGGCTAGTTTTGGTGTGAAAGAGGGGGGTGACATTGTGGGAGGGTGACATGGAGGGGGGTGACACGAAGGGGGATTTGGGGGTGACATGAAGGGGGGTTACATAAAAGGGGACCATTTGAAGGGATGACATTTATTGGGGGGTGGCATGAAGTGGGGACATTTGAGGGGAGAAAAGAGGGGACATTTGGTGGGGGGGGGGAGAAGAGGGCGATTCAAAGTTCGCCGGGACAGCTAGTGTTCAAAAAAAAGCTAAATCACAAAAAATAGTTGTAGCAAACATTGAAAATCCATTGCCGTGAATACTCGCATGGGGTAAATACGACCCCAAACCTAAAAAAATCATTTTTTACAACAAAACCGGTACAGGCAGCAGAGTTCTCAGTCCACGTTTGTCAACTAGACACTGAAACAGGAAGC
This sequence comes from Laodelphax striatellus, assembly GCA_017141395.1. Taxonomy (NCBI): domain Eukaryota; kingdom Metazoa; phylum Arthropoda; class Insecta; order Hemiptera; family Delphacidae; genus Laodelphax; species Laodelphax striatellus. The sequence goes on along the minus strand of CM029531.1, from coordinate 5,174,434 downwards.
TACTGAGACATCCATGTCAGTGGTGCCAACTAAAGAAGCAGTGCTTAACAAAAATTCCCCTGTGGGGTCATATTTACCCCGCGCGAGTAATGCAGGGTTAAACTTAACTTCAAGTCAACTTGATTGTTATACAATTATATCACTTACTTGGAAAATTTTTCCTGAACTTCTCTTCTTTAGAAGAGACCAAGACTTCGCAGTTAGTCTCCGGGTTTCTAATAATCTTAGTGCCCATTATTCAATAATTTCCTGGAAAACATCAAGAACCAATTACACTTTTTCAAGTGAGAGATAGAGTAGCGTGCTCAATAACCTGTTACATTAGCAAGCATTGTCAATATTTATTTATATTATTACAATACTTATTTATTATATATTACCAATATTTCAAAATGGGTCAAATGCTCTGCGGGTCACGACAGCCAAGATCGGACCCAGTTTTAAAAATGTTAGGTTATTGAGGCGGCCTTACACTGTGAAAGTAATCATTTCAATATCCTTAGGAAATAAATAAATAATTACCAATCAAATTCATAAAAATGAATTAAAGATTTCAATTTAAGAGTAGGACAAAGCAACAACATACACACCGAGCCCAAGGAAATTTACCGGTATTGGTAAATCTCAAGGGACAGTAAACAAAAGTTGTAACCTATAGTCTCATATTTTGATATTTATGAATAATTAACAGCACTTTGCAACAGTGTAACACTTGGGAATGTGATATCAAGAGATGATGAATTTTTGAACAATTAATAAGGAATTGTTAAATAGAAATACTGTGGAATGATGGGGAAACAAACTCCATAGCATTACCGTAAGTGACTTCAAGTTTAGACCTACGTAGAGTAGGTAAAAACTGTGTATATATCCAATGTTGTTCAAAAATTCCACCTTACACTTTTTTCAAGATGCACTTGAACAGAAATAAGAAAGTAAAAAGATAAAAAATGCAACGATTTCCAATAATTGTTTTACACTTACACGGAACTGACACTACGCTGCATAAAAGTTATAAGCAATTAGCATGCATATGCAAGGAAGGATGCAAGTGGAAGAGTGGAACTTGCAAGCAAAAATGGTGGCCGTGGCGGTGGAATGACATAGATAGGAAGAATATAAGAAAGCCCACCTTTAGCAACTCCATTATTTTACGTAAAAAATATTTTAGAAATTTTCATCATTATACATTTAGAAAAATGAATCAAGGTCAACTTTTAATCTGAATGAATCAATAATATTCCCTTAAAATTCTACATCAAATAATAAAAGGTAAAAAAGGTGGACCAGAATGTCGTTGGTACACTTTGGTATCATCCCAATCTATTCACGTTTTTATGATTTTGTTTGGTTAGCGGATTGATTTTGAGGTTAAGTCATATCATGCGTTTTTGTCTTTTTCGGTTTACATACCATTAATAATACTGAACAAAGTGCTTTGTGTTTTATTAACATCTTTTACAAGACTAGATAGTATTTTATTTATTCATATTCTCCACATCTGTAAGTAGCTGTTCTTGACTTTCATTAGAAGTTTTTGACTTTATCAATAGTGTTCACAACAAATACTGTAGGTGATTACTACTTTAAGGCTTTGGGAGCAGCACCTGTTTTGAATACTAGTACCTATTGAAATATTATGAAGTGAGTTTTGAATTGAAATCATGTTTAAAAAACGGTCTGCTGTTTGGCAATATTTTGAAATGGTCGACAATATATCAGCCAAGTGTTCACTGTGTCAGCATAATTTTAAAAGTTACGGTAGTACCGGCAACTTAATTGATCATTTAAGAAGACGTCATTCGTCGATTGTATCCATTAACTCAGACGTGGATACCGAAGATACTCATTCAAATCATTGTGAAGAAGAATCGCCTCAAACTGAGTCAGACATCGATGTCGACGAAAATTTGTCTAGCAACTCACATGCTGAAGACGTTGACAACATAAAATTAAATCATACTCTTGTAGATTTTATAGTTAGAAGCTTCCATCCCATCTCCATGATTAATGGGCAAGGATTCCAAGGATTGATCCATGCCTTACGTCCCAACTATAATTTACCAACAAAGAGAGAATTTCTCATGCAACATCTTCCTGAGCGCTACGAAATTGCAAGGTTGCAACTCAAAAATCTTATAGATCAAGCTGAGTATGTTTCAATGGCAGCCGATGTATGGAAATTGAAATATCGATGCTTTGTCACGTGTTATGCTTATTGTATCCTTGATTCTAAATTGCATTGTTTTTTACTTGCTACAGAACAAATTCCTTATGACTACACACAAAAGTCAATCGTTTCTGCTCTGAGTACAATTGCAGTTGACTGGGACATTGACAATAAAATTGCTTGTGTTATTATCCACAACAGCCCACTCATGATTTCGTCGATCAAAGAACTAGAACTGCCTCATCTGCCATGTATTAATTATACTGTGAGACAAATAGTTTCTGAAGTTTTTGAACTTCCGGCCGTGATTGAATTAAGAGATACTTGTAGAACAACTGTGAACTATTTCAAGGAAAACGCGGCTGCTTCAAATAAATTGATAGACCTTCAGTTGTTGATGAAACAACCGAAGATGAAATTGTTGATTGAAACTCCTTTCAAATGGAGAACAACCTTTGCTATGTTTAAAAGACTGCTGCAGATGAAAGACTTGGTGCGTTCAGCTATGAGCAAGAAAAACGGTTCCCCTGAACCACTGACTGATGAAAATTGGGATATTTTGTCAGATTGTGTTCAATTGTTAGATCCATTGTTCAGTATGATGAAGAAACTTAGGGCAAGTGAGTATCAAATTGCCAGTCTTATTATTCCTCACGTCAATATTGCACATGAACTTATTGTTTCTTGTTGCCCGGTTTCTTTGATAGGTTCGAATGTGAAATCAACTTTAATAACAAGTGTAGAGAAAAAGTTGTTTGTTTACAATGAGTTGAAAGTGGCCGTGCATTCGACCCTTCTTCATCCGCGATTGAAACAGGATTATGACTTCAGAGAAGATTCTCGCGCATCCCTTGTCAATGACCTGATGACTGAGGATGAAAAGATTTTCACTGCAGAAACCGAGGACAATTCGTCCTGCAATATGTATCTTGATAGTACATCCAAAAACAAAGCACTAGATGATTACGAACAGTTTTCAAAAATGGCCCCGGTTTCAGAAGAGAATAGCAATCCTTTTTTATTTTGGAAGGAAATGAGAAAATCGTCCCCACTCTTGGCAAAGCATGCTTTAAAGTATATGTGTATTCCCGCCCATCTACTTGATGCTCAAAGGTTGTTTTCGAAACATGATTTAGTCAAAATGTTGAGTGTCAGCAATCTAAGGGCTAAGAAAAATATCAATAAAATAATATTTTTGCATGCATTTTTGAATTATGAGGGTTACGATTTTGAATACCATAGTTTCTTATAAATTCAAACGAGGATTATCAGACTTATTTCTTTTGTTAACATGTAATTTGTTATTGTGCAAGTATTATGACATTTACAGGTCTAATCTTTTCAACATGATTTAGTTTTCAATACATCTATTTGAAAGTGTATAAAGCAGTAAAATACCGTACATTGCAAGGTACAGTATTATGCATTTTTTATGTTTTGTAGCAGGTTTTTTTCAAGTAATTTCTCGGAAATATAATAATATATAAAATAGGAAGGCTATTAATAAGTCGTGAGTACTTGTTTTGCATTATGTGATTGATTATAGATGCCTGTTAATGTAGGGGCCCAACATTATTCCATTATTGTGTGATTTTGAATTTCAATATAAAAAATTGTACGTTTCTCAATGTTTGACAATTTTGTACGAATTTATCACATAAATATTTACAACGTTCTAGCGTTATATTAATTATATCTTGATGCAGTATGCCAGTATATCTTTGGATCAAATATATAATAGCCTGCGTTGTTATTCTAAGTTACATGTTACATTATAATTTACAAAACTCGTTTTGAGCTAAGAAATCTATACACTAGCTAGATGTACATTTTATTCTATCAATGCTGCTAAGTTCTCAATATCAAATTGCACCGTTTATTATTTAGCTGAATGAATGATCAATGATGGTTTAATGTAAGTTGAATATTTTTATCATAAATTTCTGTATTAAATTATATTAATATGTGATTCATTTAATACATATGATTATAATTTGAATTGAGCTGTCAATCCATACAGACTCGTACGAAATAACGTTCATCTATTCTTACTGTAATTTGAACAAGTTAAAAGAGCAAACTGTTTTGTTTTTGTTTTACTGTATGCATAAATGTCTTTTGAAAATAAAACATTTGTAAATACTATGATTTTCATTCGAAAATTCACGTTCCTAAACGAAAACTTGATTTATTACACTACACTTACAATTTTGTAATATCCAGACTTGACCTCTTTCACACTAGTGCGGTCCGGGTCCGGATCGGACGGGATGACTGAAGTATCTTAATGGGTGTATTCACACTGAAGCGTCTGAATGAACCCATATGAAAAAATCCATCTTACAAAACATTTTCATCCTGTCCGATCGCGGTCCGGATCGCACTGGTGTGAAAGAGCCTTAAGCTCCATTCACATCTACAAATCCATAAAGAGCCCGACAAGTTTTCAATTTGCGTTGAACAAGAGTAGACCGATTATTATTTTTAGAGTAATTCTGCATGTGTTTATTTTAACTAGCGATGAGGTTCATTTTTCACATCAGAAAAATCGTGCAACTATAAATCGCACCCTCAACAGCTAATATTAATTGAAATAATTTAGACAACTTATTTCAACGGACTATTCAAATACAATTCTTTATTTGCAACTACTTGTGTTTTAAACATGTATACTAATACCTGTAACTTGATAACAACTGAATACGGTAGAAAATAATATGACAATGAGCATATAATAGGAAATATATGCAGTGATTGGCAGTGGATATACAGATATCTTACATATCTATACACACATAACATACGATAACAACTATATTATTTACAAGCAAAAGAATTATTACTCATTCATTCTTAACAAACATCATATGCAAAAACCACTTTGTACGTTTGAACTGAACAAGCATAAAAATTGTTTTAGCCTTCAAGAGGGATATTGCACCTACAGTGATTAGACCTGAAATAATTTTCAAGATACAGTATTACGAATGCAATGAGTCCACCAATATGAATATTACGAATCTATAAATGATTCTTGAAATACTTTTAGATATTTTGATAATTTAGAGAGTTGTAGAATTTCATTATGACGAATGCTAGAACCAAAACAGGTAACCACAGGATTATTAAATGGCATCACCCACGTGACCAGCATCCGATCAACTTGAAATGCTATGGAATCTCGACCCTCGAGTCTACTAACGAACCTGCAAACACAAAACAGAAATAATTTTTCAAAATAGAATACACACTTCGGAATAATCTCTATGACTAGCGACCAGTTTCACAAAACCCCAATTGAATTAAGCTACCTTAAAATGATGTTATCTTATAGAACTAATAAACAAATCAGATATTAAGCAATGACGTCATTTTACGGTGGTGGAATTCAACTGGATTTTCGTGCAACTGGCCATATGCATGCGAAATTATTCATATATGCATGTGGAAAATAAGATATATATTTACTGGAAGACAAGAGAGTAATTAGCCTGTCATAGCTTTCAATCATTCTATAAGTATTTATCACATTCGAGAACAACCAGAATTGCTTATTTCAATGTAAAGATGTAAAAATAAGACACCATCTTCCCTTAGTGCACAAATTGTTAATTATTTATGTTATGTGATTATGATTATTAATCTTTATTATTATGACTATGTTATGTGATTATGATTATTAATCTATGTCATTTGTTAGTATTTAAAAGTAGTAGTCCTAGTGAGAGCTGCTAAACTTATCAATTTGAATAATAATAGATTAGAAAAAAATTGCTCATTAGTCTTCTTAGACTAGATTGCAATATGAGGTGTGGAAAAAATCTTCTCTTTGAACTGTGTCAAATACAATCTATCAAATAATTATTTTCCCGAAGTATGGAAAAAATATGTACTACTCACTAGCATGGTGGCTTTTTACGAGGCTTGGATCAGCTTTTCGGAATAGTTTTTACTGAATCCACGGGAGAAGCAGAAGAAGAAGCCTTTGTCTGCGGCGATTTCGATTTCTTGACAATAATTGTTGTGCTATTGTCCTTAGCCGACAGGTAACCTATGCTTTTCGACTCGCGTTTCTCCTGCTCGCTCTGCCATTCCACCTGGAGAAAAAAGAATAAAATTTAACGAAAATAATTTCAATTAAACGCCCTTTTACTTACAAACTAAGGTAGGTTACAAAGCTCTCAAAGTATTTAACCATCTAGAAATGCAATCAGCAGATTTACTTCCAATTTTTCATTATAATAGCGGCCACAAAATAAGGGGGATGAAACAGTCAAGTCTTGCCTGCTGAATTATGCAAGGGAAGCAACTCCGCCGCTTGGACTAGACTAACTGGAAGCTCGACGGTGCCACTTTGTGCTCGAGAGCGAGCGATTTTCAACCATACGTCCTGGTTCCTGACAACCATATCGTGACCTTTTGTTCTAATTATCCAGATACATACTACTACTACAGACTGTATAATCACAGTGTGGCCATTGTATGAATGGGTTCAAAAGAGTGTGTTGGAACATATTATTTTTCCCGCTACCGGCATACTTTTGCCATCATTTTGAATTCTGATATGAGCTTACAGGCAAACTGAAATCTATCCACTCATTTGTCAAACTAAATATTGTATTTAAAATGTGGTATTGTGAATTAAGTTTTAGTGCTCTGAATCTATAATCTATAAATCAAAATAAATCAATTTTGAATATTTTTGGAACTAATTCGTGAAAATTCAGTGAAATTCAATGTTGGACTACATAACCTATATCTTTTCCACACTTCCCATTACGGAAATTGGATGATTCGGCGAAGCGGAACACCCGAAAGGGTCTCCCCGCTAATAAAAGCCATAAGCATAATAATAATAACTTGTCAAACTTGAAACTGTGACTTCCAATGGCCACACTGTGATTATACTACAGTCTCTGTACTACTATTATTATTACCAATCGTCCACTGACCACCTATAAAAGGGGTATTTGGATTTGTCAATGAATTCTATATTATTCGATTATATTATATGATTTGTCTACTACTATATTATTACTTTCTGCACACAAGAACGATTCACTGCTAAAACGGTCAATTGTATTTGAGAAGATATCACATGTAATTGAGAATGGTGAATTGTAAAAAGTATATTGAAGATGTCAGTTGTAATTGAGAAATCAAATTGAAGAATCAGCTGACCTTTTTCACGTTTCTAACTTCTCATTTACATGTGACGATTTCTCATTTACAATTGACCATTCTCAATTACATGTGATATTTTCTCAAATACAATTGACCGTTCTCATTTACAACTGATGTATTCTCAATTACAAATCACTATTCTCAATTACAACTGATACTTTCTCAAATTGAATTGACACTTTCTCAAATACAGTTGGAAAAGGTGTAGTTTCAAGTGTACGAAACAGACCTTCTGCTTGTGCTGGTTGACAGCGTCCATGCACTTGTCCATGACCATTTTTTCGGTGAGGACGCCGTCGTGCGAGGCGAAGGCGGCCGCCTGCCACGCGGCGCCCAGCTTGGCGATCTCCCTGCCCGACAGGCCGTCCAGCCGACGCGCCATCTCCGAGCACAGCTGGCTGTAGTCGAACTGCGCCAGCTTCAGGCGTCTGCAAAGTCAATCAATAAACCGATACAACGCAGTATCCAAGGACCCGATATCGTAGTGTACTGGAGAAAACAGGACAGTACTGCCCGAGTCTAAGCTCCGTGTCCCTGACGAGGATAGGCGAAGAATACTATACTACTACACTACAAAAACCGGTTTTCAATGAAGTATTGCAATCCTCCGAGGGACACGGAGCTTAGTCTCGGGCAGGCACTTTTAAGAATAAGCAGGTACTTTAGGTATAGGCAGGTACTTCTTAGTACTTTTTAAGAATAACTCAAGTACAGTAGTAAACATAGCAACTATTTTCTGCAATTAAGAGAAACGCTTTTCAACGTTTGGATTAATTTCATGAAATTAGAATAGGCTATTCTAAAAAATAATAAACATAATGAATATTTTCAAATCATCAATAATGAATTCATTTTAATAAAGAATGTATGGATAATTGAATGAAACTTGAAATTTGTTTGGAAAAAAATCGACTCCGCATGAAAATTGTTCATCGAATTTCCTTACTAGCTATTATTCTGTTGTCAATATTTGCAGTAGCAGAAGTCTTCAGGATATTTATGGCATTATTAATTAGGAATTTCGTTCAATTAACTATTATGATTTAAAATCAATTGAATAGTTGCAATATCTCATTTCCTTCCATCTTCATAATTATGTGGCCGAATGGCTTCGTCAAAAATGAATGCTCCTATACAGAAGATGTCCGGTGGTCTAATGGTTAGGGCACTAACCACTAGATGGTGGTTTTGCCACCATCCTGCAAACAAGAGGTGCTGGGCTCGATTTCCGGGCAAAAGTTTTTTGTACAGCAGCGTTCATAGAATTTCCTTACTAGCTATTATTCTGTTGTCAATATTTGCAGTAGCAGAAGTCTTCAGAATATTATATGGCATTATTAATTAGGAATTTCGTTCAATTCATTATTATTTTTTGAAATCCCTACTCACTTGTTTCCTTCCATGGCCGGCTGCAGCACGAACTTGTCAAAGTACAAACGAACGAGCCGCTCTCTCTCCTCGGGGCCGGGCAAATTGAACTCGACCATTTCGTCCAGACGATCGTTGACTGCCCAGTCGAACTGTTCCGGCGTGTTGCTGGCTAGAACCAGCATGAATCTGCAACAATTCAACAGAGTAAATTATAATAAAATAAATCGATGAAATTATTCACTAATTTAAATTATTGAAATCAAACTTCAAGTCTACAAAAAATAATTTTAATAGAAATTTTAATAAAGCCCAATCATACATTCTCCATCAAATTCCAGTCATTGTGTTTAGTTTATTAGTATTTTTAATAAAAAATACATAATTCAAAATTACAATGTATCTTTAATGTTGTCTCGAACTAGACTAGTGTCGAACTAATGTTGTCTCGAACTTAGTATAGCAGGATCCTTTTAACTTGTCAGAAAACATATGATCGACGAGCATATGATCACAATACTTGACCTACAAATGCTGAATCTCGCAGATTATTGAAAAGGTTTTTTAAAAAGTTATTCAAAAAATCTAATAATCCAGATATCTGAATTTTTAAAAGGTATTTTTAAAAGATCTTGACTTTTCTTTAAGACTTTAAAGGTCTTTAAGACTTTAAAGGTCTTTAAGACTTTTAAGCCTTTTGATTATTGTATCGAAATCAATGTTTAATTATTACCGATCAGCTGATTTCTGACAAGCTAAAAGGATCCTGCTATAACTAGTCATATGGATTGATACAACATATGGTAATTCAAATATTATCATTCTCACACAGTCGCCAAGTTTCAAATTCCACTTCGAAAAAGCTACTGTTTCGATTTCAATTATGAAACTGTAATGATTGCGTTATATCACGGTCGTAGATAAAGAGTATTAGTTAATAATTTCAAGACATATAAAACTTACACTCGATAAAGCTAATAACAAGTAGATAATCAGCTTGCAGCTGCAACGGGCCGGTATTGTTGAACTTTTGTGATTAAAAATAACGACATCTATCCAGCGAGCGCTGATTTCTATTAATAAACCGACCTGTCACTCTGCTCGCCAGTGCGGTAGAGAAACGCATTGAGCGTGGCACGCAGATTCTCGCTGATGGTCTCCGAGCTGCGCTTGCGCAGAAAGGCGTCGGCCTCGTCGATGAAGAGCAGCAGGCCGTTGCGCGTGCTGCCCGCCCAGTCGAACACCTTGTGCACGGCCGTCACGCCCTCGCTGCCCATCGGCGCCACGTCTCCGCCCGTCATTATCGCGTAGTCCATGCCCGAGTGCTGCGCCAGTTTCTGAACAACACAATAGGAAAACTCGCATTGAATTTGAAATTATTAGCACTGTGAATATGAATAATTATTACCCCTTCAAAGATACCATACCTATAAACAACAGTGTGCAGGAGACAGTTCTTTTACATTTCAAACAAACTGATCAACTTCATTCCAGTTTTATCGAAAATACAAATAGGAAACTTGATAAAACAAAACAAAATTATTGAAAATGGATAATGTCCAGTGGAATTGTGGAAAGCTTTTTGAATGATTCATGTTCTAGTTTCAATAGTATGTTTGCCATCTCTTTCTTCTTTTCGTCTCTTTTGGAAGATCTAATGAAAAAATTTCACCATGCTATTTCATTGCTTCTTAAAAATGTGAAACCTACACCACTGGGTCTATTCTCTTCAAACAGTTTTGATTACAAAATCCATAGAGAAATATTGTGACGATTTTGTAATTTTTGGAGTAATCTTTAAACTCTTATATTACTTTTAGACCTTAAATGTAAACATGTGCCTGCATCAAATTAAGATTTCTGTCCGAAACTAGCTTGAAGCTGAGAAATTAAACGCACAGCCTATATTGGGCGTAATTTAGTTAGGGATGTTTCTACAATGATACTTACTGCCTTGCTACTCTTACAGGTCCAACTTTAACTAGCATTTGACAATATTTGAACATTTGGTTGTAGATTTGGCGATTATAACATGATGAATGAATCTGAATAACAAAATTTTGGTTATTATGTAAATTGAAACATCAATTTGCGTCGATACCTATAACGATACGTCAGATAATCTCTGACATCAGTGTCTGATGAGATGTTGTGGACATATATTTATAATACATACGAAATATCGGATGTAGTCAAAGTCAATGTTGTGGAAATATTCTCGATCTCTTTATTTGGACAGAAATCAGCCTGTTCGGTGATAATTGGGTAGTAGATTTCGACACTAACAATTTCAAAGAGCGCCATTTCAGTCAATCTGCAGCAGTCTTCAAAGTCTCAATGCATTTGGGTAGTTGGTACCTTTAAAGACTGCGGCCGAGTAAACATGAATCAAGCTTTAAAAGGTGCTTATCCCGTTACTATCTGTAGTAGAGACCATTCAGCATTTGTAGGGCTTAAGTCATTGAGTATCAGGCCGAGCGATGGCAAAACATTATGGATTTTCTGACTTAGTTAAACATGCCTTTGTAACTGGCAAATGCAGCGGATTTTTAGGCTACATCCAAGTTTATTTCATTGTTAAGATACGTATATTAGGAATAGATGCATTCTGACATGACATAAAGCAAAAACATCCACTGAATTTACTCTATCAGTATAATTGATTACAGCACCGATGAACCCTTTGCGCCAACAACATCTCATAATCCTCATGGAACTGGTGTATTACAGTAACCGTAAAGAACATTCCAATTTGAAGCTCAAACTGGGCCGACAGAGTGATGCCTTCGTGGTTATCTCGAAATTGCACTTAGCAAATTTATTTTGTTTAGGGTTGAAAATAAAATTGATAAACTTTTGAAGCGTACTTGTTCATTAATTTATTCATCTGCTGTATTTAGTATCGCTATATGTTAAGTGCTGATGCCTTCACAGCGTATAATTCAAGCACTAATGCTGCAAAAAGGAATACTATTTTGATTACTTGGTTTCTTGGGCCACATTCTCGTTGACTACTCTCCAGTCATGGGAGAGCGCAAATTCCATTAAAATAAGGCTTGTAGCTCATATTTACAATCAATTTTATCAACATACCTTGGCGAACATAGTTTTTCCCGTTCCGGGAGGACCGTGCATCAATATATTTCTATATACACCACGGTTCTTCTTAGTATTCTTGGTAGCAATTGCTACATCCCTGAAAACAAGAACAAATGAAAAGTTAATTATAACTTAATGCAGTAAAAATGCAATAAATAACTTCAGTAAAACTGAACTGAATAGGTTGTGTTATTTAGTTGAATTGTTAATTAGTTGAATATGTGTTATTTCATAACACGATCAAGTTTTCATTTTTTTTTTTTAGATTTTTCTTCGCTGCTTCATTAGTTTTAGGGCCTGGTCACATACGATTGTGGTTTGCTTTACTTTACTTCACTTCACTTACAATGCTACTTTGATTGTGGTTTGCTTTGCTTCACTTCACTTACTATATACCATACGATTAAATGCGAGTAAGTGAAGTGAAGTAAACCAGTTGGCTTTGTTAGTGAAGTGAAGTAAAGCAAACCACAATCGTATGTGACCAGGCCCTTACTCTTTTTATTCTCTTTCTATTTTTGCTCTTGTTCTTCTCTTTGTACTCTAGCTGTTTTTCTTCTCTTTCCATAAGTAACCTTCAACTTTAACTTGAGTAAGATACTATTTTTCCTTCCGATTGTAGTATAAAAAATTGTAGCTCACGATCAGACGATAGTCTTGTGAGCTGAAATTGATTTTCATGTACAGTAGGCTACTGTTTTTCTTTGTAAAGTGTTGTTTGTAAAAATTGTTGTGTGTACCTGAAATCAATAGAATTTGAAATTTGAGAATTTGAAATACCATCCAATAAACTAAATTTGAACAACTGATTAGTTAAGGTACCCTTGCACTAGACATGAACTGTTATAACGCGGCAAACAATGAATGATGGATGTCTAGTGGGTGGGTACCTCTCCTAAACATATTTTCATTTCACGTTTTTTCTTCAATGTGTCTACATTGAAAAAATACGAAAAAGTCATATACGGCTTAATAAAATTTAATTAATTTATTTTTTCAACTTCAAATGCTCTTTTTACTCCTTCTGTGTGGTCGTGAAGGAGATTGGTAGTACAACATATTGATGTTAGAATATTGAAGTATAATATTAGTAGAAGAATATTGATGTTTTCAGAAACAAAACCAATTTACGAATATCAAATAACAACATGAAAAATATTACAATATTTCGTTAGAATTAATGTTTTCCTACCTCAATCTCTCCTCCAATTCGGGAGCTAGAATGACGTCAGATAATGCATTCCAATCTCTTACTGGCTTCTTTCCTGTCGAAATAAGCTTTTACAATGTTATATTGACTGGAATGAGGTGTCAAAGCAAGTAGAAGTTCTCTCTTTTTAAATTCATTCTCAACTGTAATGCTTTATTTTGTAAATAAAAGACTAGAATCGAGAGTCGATTGGGATTCTATTGTCGAAATAACAATTTACTTTTGGCATTGATTTGAAAAAATAATATTTATAAGTAGTGATAATCAAATGAACCACGGCACATACACTGTGCAAGCGGAATGATAGATAGATAGAAAGATGATTTATTAGAATCAAAGCAAATATAGAAAAATATATTGAACAAAAGAAATGAGATTCTATAAAGTTTCCTTTGGAAAAAAGTAAATTTTGAAAGCGGAATGAGAAGACAAAGCACAGTCCATCACTGATTATTTTCAGAGCATGACTCACTCTGTCACTATTTCAATACTACAAAGCCTATAAAAATATTTGTAAATTTGTTCTAATCCAAATTATTCGTGATGTTTCTGTCGAGTCAAAATTCATTCTACGATATGTTAAACAGTTAGCGTTAGCATTGACAATTTAATCGAAAGCCGCCATCTTTGATTCTTTTGCTACTCCTTATGACGCTTTTACAGCTCTTAATGGAGTAATAAATCAATGTCCCGTAACTTACTGGAAATTTAGTACTGGATCCACCGGACCTATTGATTCTGTTTTCAACAATGAATTGCTTACGTCACAATAAGTTAGTTTGGACAGTTGGAAAACATAATGGAGTAATAAATCAATGTCCCGTAACTTACTGGAAATTTAGTAATTGAGCAACCGGACCTACGATTCAATTTGTGATTGGTAATTGAATAATGTTGAATAAACGTTCAGTTGCAAGTGGGTCCCAAACCACAGAGAGCACATAACTGATTCAATGGTTCCACCTTTACATCGTGGTTAAGTGGAAATTTCGAAAGCACAAGACTGATGTAGGCTAGCCAACCAATATCCTATAAGTAAGTTAGACCTTGAATTACAACTTACCAAGCCTAGCTTCAACGTAGCGAGCGGTAACTCCGGTTACACCCTTTGCCGAGTACACTCCCAAAGCAAGCAGCGACAGTCCGCCAGCTGCCACCATCATTTTATCCCAATCTGTTAGCAGGGACTGTACACCGGCACCAATCACAGAACCAGCAGTCCTGCAAAATTCATCCATTTATAGTTCATTTTTTCACTAATTCTATTTCAACAATAGAATCGAATTCAGACGAAATCTCTATGGAATTTCTTTTTTTTATCGTCAATAGTTCAACAGTAGACTCGAATTGAATTTTTGAATTTCGTTAATATCATTTACACACGAAATTAATTGACTAATCGTACAATCCTGTTTATCAATGAATTATAACTTATGAAATGAATATGACGATTATAATAATATATAGGATTTTAGTAAATAAAATACAATGGTTGAGGAATGCAATATTTCAACAGGAGTGATGATGATTCATATTTCAAGTAATAGATGGATATTTTCATAGTGGATTCCTACTGTTATATTTTAGGACTTCAAAAGCATCATAGTCGTCACAAGATCATCATAGTCGTCCTCACTCCAATTTTCCATCTCAATAAATAGGCTATTTCATGTTATATTATATTTGTATTATCATGACACTTTCAATGTTGCTGAGCGTAGGCTCTTGCAAATGCAACTTTATAAATAAATATTTAAAAAAAGATACATTACAACGAATTTTACAAAATTATTACGTTATTCAAAATATCATAATCAGTGTACTATCAAGTAAGATGAGGACTTCATAAAACTGTATTGAATCAGATTTATCTAACTTCTCTGCCCTACAATACTATTGAAGTAACAATACTTACTTGATAGATTCTAGAATGGTCGCCCTGTTCTCGACAGCTTTCAAACGAATCTGCTCCAAATTGATGTCTCTGTTCTCCCTATCCGCCTTGGCCTTAGCTTCCATTTCCGCTTGAATTTTCTTCATTTCCAAGTTGGCTCGCAGCTGCATCTCATGCTCAACGGTTGCTGTTGTGAAATAACAGAGAATTGTTGTAATCGAAACATGAAACATGATGAGGTGAAGGAGGATGATATTGTGAAAAAGATCAAGATGGAACTGGAATTGAACTCGAAGCCAGTGAAGCGATAGTGGACTGAAGGTGTGCCACACTGGCTCGCCTTAATTGATAGATTAATTAATATATAAATAGATGACAAGTGGTTTTGAAAACTTCTAGTCTTTTTATTCGATATGTACGAGGTCCGACAAGGAAGTAATGAGACAGATTTTCTTCGCAAGATTTGGTAACCCTGCGATCTTTGACCTTGGTCTATATTGACGTGAGCAGTCAATTCAAATGTCTGTTCAAAATATATATGAGCAATTTATCATTATCAAATTAATGAGATACGAGAAACAATATCGTCTTTTTACCTTTTCTCATAGCCTCTTGCTTGGCCACTGATTCTTCCTGCCTCCGTAGATTCTCATCATTGATCTTCTGTTGTTGGAGTAGTTGGTCTTCATACCTAGAAAGAAAAAAGACGCCTTATAGCACTTTCATGAATAAGTTGGCTCGCAGCTGCATCTCATGCTCAACGGTTGCTGTTGTGAAATAACAGAGAATAGTTTAAAATATTGAACCATCAATATTTATAAAGACAAGTGAACTAGATCTTAGCAGAAATTAACAATGGTGTAACAACCGAAACCTGTATATCGATATATTAATAGATGATAAGTGGTTTGGCAACTAGTCTTTTTATTCGATATGTGCGAGGTCCGACAAGAAAGTAATGAGACAGATTTTCTTTGCAAGATTTGGCAACCCTGCATCTTTCACCTTGGTCTATAATCGGCTTTTAGCCTAGTCAAAGTGCAATTGATGCAACTGCTTAGTCGTGAGAAGATTGCTCAAGTGTTAGTTCAAAATAGATATGAGCAATTTATCATTATCAAATTAATGAGATACGAGAAACAATATCGTCTTTCTACCTTTTCTCATAGCCTCTTGCTTGGCCACTGATTCTTCCTGCCTCCGAAGATTCTCATCATTGATCTTCTGTTGCTGGAGTAGTTGGTCTTCATACCTAGAAAAGAGAAAAAAGTATCGCTTTATAATACTTCATGAATAAGTTACAGTACTTGTAAACTGAGCGATTATATACCAGGGACCTGTTTCATGAAAATTTAAAAGTCCTGTAACACAGTAAACAGGCGGAGACGCCCTAGATTGATGGCAGATTGTTTATGGCAGAGGCAGATTACACGTTGCTATTCATATCTAGTGTATACCCGCCTTTTCCTGTATTACAGACTTCTAAAATAAATCAAGCAGAGAATATTATAATAATCAATCATCATTGGATTTTATAAAAATAAGAATTTTGACAGCTACCTCTTCCTTGACAACTGGTCCTGATACTGGGCTCTGGCTTGATGCTGCCTGGTCTCTTCTTGAAGAGTTTTTCTTCTCTCTTCAGCGTCCACTTGTTTCTGTTGCACCTTGCCTCGTTCAATCTCCGCTTCGTACGCCTTCATGTTCACCATCAGCTCCTGCTGCTTTGTCACTTCTTGCATTTTCGACAGTTCCAGCGCCTCTTTGGCATGCTCTAGAAAATCGAATCGAAATTATTGTAGCCTACAATAAGATGTATTAGAATGTAATAGGTATTTATTAGTCAGCAGGGCCATGCTCTATAAGCCTAAAGGTCTATTCACACATATCCGACGCAAGCTATTCGTTATGCACATGCGTCATTCGCCCACTGCTGCCCAACGCATGCGCAGAACGAATGGCTGACGTCGGATATGTGTGAATGGACCTTAATTGATGAAACATGTCAATGGGAGTAAATAGATATGAAATATTTTAATTAAATCATTCATTAAAATAAATATGTTAATAACTACGGTATGGTAACAGGGGAATAATAAATTTGTTTTTGGATTTCGATCATTTATTGCATGCCGTTGAAAATAGAACTAGGATTGAGAAGCTCATACTCATATTTGCTTCAATTAAAACTGCTCTCACACATGATTCGCAGCATCATAGTTCATTTTAGTGTGTGTGCCGCTTGCAACTCGCATTCAATGTAACCCTGGCCTTGGAAATAATACTACACCAGAACCTAGCAAGCGACCCACTATCACACCCCACACCCCCTAGTGGTCCTTCTAAATTATGGCTGGATTTCACTATTCCAGTAGACGTTCAGGTTACTGGAGGCAGGTTACCTGAACCGTGAGACCACTTACTTGAACAGGTTACTGGCTTATTCAGGTTAGAGCAGAGGCAGGCTGCCAGGCAGGTAACCTGCCTCTGCCTCCAGGATAGCATAGGTTCTTAGTTTGCGTGTGGGAAAATGTAGCTTTGTAGTTGGTTTCAAGGATGAATGGATGATGCAATATTATCAACTCAATATTAGCCAGAATATGGGAAGGATTGAACTCAACCGTTCATCAACACATTTCCATGGGGATTAAAACATCAAAACAACATGAAATCATAAATAAAATTCGAAAAATGAACCATAAGATATTGACTTATGGTAGCCCATTGGCTAGGTGCTTGAGAATCATTAAAAATCATTTTACTTACTGGATTTTTCAAGTTCTCTTGCTGCTTGAGCTGCTCTTTCTAAAGCTGCAGAATCAAATCTATATGCTTCCATTTTCTTCATGTCTGATTCTGATATTTGGAGTCCTCCTTCGACTTTACCGGTACTTGGTGGCATTTCTTGAGAAGGATCTAGTAGTTGAGGATCTTTCTTACCGTAACCAAAAATCCAAGACATTTTAGCAAATTATGGTAATATCTTAAGATTATATAGATACAATTTAAATCAAATTTAGAGAAAAATCACGAGGCAAAGGTTCAAAAAGTCAAACACAGTCAACCTCACGGTCACACGAAACGAAAGAAATGATCGAAATCATGCTATTCTTTCAACATAGGTTATGGTTGCTTTTACTCTTCAGCGCATAGAGCCAGTAGATATTAGAAGGAGCAAGTATGGAGGATTACATCGATGAATTGACTTTGTTAGTATTTATTGATTGTTTTTCTTATTTGAAATATTAAAAATCATTTAATCAATATCTTCTAATTTAAACACTGGGGTTTTATTTAAAATATACTATATTTTGAATATTATATGTTTTCAAGTGACTCCTAATCTGAGGAAGTACCTTAGCGGGAAATATGAAAAGGAGGTCAAGGAGTTATTGAACAAAAATAATAATTACCGCCTCTGAAAACACCTTTTAGATTCTTTTAGCAATCAAATTAGTTTTGTCTTATGTCTGTGTGGTTTCCTCAAAATTATAATTTTGTCTTCTTTTGCAATGTTGTTCGTGAAAATAAATTTTAATTATATTGTCGCATTGAACCGCCTCTTCCACATAAAATGTGCTTCAGGTCTTGGTGCTTCATCAGATTTCAATCCTCCACAAATTTAAAGAAAAATCCAAGCCCTTATTTAATATAGATCAATACAATAGAGTTATACTCATGTCTAAAACAACAACTCAATATAGGATACTAACTAACTACAATCAAGTTATAAACTTGAATCATAAGATGTTCTGATCAGTTACCGGTAGCTAAATTTATTGAAGATTTATGTTCTACCTTTCTCGATGGATTTTGAACATTTATTATTATACCACACACTATTTTTGAGAGTCATATAAATAACCAACTTCTTCTCTATAAGGCCTATCTTCAGACATATTCTTATAGAAGCCTTTCACACTTTACAAATTATTATTATTTTTCAAATAATAGCCGTATAGCCCTTGAAGTATTCTTGCACATATTCTACATTGTAAATTCTAGACTTTCTCATAAACAAAACACTCGAAACAATCAAAATAATTTTTATTCAAATTGGAACTTACAAATTAATACTGGTAGACAAATATAACATTTTAGTTCGTAACATCACAATATTATTATTATTAACATCCAATATGAACTGTGGTGCTTGGAGTGTATATAATAGGCCTACAAATATTAAACAGATATAAAATAAACACTTTATCTACGAGAATGGACAATTCTACTGTAATTGAAATACAAAGTTTATGGACAATCATTTTGAACTTCTAAATTCTTATATTCATATTAACTTCATTATGGACGATGAATATTGGAGTAAGTTAGGCTATTTTCAACTTAATATTATTTTTCCTCCCTATGAGATTCACCACTATTTTTTTATTGGAGGTACTGGATTTCTTGATAAAATTCGTACTGAATACCTAAACATCAAGTGAAAAACGTTAATTTCAATAGATATTATTCTTATTAGTCAACCCTACTGTTGAACTGCTTTAATAACAATGATGGTGAGTTTCAGGGGTAGAAAATAGATGAAAATTTATAATCACACCATAATTATTTAAGGTCATGAAAAAATGAAAGTTTATTCACTGAAGGTGAATATCGATTTATCCAAAGACAAAATGAAATTTTTTTAAAATAATTTAGGATAAGTATATGATAACGTTAATAAACTTGGCCGCTTGTAATATATTTAGAAATTTGAAGTTTCACGTCTAAAATATTCAAACATTGAGCAGGTATAGAATTTAAATCCACATAAATTATTGGACACAATGATTAATAATCATGCAAATGCTAAAAAGTTTACACATAGATATATAGATTGATCCTATTGAACTATTGCGAATTCTAAAAATGGGGAATTGGTGATAAGGTTTCAATTCTAACACTATTTTCATGACAATAATTATTGGTACAGTAGCCTATATTTTTATTTCTTCTAGTATAAAGGAGTATATAACAACGAACTATGATACTACAGAGACTGTATAGTTATACAGTCTTTGTATATGGTAGGTTTCATAAAACTTGACAACCTGTAGAACATAAGCAGACATGCTATATGCTACCTTACTGCTGACAAAGTTATTTTGAAACTACTACCTGTTTAAGACATTTGAGCAATGTTATGAAGTTATACGTAACAATACAATAAGCTTTGAATGAGTGAAATCAAAGTTATTAATTGATAGTATAAGAATGTATGTTGACTGGGCCAAGATTGATTGATTGATTAATTGCCTTTATTGAGGGCGGAGTTAGGACTCCAGGTCCTCTCTGCCACACAACCCTAAGACGTAGATGATGAAAAATAAATAGTACATCATCTTCAACGATAATTTGAAAATAATCGTTCTTATTTAGAAAATATTCTCAATTTTAAAACATTGATCTTCAATTAATCAATAATTTCTATATTATTATTTTGAAGAGTTCAACTGACAGTTTGAGATTTCATAAATAGAAAGAGAATAAGTTATCCAAACTTAGAAATGTTTGATTCAATCTTCGTGAAAAAGTCTGATTGAGAAATTTTTTTTTTTCAAGTAGAAGTACAGTGACAGTCAATTGTACAATTTTTCAATAATTGTAGTACAGGTATTAGCCAACATTTTTCATAGAAATGTTTAACTTATTACTGTGGCTTTGTGCCTTGAACCTGATATCATTCAACAGTGATAATTTGTATGAATTGAATACCGGTAATGTAAACTTGCAAATAACAAAATATAAAGAAAAACCAGAAATAAACAATTTGCCAATTTTTAAATTTTGAAATTCAAATACTTGACAAATCAAAATTCAAATAAAGCACACAATAAGTCAGGCCATCTATTCCACATTTATAATTTACTACTGGAATGTAGGATAAAGGAGCAATTGAAAGTAAAGGAGTAGTTAAATTAAAGGAGTAAATTAAACTACTCCTTTAAAGATAAAGGAGTAGTTGAATATAGTTTACTAGAGCATCCAGTGAAATAATCTGAACTCCTATTCTTGAAGTTTTAGATCTGGTGAAAATATGTTTTGTATGTCTTTGAATACTTTGTGATTGAGGTAGGTTACAACATTAATATATTGTATAGAGAGAGAAAATATACCATGGGTTGCACTTTTCTTATGAGACAATGCTAAGATCAGAGTTTTAATTCATGAAACTCCCGCAAATGCATAATATATAATACAGGAAGAAGCTGACTACTCCATTCATGGTGGATGGAATCTGAGTCAATTTTATTGGTGGTTCTCGTGTATTATAAGTACGGTACTGTACATTTTATATAAAGAAACCCCCAGAGTACAATCTATCCAAGCTGGAAGCTCCGTTTTCGATGGAATGATGAGATTTCAATTTTCCTATCGTTAGGATTGCATTAATCCATTGATTACCAAATTATGAAAACTACAAGTGAACATATAACATGGACTACACAACGTTTTCAATATAACAAAATATAAATCAACTACTTAACCTAGACATTATGATTGCACTAATTCCCTAGACAATTAAGAGATTTTTCGCTATCAATTTTCTTGTTTTTGAAAATTATCGTTAAAAAACTAGCTAGTGGCAAGGTAGATAATGGAATCACTAAATATGTACGCAACATCAGCAGAACTGTCAAATTACAGCCTGATAACAACGGTAAGATAATTATTAATTAATAATAATTATTGGAAGGAATCGGTGTCTTTGAAGGTTTCATGACGTAATGTAGCAAGCGATTTATCCGTCAGCCAATGGAGGCGTAACCCAGCCATACTTCTCGTGCGTTTTCACCAAACTTCGAAAAGACTCTTCCGCCAAGCGTCGATTAAAGTCCTTGCTCCCGCTTTTTGGTTTCCTAGCTATTCTTCCCTGCAAAAACAACACTTCACATTATTAATTTAAGGCAATTGAACAGTTTAGGAAGCAGTAAAATTAGCACTTTAAGGCAATTTATATAGGTATAAGCAGAGATAAATATTAGTTTATGGCATAAATTCGTGAGAAATAGATTGACTGGCAGTTGGGTGGCTACCCGGTTTCAAGAGGGAAGTAGACATTTAGTCGAAGGGAAAACTGGCCGTAGTCAGGTGGAACAGGCTCTCTATGCTGCTAACCTACTAGCGAGGTTAGCTACCAAGAAAGGTTAAGACAAGCACAGACCACATAGGCATTGCTTCTAATCCACATTGCCTCTGTGGAGATGTACAGACTATGGTGGAAGACTGCCCATTATTTGCTTATGAAGGGGGACTCAATAGGGGAATCCACCTGGCTGATGAGAGCCTTGTCCTGGTTGGAGGAGGTTGTGGGAGAACTAGGCATCTAATTTCTGCATTGGGAACATTTTTTCCTCAAAATATAATGTATTAGCTACACGGTACAGTACTGTTTATTAACACATTGTACATCACCTACATCTACATGTATCAGTGCTTTCCCAATATCCATTTGTATCTGTAGTGCCTGTATATGTTAGGCTACGGTTTTTTCTAAAAGATGAAAGTGGGTTTATTATTGAGAGTTATAAGGCATTATTATTAATCTTGATCTAGATCCAGTACAAGATTCAGTACGAATCTCTCGATTCTGAAGAATCTTGTCTTTTATTGGAATTTGTTCTTCAATCGTTTGTAAGGTTTATACGCGTAATAACATCGAGTAATAGAAAAACGTTCATAATTTTGAAAAACCTAAGCTGAACATGAAAGCACTGGTACATGTAAGCGATATAAAATGCGTTAATAAAGAGTACTATAGAGCAAATTTATTATATTTCGAGGAAAAATATTCCCTAAGCAGTAAAATATCCTCCCTAAAACTTTGAAGTGCGTATACTTTTTGAAACACCCGTTAGCCCCTGCGCCCACTAAGCAACTGCTATCTGATTTCAGTCAGCAACCCAGCGTTGCCAGATGACTTTGGCTGATAGGTTAGATTACCCGAAAAACAGCCAAATGTCATCTGGCAACATTGGGTTGCTGACTGAAATCAGATAGCAGTTGCGAAGTGGGCGCAGGGGCTTAGATGTCCATCTTCCTCTCAACCGTATATGATTTGTACCAGGGACCTGGCATCTTAGGGACTGGAAGTAAGAGAAATAAGGGGAGTAGGATGTCGGCCATTTTGTGGACGGACTTTTAGCGGTGTATTTGAAAACATCGTAAATTGATAATAATTACAGCTGATTCTGATTGAATAGCGGATGGTTCAAAAGCTTGATACACGCATAACGATATTAGATCAATGATATTGAAGAATAATCCAAAAGTTTGATACACGCGTAACGATATTAGAAGTTAACCATTATTATGCCCGGTTTTTCAGTCGTTCAATAAACTTATTGAATCAATAACTTTTTTTTTGCATTTGAAAACACATGGTTATTGATTCAATAGTGCTATTGGATCCATAAACTGTCTATTGAGCGACTAAAAAACCGGGCATTAGTGAATAACCATTCTAACCTGTAGTAGAGAATCACACCTTCTTCTACTCAAACCAACCTAAAATACAAGGAATCTAACAAAAATGTTATCTTTTGCCGTAAATATTAACCATATTCTCTCAACAGTTTTGATTTATACCGCAAAAGATACCATAAACTTTAAAAAGTCTTTATGAAAATGAAACTTAACATAAAGGCTCTGAATTCAAATACAGCGCCAAAACTCCGTCCGGAAACTAGCGTGATCGAGACTCAGCCTACACCCCTTTTTAACATAGGGAAGATACAATACTTCCACTCCGTCTATGACAGCCCCCTGGGTGTAATCCTCCATACTTTCTCCTTCTAATATCTACTGGCTCTATGCGCTGAAGAGTAAAAGCAACCATAACCTATGTTGAAAGAATAGCATGATTTCGATCATTTCTTTCGTTTCGTGTGATACTTCTACTCCTTCTAATGACAGCCCCCTGATTTGTACAGTGAACTGCAGCAGTCACCTGTCCTTTGACGAGGCTGGCGGCGAACTGCATGACAATGGCCTCGACAGTGTAGGCGCTGGCCCAGCCGCGCGGCGTGAGCAGTTCCATGCAGATGGCGCCACCCTCCATCACGAAGCCTTTCTCGATGCGCGGCGACACGACGCGCATGAACGGCGGCTCGAACGGAAAGTTCTCGGGGAACATGAGGTGCAGCGAGATGCACGCCACGCCCAGCTCGCGCATGTCCGACGCCAGATCGCTCTCGGCGTCGATGCGGTACAGTCTGGTTCAAAAACAAACAATTGTTGATGGTGTTAATCTTAGACTAGTATACTAGAACTCCTACCAATATTAGGGCATTGTTTAGAAACATATAAATATCATATTTAAATTGTCCAGAGTCCTGTTACACACAGCTGCCATTTTTTTCAGTTATTATCTCAATAATGGTGAGACATGGAATTGAAACTTTACCAGATTTAGGCTACAAAAATTTTTCAAATAAACAAAATGGCCATTCAAAATTTTACTGAATAAAGGTGAAATTGCGAAAATTTTACAAGAATAACGTTTTTAGGTTGATTATAACGATTGAAATTATTTGCTAAGATTGACCATTGACTAAGATATGGCAGCCCAGTGATAGGTGACCACTGGAGGTTAGTTGCACCCTGTCTTAAAATTCAACGAAATACACTAAAATCGCTTAAACAACATAAAGCACAGAGACTGTTGATTGTTCTGGCAGACTTTAGCCGCATGCCCAGGATGCACTGTAACTAGCCTCCAGTCACCTAAAAAGCTGCCATATCTCAGTTATTGGTCCAACCTAAGAAATATGTTTCAATCGATTTGTAATCAAAATTACCAAAAAAAGTTATTCTTGTGAAACTTTCGTAATATCAACGGTTTCCGAGTTATTCAAGAAACAAAATTTTGAATGGCCGCCATTTTGTTTTATGGATTTGAAAAATTGTCATAATTTTTTTGTAGCTTTGTCTAGTTGTCATAAATGTTGATGCAAAGTTTCAATTCCATATGTTTCACCATTATTGAGATAAAAAATAATTAGTGAAAACAAATGGCAGCTGTGTGGAGTAATGACTTCTGGACAATTTAAATATGATATTTAGATATGGTTTCACAGGAGCAATGCCTCTATTAGGAGTTCTGAAAGAATGTAGACACGGTCTATGCTATAAATGTTGAAGCCAACATGATTGGCTGATTAGGGCAAATCATTATAGTCGAAACTATACGAGCGTTCTTGGGCAAGACCACAAGTCACAACTATACGAGCGTTCTTTGCTTTCGTATTAGGCTACACTAACAGTAGCGCTATACATGGAAGGGCGCCTGACACCCTCACCCCGGCACCAATAAACCATGCGACGGCCCTGGAATTTAGTGTAGTCGTAGTATCTCAACAGCTGATATAATCTGACTCTCTGCACAGTTCCTCCTCTCCTCTCTTAGGGCAAGAACAGTGTAGAGATGTTTGCTTCAATAAAGACTTCTTATGTGAAGACAGGGAAGACCGTGTCTATTCTATACATGTTAAGTGTCGTAGATCAGACAATAAGCAATAGGCAACTAGCACGATATGGACCATATGATTGTTCTACTCTATACAAACCAACAGTTCAATGCACAGTGAAACAGCTGCTTTGTGTGCATTGGACTATTTTTTCCTATAGAGTAGACGATTATGATCCAAATGTTGCTGTTGCCTATTGCTGAAACTGCCTTAGATAAAACAAAAATGGTTGGTATTAATGTTGATAAAACAAAAATGGTTGGTTGTTTTGTTGCTAAGGCTTAGATAGAAAAAATAGTGATTGAGATCAACTGTGACTCAGCTCACTCAATTCCAATCTTCCAAGAATTTCTCTGGTACAGTCTCTGTGATCAAAAACAACAATTAATAATGTCTTATGTGCAATGTGCTTCTTCGGAAAAGTTATCAAAATCAACGATGTAAACCCAACGAATAAGTCAACTAAATTTAACATATTGTTGATGGTGTTAATGTTGATAAAAAAAATAGTTGGTATTAATGTTGATAAAACAAAAATGGTTGGTTGTTTTGTTGCTAAGGCTTAGATGGAAAAAGTAGTGATTGAGATCAACTGTGACTCAGTTCACTCAATTCCAATATTCCAAGAATTTCTCTGGTACAGTCTCTGTGATAAAAAACAAAAGCAATTAATATTGTCTTATGTGCAGTGTGCTTCTTCGGAAAAGTTATCAAAATCAACGATGTAACCCAACGAATAAGTCAACTAAATTTCATTCTTCCAAGAATGAAACACAAAGATTAATAGAATGGAAATTTATTTCTGCATTACAAAAGTAGCCTATAATAATATTGTCACATTATGATAGTGAATAATTAGACAGTACAGGTAAATATTAGATACGGTGAAGAGATATATGATATACATAAATCCCAATAATATATGCCACGTTGGTTTGTTACCTGATATGCCACTCGAATAGGTTGTCGTTGATGAGTTCAACGGTGAACATGTGGTCGGTGCGGTCGGCGCTGCGCTGAATGTCTTTCAGCTCCTTCATCAGTCGTCTTGTGCGAACTCGTAGCGAATCTGCAAAATTCACAAGTTCAAAATGTGATTCTTACTTTGCTTCAAGCAAGCTACTGCAAAGTTGCAACAACAGTGAACTTGGATAATGCCAAGTTGGAAAGAAGTGGAAAAGGATCAAATTGTGTAGAATTCTTGTAGAAGAATTCTGAAGAATTTCTGTTTCTCAAATTCTGTTTGTTGGTTGAATAATTCTTATGTTACACGAAATACAAGTTTAACGTACCGGTAGTTTATTCACGTAGATGTTTATATAGCTCAGAGAACAAGACTTAATGTACAAACATATTATTATTTCTTTACTATTGCTTTATTTCTAGCATGAGAAATAAAGATTTCTTCAATTCTCACATGAGAAATAAAGCGAAAATCGTAGATCTCCTCAAGCTACATATTTAATCTTTTAGTCAAATACAAAGAAAAACATTTGAGGCAATGAAAGGTTTCAGCAACTTGGGTGTGGAGATGAATGATGTGAGAATGATGTGTTCGGAAGCATTAAGAAAATGATTCAAGCAGGAAATAGAGCATTTTTGAAGACCATTACAAGCAAGTTGGTCGAGACACCAAGACGAGATTAGTCACGTTTGCACAGTAATTCACATAGGTTGCTTATGAAGCAACACACCGATGCAATGACACTGGTGTGTGTTGCTGCCAATTAGAATTACTGTAACTGAACGTGACTAATCTCGTCTTGTCTTGTCTTGACTAACCGGTGTACGCCTAGCCTAAGATTAGCAACATTGGTGGAGAGGATGGAGATTGGTGGAGAGGCTTGGTGCTAGGTTCACGAACGGACTGACTGTAGCGCCTGATAGTAAGTGAAGATACTAAGTAAGTACATTTCCCCTATACCATGGGAAATACCTGAAAAGTAACTTGTATAACACGAATCCTTGAAAAGTACTTTTTATATTATTGAAAAGTATTGACAGTATCATTACTCACTTTCAGCATTGGCAACAGGTAGCGACGATGCTGCCGAACTCTTTTTCTTGAAGAATCCACCCCCACCACTGCCGCCTCCGCCGCCATTAGAGGGAGCGCCGGCCGTTTTGTCGGCAGCCGGCGACACCACGTGATCCCAGCCGTGCCGCCCCAACAGGCGACGGCCCGCAGGCGAGCCGGGGGCGGCCACTCCACCCCCCGCACCCTTATCGCCGCCCTTATCACCCGACTGGAACAGTTTGCGGAAGGCGGCCGCCATCTTTTCTTTCGATTTTGACGTCATAGCATTCGTTGCTCTGTTGAACACAAAATTTATCAAGGTAAATAGAATACAAGGTAGTGTTACGAGGATAATGCACCAACGGGTGATACCCAGTAAATATAATACAAGGTAGTGTTCACAAGTATGATGCGCAGTAACAAGCTTCATTCAGTGAAAAGTAAAGACCTCACTGGAGATCAACAGTTCGAGTTTCCCTTTCTTTTATATGTTTATTCACCAATTTTATATATTTTTTCTCGAAAACTGCAAGCTTTTCAAGTCACCGCTTCATATTCTGGGCTTTATTGCATGTTTATATTCAATTCTTAGTAGTTTCAATACTGTTGAGACAGCGTATTGTTTCAGGGCATTCGATCATTGAAAGGCATGCATATCAGACTGGAAGTTAGTAGGTACTCTCGATCATGTGATTTTCGAATCCTGAATGAATTAGTGTTCTGAAATGATTAACGGTCTTTTTAGGGTTATGAAACTAAAAATAATTAAAGACAAATATTCAACAAAGCCATGTTCATGTTATTCGCGAGTAATCCCATATCAGACCTTATAAACCTTTTCACACTAGTATTATACAGTCTCTGTAGTTCTGAATGCGCGTGAACAATAACTTGTATTCTAATTACCTTCCAATTTATGGTAGGAATGTCATCTGAGGTTTCAGCTGGCGAACTATCAGTTGAAATCAAATCAGCAACTTTATAGTTGGAAGTTCATTTGAGATTTCAACTGTTGCTGGTGTCTTATCAGTTGCAGCTGCTGTTATCCTCACTATGGCGAGACGATCATCTGTTGAAGGCTGTCGCTCTGGAAGTGTGCTCTTTCAGTTTCACCGGCAGTTTGGTTTCAACCGTGCATCTTAGTTCCAGGATAACAGACGCTAGCAATGGTCTGACAGAGTTGCACTCTAGTCACCTGTAACAAAAGAGGTTTGATGTTTGGATAATTGTGATATAACTAAGTAACTTAATTTAACTTGAGGCTAGGCGTACACCGGTTAGTCAAGACAAGACAAGACAAGACGACATTAGTCACGTTTAGTCACAGTACTAATCTTCACATAGTTGCTTATGAAGCAATACACACCGATTAGTCATTGCATCGGTGTGTGCTGCTTCATAAGCCAAGTGAATTATTGTGACTAAACGTGACTAATGTCTTGTCTTGTCTTGACTAAGCGGTGTACGCCTTACGTGATTGCTAGTTTCGTTAGTTGTGGGTGACTGGCTACCATGACCATCTTAGTATCTTGTCATGCAATTTCTGTAACTGGTATAGTTGTTGGACGTCGCGACGACTGAATTACGCTAGCGCCGCGACGCCGACGCCTGGAACCGGCTAGACAGGGACAGGACAGCAGCATTCCATCATTAATCAGAGCGTACTGATGCTGGCGATGCTGCCACACCGCCGCCAATCAACGTGAAAGTGCTACTCTTGCTCAACACTTCACGGTTTTCTTCTTCTTCTTCTTCATTTTTTCTTGTAATCTTTATCGTCTTATCAGTAATCCTTCTCTTTCTTCTTCTTTGATCTACCTTTAGTTAATTAATCTACTACAACCTGATCAAATCTTTACTCTACCAGTTTTCTTTATCATTGTTTTAGTCTCTTTTATCAGCTTTTTTCCCCCTTATCATTTATTCTCCCTAGTTTCTTCTTCTAAGTCTACTCTATCTACTTCTTCTTCTTTGATCTTCTTCTTTTTCTTCACCTTTCTCTCCCTCCTCTCCTTGACTTTCTATCCTCCTTCTCCTTCTCCTTTCTTCTCCTCATTTTATCTTCTTCTTCTTTCTTCTTCTTCTTCTTCTTCTTCATCTTCTTCCTTCTTCTTCTCCTTCATCTTCTTCTTCTTCTTCTTCTTCTTCTTCTTCTTCTTCTTCTTCTTCTTCTTCTTCTTCTTTTCCTTGTTCAACAGTGAACAGTGAACCTCTTCTATGTTTCTTAATAGGCTACAACAGTTGCCGTTTAGTTCAGCAAATAAAGAAAAAAATGGCCTACTACAACTACAGCACCTGTACTCAGCTCGATACACGGTACAGCAATCACAGAGGGAAAATGCCGGTGACGATAGAAACAAAGAAAACTGGAAAAGTTTTCGAGAAAAGAAAACATAAAAAGGAAACTCAGTTCAAGGGTCATTTGCCGACACGGTAGTGCCAAAAAGACACTTCCGCTGTCCTAGATATCTATTAATCGATCAAGACCAAACAGCGAATCACAGAAATACACGAGAATTGGGAACAATGAACCAGAGGGTAGAATGGGTAGAAGGTGTCATACGACAAGGACCAAGTCAGGTCCACTCATTGACACAGTCAATCCAGATCCTGGTCATGACGGAGAGAAGAAGTATGAAGTAGTAAGTATGAATAGAAAATACAGTATTGGATAAAACATATATATAGTACCTGATATGTTATGAATGAGAAGATTCAACCATCGTGATTTTCACAGCGCATCGTACTGCGCATCCTACTCATGATCCCCATGAAATAAATAAATATAGATCCCCACATTGTACTCTATTTATACTCTATTTGATGCAACTTCCGACTCGGAAACCTCGGAAATAGCGTTATTCCCTATCTTATAAGTGCTACACCAAATCTGAAGTTACATTAAATACGCAGTATAGTATCCGTGACGCATGATCAACACCAAAGTTTGTTCTTTGGGAATAGCCTACTTGAGTGTAGTTTACAAAAAAAAACTGATAATTTAGAGAACTTCAGAGTGTCTACTTTGAATATAGGCATTTACAGAGTTCTAGTAAGGTATTTACAGAGCTCTACTTTTAAAGGAATACGTCAAACAATTTGGATTCTATAGCTTTTCATAAAAATATCAAATCACTTTTCATTTTTTCGTATTTGTTACCTAATTTAGCGTTATTAATAGTTTTTCATTTATTAAGCGTCTCTTCCTCTATCTGTACAGTACAGAGCATTACACAAGATACAAAAATAAAAAACTCTGTTTCAGGCCTAATTACAACTTCACTCTTCACTTATTACGGATTACGGTAGTTGAAAAATCTAATTGAGAAGGTGAAGGAACCATTTACGGAAATCTTTATAGAATGTAATACTCAAGAAACAAAAAATAATTTGGAATTTAAAAAGAGAAAAGGGATACCGGTATACTTTAATTACACCTTCACTTACTTAACTTCATACAGGTGAAGGTAGCTTAATTTTCGTTTTAACTGAACATTCTAACACTAAAGGTAAAAAACATTTTCAATCAAAACAGATACATTTTCTCATTTTTATAATAATAATTTTTCATTATATAGCTAGTAATTATTACTGTAGTTACATAAAAGCATCTAAATACTGAATAAAAACAACTCTGACCTTGACTCGTCTGTTTCCTTGTCCGATTTTTACAACTCAAAGCATTGCAAGGATGAATTGGGCTCGTGTGCCTTTTCACAAACCTGCAAATAAAACAGAAAAAAGATGAATTAGTTACGTTACATCACTCAATGACAAGTGCTACAAAAATGGTGAAAGGCAATATATAACAGCTAACTATATACAGAGTGTCCGATAAATCGTACGCTATCACCATTATCTCTAATATAATCATCTTCACAATCTCTGGAATGAGTTGTAAAAGTTATCAGCTGTTCCTGCTTTAGAGCTTGAAAATAGCTGATTGAAGATTTGTGAGAAATAAAGTTAGTATGTATTGAACGAGAATAAAGTAATGGCTGTAAATGGAAATAGATAAATGATGAAACCATATTTCATGAAAGTATTGGATTGACTCAACATAGCCTATTCATCAGTTTTTCCTTCAATGGAAATAGATTCTTAACAACAGCAGTCTAGACTACGCTACGGATAAATAAACGAAACTACAAATCAACAACTTCAATTAATCGTCATCAACTTCAACCTAGACTAAACAGTTTAGTGTCACAGCGACAGCTTGACACTGAGTTTAGAATTGCTCAGACACTAGTGAAAATTGAACTGATCTTTTCATATTATAATTATTTCCCTGTTAGCCTATTTTAGAATTTTAGGCTTAAGAATAAGGAAGAAGTTTACTAGTCTTTACTGAACGGGGTCTTTTACTCATTAAATAAAAATATGCATGGCCTGAATTATTCCCAGTTTTCAAATAAGTTTCGATACAGCCTTGCATTGAAGTAAAGGTCTTGTATGAAGTGAATAAATTGAGTAAAACAGAAAAATGGAAACTATAACTCACACAGGAAGCTATACCATTTAACTTAAAGCACTTGGACTCGATTGAAAAACACATGAGTTCTTGGACATTTGACAGACAATTTATATTTATTGAAATGCAAATGCTAATACAGAAACCTATTTCTCAAGATCCCTGGTTTGGACCTCAATGATAATAAACTTTGGATTTTTTCTGTAAAACATCAATCAGGAAGAAGAGTTATCACACTATGTTACATTTTGTGAAGAATAGCTTGGTGCTTGACCTGTAGTTAAAAAGTCAATTCGACCAAATGACGGTCGGGAAAGCGACTAGCTACCCAACGGCCATAGCTCAAGCAACAACTATTCATGTCAGTAGTAGTATTCATGTCAGTTTTCTAGTAGATATGAATAATTTATAAGCATAATACCATAGACTAACCATATATTCGATCTCTCTTTAACCATATTCCAATATTATCTCTGTTAATACATAATACGTTTATTTAGTTTCAAGTTGCAAAAGTTTTGTAATGAAATCTTTAAAATAGTGTTTGTTGTACTTCGAGAGTAGGCCTACATCACATAATCAAAATCTTTATGACCTTTGATCATGAATCATTGGTGAAGTAACGATACTTCACAATATTATTGCCAAAATGTTAATGTTAATTACTCGACCAATCCAACCATCAACGTGCTGATTGATCTCCATCAATCAAGATTGATTGTCGATTGCGACACCAGGCTGTCGACTGACCAATGAGGCACAACGAGATTGCCATTCATTATAATCACCAATCCAGTTGATTGTAATTGTAAGAACGATTGTGGGAAATAAAGTACATGCTGTAATGCATGAGTGATTAGTAAGTAATAGTAAGTGCTTAGTTAGTGATTAGTGATTAGAAGTGTTTCCAGTTGCAAAGGTTCCCTTTAGCCATAGACAATGAGAAATGTGTTTCAACTTACTTACCGTACTTCAAACACTACTGTACTTTAACTGGATTTTTACTTGACAATGCAGCATTTGTGTTGAATATTTGCGGCAATAAAGAAATCTCGAATTGAGAATTAACATTCCTCAAACACCTCCGAAACACACTGCTACGTCTGAATCAGATTTCGGGGGTGCGTGGGGGAGGAGGGAGTTAAAACAAGCTTTTCAAGTGTGCTGTTTCGGACGCGATGTTTCAACCAATAATAATGAAAATGGTATGAAATTCAAGGGTTGTTTAGATAGAGTTTATACAGATCCTGCATAGTACGGGGTACGGTATAGTTGTAGTGTGTAGTGTTATAGTATGGCATCGATGAGTTTATACTTTAAAGTGTACTATAGTATTGTAAAGTTCAGTAGATTAGTATCGATAATAAGGCGCAAGGAAGCGTGGAACATGCAACCAGGAAAAATTCTTCGCGACCTGTGTGCAAAACGAAAAATTTCACCATAACAATAACAAGCTGACTGGTTGTAATTATGTCAATAATCAAGTGTGAGAATATAGCCTATGCCTATTCACAAATAATATAATTACACCTCACTATAAGGAGAAGATGGTCATGCTTGAAGGAGATAGAAGTATGCAGCTGATTAATATTCGTGAAAAAGAGACTTGATTATGTAACAAGGTACAAAATATTTTAATAAACAACTGGCCCGCAGGCTCGCTAGCCTAACCTACTGGACAGAGTGGTGGGAGTCCGTGGACCTCCGAGGATAACTAGAGTTTTAAAGAGACAAATAGGCCTAATTTAATAATGTGTTGGTTTGCGAGTAACCCACCATTGAACATTTCAACTTAATCTTAACTTTTTTGACCGATACGTTTCGAAAGCGTTGTGAGAACGCCTCAAGAACATAGAAATAGAAAGAATCTACTTAAAAATTGATAGATTTGTCTGTGTTAAGAAAGCAACATACATATTTATATTTCGTAAGTAATTTGGAAAGATTTCGAAATCCTCTTCAACGTGTTCATGTAATGTACTCAATTGGATGTACAGTAGAAATTAAATTTATTCAACAGAGTTTGCGCAAATTGTTCAACATTTTTATTCTCAGACAAGTTTTCACTCTCAATAATAATTTATTATTCTGTTCAAATACTCCACGAAGAAAAGTAACTCGTTTCCCAAGGAACGTACGCCCCAATATGAAAAATAGGTTTGCATGATTCGCTATTGTTCGGAATAAACTTATTTGACAGGCTCCGCTGATTAATAAGTGAGCCACATGAAAAGTGTCCTCTGAATACAAAGTTCTGCTCTGCGGTATGATTGCGTCATTTTCGAATAAAATACTGTCCACTATTTCGTATTGGAACTTACCCTGTCATCTTTACTTTTCAAATTCTTCCGTGCTTTTTAGATTCATTAGATGATTTGTGGATTAGTTTTGTCAAAATTATTGGGTAACCAATAAACTTGAAAATATTATAAATAGTAATGGTATATTATTACACACTTGAATTAGAAATTACATTGTTTATCATACACTGTATTGTAATAAAATAGAGAATTATAGCCTACCCCACTTTTCGTAGCTTGAAACTTGAAACGAAAAATCGATAATTGATTTGAAATTTCAAACAATCTCAATCTTCACGGAACTGAGAGTTAATTTCAATACATTGACTGTGACCTACCGGTCAAACAGTGTACTACGTCCTACTATTCTACTTCCACTCTCCAACCAATCACAGTGCAGTACACGCCCCTTCACTCTCATTGGCTAAAAGACGCCATTTTGTGGGAGTGAGGCGTGACAATTCCGACAAATGGTAGCTGTGTTGGTTTCATTTTGTAGGGGAGTGTACATCCGCACATCAAGTCGCTCGCGATTGGTCAGATGTGTTTGATGTTGTGGATAATTGAAAATGGAATCCACCAATAACACCAATTAGAAAACAGGCATTTTGTGGAAAGTTATGGTTACCAATTGAATAGTGAGTTTGAAGAGGGCTAGTGAATCATAGACTCATACTGTAATTTCGTATCCATTGATAGTTTTGATGGACTGAACATTTTACGATTTATTTAAAATTTAAAATCTAAATACATCATAAATTCAGAATAAAATTGATAATTGATATACTTAATGTGAATATCAGAGAGCAGGGAAGCAGCCCATGAATATTGCTTCGCATTTATCAGTAACATTGTAAAACATGACACTATTTTTTTTATTCTTATGATAATTTTGAAACATTTATGAGAATTGAAGAACTTTCGGTAATTTTTTTTTCAAAAACCGTACATTATTTACAAAAACCCAGTTTTTATTCCTTGTATTAATTTGCTTCAATCAATGAAGATAGATTTAGTTATTTAGGGTGGGAATTTCCTACGCATCCTCCTTCACAGGATTAACATCATCATTAACAAGGCAAGAGGATTAACAAGATAATTAGAAGAATTAGTTAGTGAATTTAGTGAATTGTTGAAGTCTCCCTGACCTCCTCTACTAATATTATTCATCACAATCAGCCAGACAATGTGATCTAGAAAGAAAGCATTTTTCACAGTAAGTATGGATTGTGGGCCAAAGTAGACCGTGGGTACATTACTACTACTTCCTCTTTTCTATATCCTCCTCTTCCTCTTCTTCTTCATCCACCTCTCTCTCTTCGTCTCCTGATTTTTCTTCTTCACCTCAAACTGTAGTGGGTTCGATGTGATCTCCTCAACACCCTACTCGAGCTGAGTGGGAAATTCATAAATAAATATCGCACTAATGAGAAGCAACAGGTCAGGATCAACCTATTTTCAATTTCTCCTTTGAAACTTCACTTTTTTCACTTCACTCTCCCAGCAATTATTCTTTGTTCTCCTTCTTCTTTGTCCTCCTTCAACCATCTCCTTTTATTTCTCCTTCCCTCCTTCGCCCTCTCACTCATTTAAAATGGAAACTCCCAAGATTTTTCATAGTAGGCCTATTATAGCAAACCTTATTTCGCCAAATTTATTTACTATTTTTCTCTTCTGTTTCTGTTTTTTTAAAAATGTTTCTTCGCACTATTCAATTTATTGCTTTCTCTTTTCCACTTTTCTCCTTTTCTCACAATCTTTCTTCTACACTAGATTCCTCTATCACGAATTTCACTGTTCCTACACCGGTTCCTCTTTATTTCACTTCTCTCGTCAATAATTCTTTATCCTCCCAACATTCTATATGCAATTTCCCCCCCCCCCTTCTCCAAAAATTAACCTTCATGATCTTCTTCCTTCTCTTCTTCTACACCACACACTAGATACTCCTTTCCCCCCTCTCTTCATTTTTCATCACCTTCTCATCCTGCTAATATCACAACATTATCTTTTCCTTCTACCTCTCATCCATCTTGTTGCTAATTTTTCTCTTTTTTGATATCGCTTAAAGAAAAAAATGTCAGTTGTTCTTCAAGTTTCAACACAAAAGATGATATCTATAACTTGTACTGTATATGGTGTTTCTATATCGTATATATCTATGTATGAATAGAAACTCCAAAATGTCAAAGCCACTTTTTATCTCTACTAATTTGAATAATAGTCTCAACACTGCGAATTATAATAGATGATGATAGTGTTAGGTAGATAGATTGCGTTGCAAGCTATGACTGTTCTGTCTTTTCGACTGTTCTTCTATCTATTCAACTATTCCATCTTCTTCTTCACCATCTCCTATTTTATATTCTAACTATTCTATCGAATCGGAGGATCTTTAGCGATAGGATCGTTGTCACACAGTCGAGAGTTCTTCATTCTTTTATCATCGATGACCTTGCTTACAGCGTAGCCTACCCGGCTGGAGTGAGTCGAAACTTTCACCATGCCATCATTATTATTCAGTATTCAGTGAACGTTTTAACAACTCAAGGAAATATACCGCGCTAATGTGGCCGATGCTTTCGCATTTTATGTGTACGGGATTTTCAAACATGTACAAAAATAGAAACTGATTCGCAAAGACGTGCGTGTAGTAATCCTAAAGATGGTGATTCTACTCGATCTTTAGTCATAGATTTTTGAGATGTTTCGCATTTTATGAGTGTACGGGATTTTCAAACATGAACCAAAAAAAGGAGATGAATTACACAGACGTGAATAAGTCCTGATTCTAGTATTGTGAAATGAGGGGAGAAGAGAAATTAAAATATTTGTAAAAAATATAGATGAAAATAATCCACAAAGGAGTGAAGAAATCGTGGAATTGGTATTGTGAGTTCAAAAGGAACATAACTTGAAAAAATGAGTGGTAAAATGAATTTATGTAAAAAATATAGATGAAAATATCCCCTATACAGTAATTCTCGAAGAAATTTCAGCCCATTTTTTTGACAAGTTGAGCCTGATTACTTTCATTTTTGAATGAATTATTGATCAAGGAATCCTGGACTTGCAGTTAAACGAGATTTTTCAAACACGATTGTATTTTACTTTTAATAGAGTAGTATGAAACTATTAATACTGATATTGAAGAGTACCACGCCCAAACTGATAAATCATTAACAATGTCCACTATAGCAAATCCCCCAGGGATAGGATATCCGGAAATCACCTTGAAAACGTAATCGGCGAATTGGTGTTTAGTTGAGCAACAGGCGGTTCAATTAAACTGATCCCCCTCCTCCTCCTCCTCCTCCTCCTTATACTCCTCCACCTCATTCTATCCTCGTCCTTCAATTTCTATAGTTTTCAGTTCTGCAACATGCGACCTCAATGGTGGAGAAATTTGTTTGAAGTGATAGGATAGCCAATAGCAAAACTTCTTAAAAAGTCGATGTTTCAATGTATCGAGCAGTAAACATCGATTGTGAAAAAGCATCGGCAACAAAACATTGATGTCAAATATAGATGATTTCTACTAAAAACAAAACATCAATGCACTGGTAACCAGGACCGACATTATTGAACAGTTCTTTAATAATAAGAAGCCAAAATAGCTAGTTCACAAGGTTGAATATCTAAAAAGTGCTGAATAGTTGAAGTTAATTTTGATTGATGTTTTCGGTTATTGGTTGGAGGTTGAATAGCTTCTAGTCATTTTTGAGAATAAACGGCCAATTGCAAGAAAGCCAATCAATTTTAACCAACGTGAGATGACGTCATATCATGGAGCTCAATAGGGATTTCGATGCATTGGTTCTGTAGACGAGATCATTTTACGATAGTTAAATCTAATTCGCTTTAGTGTGAGCTGTTGTTCTCTCTAGATCACCAAAGTTCAAAACAAACTATGTATGGAAACTAAAGTTTCATACCCTGATGTAAAAGCGGCTAATTGAATGAAATTTTCCAAAAATGGATCCAATATTCCGAAGGCAGGTACAAGGAAAGTTTTAAGTAGCCTACAAGGGATTCGTCATAACCTAATGTATTCCATCAAAAACTGATTAATGAGTTATTTATTCACTTTATATGAATAATGAAATAAAAACAGTTATTGATAAGGCACATGTGCAAGGAATCTAATGTATTCCATCAAAAAACGAATTAATGAATTATTTATTCGCTTTATATGAACAAATGAAAAAAGAATCAGTTATTAATAAGGCACATGTGCATTGGTGCACAAGTGCACATAATAAAGATGCATTGAGTGCTGTAAAATGTAACCTACTTCACAATAGCAAGTCATGCAATGAAATAGGTGTAGTGTTTATCTATTGAATCGATTCAAATCTGTTCCTCTTCAACCATTTCTATTTTTACAACATAAGTTTGTTCCATTTTGTACTTGATAAAAGTTAATCTATTTCGAGCTCCTTATTTCTGAAATCGATCTCAAACTTCCCAATTCGTGCACAGCAATTAGCAGTATTTGAGAAACATTTTGACGGCTTAAAAACAATCACGCTAAAGTGATTATTATTATCACGAAACCTTGAACCTAAGTCCATTGCCAGCTTCGAATCAATGTCACGTGAGCAGTAAGGCGATAAATTGCGGTAACAGGTAATTTGATAACTCATCTTATTGACATTAAAGAGCAAGGACGGTTAACAAGAGGCGGAAGGGGTCTACTTACGAGGAGGTAAGGACAAACGTTCGACATAACTCGATCACTCGAATTTGTCCTCGACCTTTCCTTAGTTCACGCCTTCTCGCCTAAGAACGTTTACATTACTAACGCCCGTTCAGTTCAAAGACTGTGAAATCTAGAGACAATAATACTAATAGTTCAGTATAAACAACTAAATACTAGATTACCAATCCAGTGGTAGGCTACACACTAAAATAGAACCCTGGTTAAGCCCGGTTTACACAACTCTAGTTGGAAGGCAAGTAGCTTGGTCCAAGTTACTCATATTATTGTTTAATCTTTTGGAATATATATTTTATAAGGAAAGTTTAGACAGAACAAGTAACTTGGAACAACAACAATGCAACAGTCCTGAAGTGTGCTTTTATGTCTATTTTACAGCGATTTTAGATTAGCATTTGTTTGTGAATTTTAAATGCAGTAAAAAGGGGGCAAAGTAACCTCCAGTCACTCCATCACTAAAGTTACTATATCTCAGTCCCCGGAATATTGGTCCAATCTTGAAACCAAAAAGATGGTTTTAATTATTTTAAATGTCAATTTTAAATTATAAAAAAAAGTTATCAGTAAATTTTCGTAAATATCAACGGTTTACCGATGAAAATTATTCAAAACGACAATTATTATTATTGAAATGGCCGCCATTTTATTTTGGTGATGGATTTTCTTAGAAAATTGATAAATTTTTGATAGCTTTGTCTAGACGTTGCCTATAAATAATACATGTTGGTGTTAAAGTATTCAATTCCATATGTTTCACCTATTATACAGATAAAAATAATACTACTGAAAACAAAATAGGCAGCTGTGTTTGAAGACTGTTAATGGAAAGTAGTTAAATATGAATAAATTTAGATATTTTTAAATTACCCAAGAACAATGCCCTAGATTTTTACTCTGCCGCTAGGGAGTTCTGAACATTTGACATATGCTTATTTGTAAATTTTAGACAGAACAGAGTATTTTCTGGAACAAGCCACAGGGCAAGGAGATGCCCCCTGCCCAAATGACAGCGTGGGACAAGCTAGTCTTCTAGTTTACCAACTGGCGTTGTCTTAATCAGGCTTGATTGTTGTGTTAGCAAAGACAATTCTACAATAATAAATAGAATTTTCTTTGCTGTAAGTAATTAACTAACGTTAAGTTCAAACTAAATACGAGAAAATAAATAAACCAAGTCCATCAAACTAATCCAAGTAACAACGAACAAAAATTCCTGTAGAACAAATTTCAAGAGCTGCTGGCAAGAATCTATACACAGAACCCATATTAATAACATTAATGATAATATACACAGAACACATAATATTATTGATATGGAAAAGAGAATACTTAACAGACTGAACTTTTGGCTGCATAGTTAAAATCGTTATGACTGAGTAGGCTATAAGATTTTAGCAGTATGCGGGCAATGAGGAGAACAAAACAATACAAAGGCTAACAACAGGAAAACAAAAGGCTTTTGTAGTGTTTTGTTTGGAAATCCATTTTTCAACCGACAAAATATGAAAATACCACCAAATTGATTAGAAAGATCTGAATATTAGTCCTACGTTACTTCTCGTCTATTCAATCAATTTCACAAAATGTTTGCATATAATTGATGCACGATTTTAATAAACTATTATATTTAACCTTGATTTTCGACTATTTGTTGACTGTATTCCAAAATCGAAGAATTTTTGTAAATCCGTACTGCAACTGCAAGCATTCCTTCTCCACTGATTACAATGAATAACAATCTAACGAACAATAATATAATGAATAACAAGTGGGCAGATGAGATGCAATAAATAGAATGACTTGAAAAGCAGGTTACAGTGGATGTGAAATTTCTCTCGACCAGACAACTACTGTCCCATTTTGAGCCGTAATGCCACCGGTATGACATCAATTCTGAGTAGTTCGTAATTTGGCGGTTGCAGGTTATATATAGACATACACCTGATATTCTATGATGTATAGAACGTAGATGTATAGGTACTGTATACAGATATACTATCCATGTGCCGGTTATGTACCTTGTTCCTTGCATAACGGCCGAATGAGCCCAGACTTGATATTGTTTTTGCCTTCCAGATTTTCACGCCTCACTAGAGTTGAAGCGGAAATTGTAGAGGATGAATGGTAAGAGAAAGAACTGGTAAAAGAAAGAGAAACATGATGAGAATAATTAAGATAAACTTGGAGAGGATATGAGGAGAGATATGGAGGTTCATAGAAAAGGGGAAAGCGAAAACGTTGAACAGTTGGATGAGGAGGATAAAAATTTGAGGTGCTTCAAGGTAATTTTGAGGAAAGGTCGATGAAAACTTAGAACAAAAGCTTGGAGCTTGGAGAACAGAAACGAAAGTGAAGCTAGGCCTATAATAAAGAGGAAAATTAAAGTTGTAGGCTAAGCTTTGCCAAGGTGATAGATGGAGAGGAGATTGGATAGTTAGTAGGGATGAGATGAATATAAAGAGGATAAATATTATGAAGATGAGGTCGAAGAGACTAGAAAATAAAATTCAAAGATGATTATTGAAGTTTCAAATCTTTCCAAGCTGTTAAACTGATATTTTTGCATTATTCAATCGTGGATATTACGACTGAAAACTGATTTTTTGCATAATTCAATCTTGGATATTACGATTGATAAAGTTGAACTGGTCAGGTGATAATTCTATGGAAAACAACAACAGAGCTCACTAAATGAGTATTATGAGATATAATGTCGGATAAGTGGAAAAAGTCCTAAAAAGGCCACTATTTTCAAAATATAGTCTACGAAAACCTAAGAATGCTAAGAATGTAAGGGAATGCATGGAAATTTGATCACACTGTTTCGGTTGAAAACACGACTGGCTCACTTGGATTCGATCAATTGTACAATTTAAATCTGGCAGTACGCCATAAGCGCAATGCTGTAATCCAACATTTGCGCTTATTTTTCTAATAGTTTATAGTTAGTAGTTTATGAAGCCCCATAGTATATGAAGCTCACTAAATGAGTGATCACGTTAGAAAGTTGGGGAAAAAATCCTTAAATGAAATTACTCTAGAATTCTCTTTAATTCTAGAACTGTAGGCTTCCGTGGCGAAGCGTGATATACTTATTTGGTCATCGCCGGGTATATTTCCTATGAAATATGATGGTAAATATATAGTCAGAAATGCATGAATAAGTATACCCTTCATAAACTTCTAGGAATATGTTGCGTTTCGTCCGACTGGTTTTCACGCTTCTGTGCGTATCACCAACAAGAAGCGTTTCGTCCGATTTTTGAGTCTTCTACCTGAATATTCAGAAACCCTTCTATCACTGGCTAATTACTGTTGTAAATAATCAGTATCAAATAAAATTTAAAATCTGCTTCTTCAGATTCTATAGCTGCAATAGTTGGCTATTTGTATTGCTTCATGTGAATTATTTCTATCAAAGCCACTGATTCGAAGTCAAAGCCTATTTATTTGGATGTAATTACAAGTTTTCCTCCCTATAAAACTGTATCCAGAAGAAGCTCATATATTATAGTATGCCAATTCATAAACATTGGCAGAAGTTGAATCAATCCAATAATAGCAATGAATTGTGGATGAGTACATTTTAAAAATGGTAGCTTGGATGAAGTAATTTAAGATACTTTCGACTCACTTTGGGGATTCACTTTGGGTAGAACACCTCTGACATCTAGACGGCTGAATAAATTATTGAAGTTGTAACTTGAATGACCCAGTAACTGCTGCCATTTCAACGACAGAATTCAGAACTGGCTGCGTTGTGCATTGCCGACCAATCAGGGGAGAGAGGCGGAGCTTGGAGGCGTGTCTGTAAAAATTGAAGCTGTAGATCACCCAGTAACTGTAGCCATCTACCGGTCGAATTCAGAACTAGCTGAGTCATTCATTTCTGGCTTATCAAGAGATAGTAGGCGGAGTTTGGAGGCTACATGATTTGGGATTTGCAAATTAGGCCACGATTCATGGAAGACTTTTAGACACAGTCAAGCATTGTTCAAGTATTTTACATTTCAAGTATCAAGAAAAAAATTATGACAATTTTTCAAATCTATAAGACAAAATGGCGGCCATTTAAAATTTTGTTTCTTGAATAACTCGGAAACCGTTGATATTACAAAAATTTTACAAGAATAACTTTTTTTAGTAAATTTAATTACAAATCGATTGAAATCTTATTTGTTAAGATTGGACCAATATTGACTGAGATATGGCAGCTTTAGTGATAGGTGACCGCTGGAGGTTACTTGCACCCTTTTTTACTGTCTTTAAAATTCACACAAAATAATCTAAAATCGCTTAAAAATAACATGCAAAGCAGACGGAGACTGTTGCATTGTTGTAGCAGACTTCAGCCGCAAGCCCAGGATGCACTGCAACCAGCCTCCAGTGGTCACCTATCACTAAAGCTGCCATATCTCAGTCAATATTGGTCCAATCTCAACAAATGAGGTTTCAATCGATTTGTAATTGAATTTACTAAACAAAGTTATTCTTGTAAAATTTTCGTAATATCAACGGTTTTCGAGTTATTCAAGAAACAAAATTTTAAATGGCCGCCATTTTGTTTTTGGATTTGAAAAATTGTCATAAATTTTTTGTAGCTCTGTCTAGTTCTCATAAATGTTGGTGCAAAGTTTCAATTCCATATGTTCCACCATTATTGAGATGAAAAATAATAAGTGAAAAAAACAAAATGGCAGCTGTGTGAGTAACTAAGGACTTCACCTTTGAAGTTCTATTATTAATTTATCAATTTTCAATCTCCATTCACTAAATCGTTTCTATTATGCATTATGCCAATGCAGACATTCTTGTTTTTGTTATTATTTGTCAAAAGTTTTGTCGGACGAAACACTACTCCTTCAGGTATCCTGCCTAATCCCAAAACTAACTGAGACATTGCTGTCTGACGAAACGCTACAGGACCGGCTTCTAGAATTAAAATCATATATTCCATAGATGGACAAATTTAATTGCTGCATCACTTTGTATCAAGGCTTGCTGTATAAAAGCAAAGAGGATCTTAGAAATGTTATTGATTCATCTTAAAATGTATCTTGTCCATACTCTTTGATAAAAGGTTTTCATTTCTCCAACATTAACTTGAAATGAGAATCGATCAACATTATCGATGTGTGTCTCCGTTCAAATTGAAAACAAAGCATAGACAAGGTCACCCCATCATCACCCATTCATGTGCCATGTGCTAGCTGGCAATGTTATTGTTGACAGGGGACACATGATATCGATCCCGCCAGAAACAGCAACAGAGATAGAGAGAGAGAATGATAAGAGAGGGGGTAGAAAACCCCACTGACTCACGCGCAATCACCCACCGGGAAAATCTCCGGGAAACTGTCTCCACCCCCCTCCGGTACATTTCCACAACAACCCTTTTTCCAACCCCACCCATGCAGTCTCAAGAGGGAGGAGACACGTCTGCTTTATAGCTTGCATCTGGTGCCGGGCGCTTACTTATCTCCAAAGTGAAGGAGAATTAATATTGAAGTGAAGAAGATGCTTATCGGCGAAGTGACATAATAGAGCTACGCTTATCACAAATCTGTATTAATTGCGATACGTTTTTAGTGATAAAAGTTTAAAAGAGCGAAGAGATTGATTTAATGCCTTTATGAAGGGTGGAGTAAGGTCCTCTCTGCCACACTGCCGATATCACTTATAGCAGGATTCTTTTAACTTGTCAGAAAACACCTGATTTAACGTTAGTAAACGAGCGTACATCAATCAGCTGTTTTATGACAATTTAAAAGAATCCTGCTATACTGTTTCAGCTTTTGTAGGCTACTTTTCTATTAATGAGAGAGAGATACAGTGAGAGGGAGAGAGAGAGATAAGGTATACAGCTTTAAAGGGTAAATACAGCTTTGCATTCAAATTGTTATAAATTCTTACTGCAATCTAATCTAGTGGTCAATTGTGATTCTTTAATATTTTTGCGAGTTAACATTTTAACATAGAACGATTAGATAGAAAATAATGATGTGAATTAAAAAATATGAAC
The DNA here is from genome assembly GCA_017141395.1 of Laodelphax striatellus. Classification (NCBI taxonomy): domain Eukaryota; kingdom Metazoa; phylum Arthropoda; class Insecta; order Hemiptera; family Delphacidae; genus Laodelphax; species Laodelphax striatellus. The sequence continues at coordinate 5,129,507 of CM029531.1, read as the reverse complement.
GATTGTTTAAAGTGAATTCATTAGGATGTTATTCATAATAGACAAAAATAAACAACCTAATTCCTAAAAATCCATGTTGTTTCTGATCATTGTAATTAATGAACCAATAATGAAGTCATAAATTCACAATAGTTTTTCATAAATTTATAATTTGATGTTATTAACAGGTGGTTTTTATGAGGATGATGCCCACATGAGCACTAGGCTTGTGCGTGGGTAATGGAACGGGTGATGATGAGAGGTGAATGTACTACCCATTTATTCAACGGATGGCAAAGAACAAATAGAATACAGAACGGATTAAGGCCCTAATAATTTTGAAAAGTTTGAATCAACTTTGCCATTTTCAGCTTCAACATCGACACAGCTGCGCTGTCAAGGTTAAACTGGTAACCAGTTTGCTTCGACGTAACAGTATAATGGGCATCGGCGCACAGACATAACCAAGAAGTCTCTGGCCTAGAATCAAATCACTAGATCTTATCCTTGTTTTGAGAAAATTCACAAGAAATTCTGAGAACACTGCAAGTTGCTGGGAAAAGAGGTCATGCTTGATGAATGATTGGAATTGACTAGAGAACAAGACGAGAGTAAAATTTACAATGTGTCTCTCTAGTTGGTTTTTTCAATATTGTGATGAATTGAAGGAAATAATTAACAAAAATTGTTGTAGAATTAGGAACAGGAGGAAAGGCTGAACAAAAAATCAGAGTATATACAGGAAATAACTAGAACAAGATTAAAATCACAAACAAGAGGAAAGGTGGTTGAGAAGTCTGAGAAATTCGAGTTATTGTATCGAAGGAGCCATAATTGTGGAGATTTTATTTATTTATTTTATTCAAGAAAGTGAAGAAAGTACAAAATTAACTTATAGATGAAAACACAGACACAAAGTCCAAAACGTCTTCTTTCCATAATTTTGATAATGATTTCAAATGTAGGTAATTTTAGAACTATATTAACCTAGTAAAAGTAGACTTTTCCACTAATATATGTCAACACTTCACAATAGAAATGAGTCAATTTTATTTTTAACAAAAAATTGATGTTAGTAGAGTAACTACTAATGTCAACAATGTAATGTCATTGTGTCATCATCGAAATTTGTGATGAATAATCACTATTTCAATTAAATATATTAATTACTAAATTATTGGAACAGTGCAGTATAACTCGAAAGGGATTAAATTCAACGACAAATATCACCTCCCATTACGTTTTTCAACTATCTATTCTACTGATTATAACTATCTGATTGACTACTAGATAATCAATTAGGCCTATATTATGTATGAATCATGCAAAATAATTGAGTATAAGAAGAGCAATGGATTGAATCGTGAGCAGAGAATCATATTGGTTGAATTAACACATTCATAATTGATATTGAAAGATGTGAATCCTACACCTAGGCGATAACATGAAGTTTTAGGATTAAAACTTTAGTTTTTAGGATTAGGCATTCGAAATACGTATTTCAAGCATTCTCATGGAAGATGGAGTGCGTAAGTCCGTAACTTATCAACTAAACAGGACAAACTACTAAAGTAGTTCATTATGAACGAACTGAACATGACAAACTGTCCAAGTAGTTTCTTATCAATGAAAATCGAAAACTGAATAAGCGTTTATGGATTAATATTCGGCTTTTGCGGCAAACTTCTTATCAATTTATTGTTGTAAATCAAATGCTTTGTACTCAAATAGCATAGACAAATTAACTATAATCAGATTAATTCAATTTGACGCTTGGCATTAGATAGATAGAGAGATACTGTATTATTTCTTGACGTTGCTGATGACCTAGAGTAAGATGGCAAAGAAATAAATATCTCTCTATCTAATGCCAAGCGTCAAATTAAATGAATCTGATTACTTAAATTGTCTTTAGTTAACTGTTAATAAACTTATCAAATGATCAATAAACACCAACAACAGAAGGGTGCAAACACAACGCTTGTTTATTTCACTTACTACAGCTTTCTACATGAACGCTCACACTTGATACAGTACAATCTGTTCGCAACTGATTCAACATAAGCTATATTGTTAGCAAGCTCATTTGTTAAAGGGTTTGCCTGTCCTCTAATCGATAGCACGGATGTTCTGTGCTTCTGTCTGCCTTCTTATCAATAGCAAAACAAATAATTCACGAGTGCATGCTCCCTGATCCGTCTGATTAATTATTGGCAATCTAGTCTGTTTTGACAGCTACAACTGCTGACAGCTACCAACGCGCAGAATTGGGTTCAGTTGATTCGTTGACCTATTTAAAAGAAAAGAAGTTCAGACCACCAACAAACTAGTACACTGGTGAATTGGTATTCAATTGATTCGGAGAAACCCAGAGTCTCTTTTCTTGTTTGTTATCATGCTAGATGTTTTAGTAATTTCAATGACTGATCTATTTATTTCACTGAATGTTCGCAACATAGTTTGAAGAATTTGTTGAAATAGTTTCAAAATTACGTTGAAGTTTAAACGCAATAATGATCTATGCAATGATTTCTGGGTCTTTATCACAGACTAACTAAACAGATTATCTCTGCTATTATGAAGGACAGTCAAAGTAATTTGTAGTTTGTATATTACATTACCGGTAATGATAACAATTAACTAATCGAGTATTATTATTATATTCATTCAAGTATTTTGATTAATTGATAAATCAGAATAAATGAATTAGAATATCGATTCATTATGTCTACAGACATAATTGTAATTGAATAATAATTCCAAGAGTTGATATTTTCTAATAGGCTAATGGCTAATGAACGACGTTCAGATAATATTCTAATACTGTAGAAAGACTTTATTATTTTCTATATAAATTGAATATAGTCTAAGAATAGATTTTTTCGTAAATATCTTCTCTTCTTCTTGTAACCGGATCTGCTGGTTTTGAAGAAGAAGAAAGTGAACAATATAAAATGAGAACCAGATTCCAAGACTATAATCCTGCATTTGCATACAGATTTTTTGGAAGAAGATAGAAGCTGAGTTCAAAATAGATTTCGCAAAATTTTAAACACAGCATGACATCAAGTCAACAAGTTTCCTGTGGCCGGCAGATTTCTGCATATAATTAGGGGTGGCAAATTTCCCCCTTTATTTAGGCCCTTCATCATTTCTGCCCACCCTCAATATTATTTGAGAATCCTATATTCGTAAATGAAGGATTCAGATGTTTGTAGAATTGTAGAGCCTTATTCAAATCTATAGATATAGAAGAGGTAATATAAATAGATTTTACTCATCAGTTATCACACATTTTTCATAGAAATTCAGTTCGGTTTTAAGTTAATCAGTAAAATACATATGAAGGGAAAACTGGATCTATTTTACACGAAGAGAATGCTAGAGCTGTTTTTTATTTTATTCTATTCGGTTTGTAACCTAGGTGCGGCGACGACTTTCCAATTCCTCAAGCTCAAAACTAAAATCCTCCTATAATAGGATTCAGTCATCTACTAGGAAACAAGGAGAGAGATTCCGGTTCTATTTCGAAAACAAATTTTGAAAACAAACTCAAATGGGTGGTACACATTACTCAACACATCCCTGCGGTAAATATTACCTCTAGTTCATGATAACTAGTTCTAGATAAAAAATATTGTTATTTACTTACACTAGTGAAATATGTAACGGTGCAGCTTTTCACTTCACTGTAACCGGAAACACACCCTGTCTGCACAAAAACTCGCAAAGATAAACGCTAAACAATAACGTAACGTAACCAATACGTAATGAACCCGTCTAATTTACGCTATTTTGTACAGAAGTTCACTGCAAGTCTGCAAGTTGCAAGCTTGCTGTGCTGTATTTGCTGCCCCATCCGAAGTGCAGCAAGAAAGTGAGGTGAGCTACCCCCTCCAAGAACTCACATGCTTGCTGCTCTGAATTTTAAACAGAAATTTCCCTCCAAAACACTGGATCCGGTTTTTGATATGAAGTTTTAATTTGTGATAACTGATAAGACGAAGCTATTGGAAAGAATTACAAATATTCAAGCTTGGCAATTGGAGTTTTTAATGCAGTAAAAATATGATATTCTTACCTAAATACTAGCCCAAAGTTGCAGTTTATCATTTTTATGATTATTCACTAGAAACAAATACATTCTTCAAAGATTTTTGATAGGGATTCACTTTAGAAACAATTTATTTATCTGATCAATGAAATATTTTGATAAAAATTGATATTGGTAAAGTTTATTTTGTATCGACTCTCGATGATTATCGATACAGACTTAGTATCGATTCTTAGTAAAGGTTCTTGCTTGTTGTTGTTGAGTTTGTGATTGGGAGGTTGGGTTAAAAATGTAAATTTGCTACTGTGTAACTATGACGAATTTCTTGTTTTCCTTCGTACATAGTAACAGTTTGACAATACTTAGTTCCTCTATTTTAAATATGATCTGTGCACATTAATGAAGTTTTACAAAGTTGTTTTGAATTTGGCAGTGCTGTTATGTGTTATTGTAATAGTTGTTCTGTATGTTTATCAAACAGAAGAAGATGAAACGAATACAGTATTTCACAGATCAAATGGCGTATTTAATCGTGGACAGGAATTACATGAATCTTACAAAGCCTCCGTGACAACTAAAACAAACAGTCATAAGTATTTGGAACCCATCGAATATAATGTTTGGTGCATATTCACTAAGGTCAAGAACATGAATTCTCCGCTCAAATTTAAGTTTGACAATATGTTATCCTCAATATTGCAATACTCGTCAATAGTCATAATTCTAAATATTATAAGTGATGCTAGAAGTAAATATATAGTAGAATCTGTGATAAACAAGAAGATAAATGAAACTGGAAAACAACTCATTAAGGTAAGAAAGTTATCAAAGTGAACAGAAAATGAAAATAATTGTTAAACTGCATTATCCTAGCCTTGACATTTAATCCTTATGTTTTAGTAAATGATTCAAGTAATTTTACGTATTTTTTTATCTTATCTTTTGTGTTAAATTCCATCTATAAAGCAATTCGAATTCAGCTACAATGGCTGGTTTTCACGATTCTACTGGACGTTCAGGTTACTGGAGACAAGGACACAGGGTACCTTGACCTTTACTTCATTGATGGCGTACGTCGCTACTGGTCATAAGATTCATACAGAATTCTAAACATTTTGTAAGGCCACATTACAAGGAGCTTCGCTTCGTGCTAATGGCTGGTTTTCACGATTCTAGTAGACGTTCAGGTTACTGGAGGCAGGTTGGATCATATGATGGTCTACTCTATACAAACAAATAGTCCAATGCACACCAGTCAGTGTGCATTGGACTATTTGTTTGTATAGAGTAGACGATCATATCATCCAACCTGCCTCCAGTAACCTGAACGTCCAGTGGAATCGTGAAAACCAGACATAAGTGCTGCACTGACAACTTCTCTTTTGTATTAGACTAGATCAAGTTTTTCGTGATCCAAAAATTTTGAAGTAAAAACATAGCAGAATCCAGTGCAGTAACTCTGTGCATTATTATAGTATTTATTTTACTTCACTAAAATTTATTTATGTTGTATTTTTATGTTTCAGGTAAAATACCATAGTGTAGAAACAATCACAAGTGCTTTGTCAAATTTGACAGTTACCATGCAGCCGTTCTTCAGTCCCCACCCGGGCGCCTATTACAGCGACGCCCTGTTCTTCATTTCACTCGGCTTGTACAGGTTTGCGCCGCCTCAGCAGAAGTACGCCATCATGCTTGACATCGATATCGAACTGCAGACTGATATTGCGAATCTGTTCAAAGAGTTTCACAGGTATATATTTGTCATTCTTTATATTTATATAAGAATCAATTATATTGAATTAAATAATAATTGAATAAGTGATATCTGTTAATCACTACCAAGGGAAAGGCCTCGCAGCACAGAAACGGAGAGGAATTATTATCTCTGAATAATTATCTCTAGCGGTTACTATAGCGATTAATTGCTTATTATTGCGGTTAATTCATTAATTGTTTAGATTAGATAAAAGACGTGCACCTGTTACTACCGTTGTTAGTATGAGGCATTCTGCGTTCATCACTCGTAGACCCTATTATTTCTGAGAAAAACAAAGTAAAGAAAATAAATAAATAATCGCTTCCTAGTAGCTCGGAACACAACATTATATTCATTCACCTCTCATCATCATCATCATCCTTCCCAATACACACACATCACCACAGCAGAAAAATTATTTGCTCCCATTTCTTATTGTCTTTCTATTAAACTATTAGGTTTTAAAAACTTTATTTTAATTTTTTATTTATAAAAACAACTTTTTTTGTGTTATATTTTTGTGAGACTGATTTATTGTTTATTGTCATCAACTAAGCCTATTGAAAAACAATACATTCTTACATGATTGAATAAAAAATCCTGTCACGAACACCCATAACTATAATCTGTAATTAAATTTAAATATTGATAGTCTAATTTTAATTGTAGTGAATTTTATTACAATCTCCTTACTTACAGTCAAAAAGACTTGTTTTTTTTTTGTTTGTAGAAATTTTGTTTTGCTTCATAATATACACATCACATAATTATTATGTGATCCATCTTCATAATTCTTACATTAATAATGTAATAAGAAGTTTTTTCCATATCTTTTTTATTCATTTTGAGTACATAATATTTTGTTCTTTGAAAAGAAAAACTGTAACAATCGATTTGATTTGCAAAATAAAAAACTATTCTAAACCTTCACTTCATTCTTATTCTTAAATGTATTAAGATGCTGGTTTCTAATGAAGATGCTATAGATTTTATGATAGATGTTTAGTGTTCCACCTATTCAAGTGTTCTCTGTCAATGGTCAGACTTATTTGAGATATTTAAATAAAGGCGACTCTCTTGCAAATGTCATTATAGTGTCAATAGTGCAGAACTTCAACACAGTTGTAAGCGAATGAAGTTTCTTCTCACATGATACTCATTGAATATTATATTGTAAATATTATTTTATTATATTAAAAAACTTTTGGCGCATTCCTTTCTACTGTGCTTCCACCACTGCGAGATTTGATGTAAAATCTAGAGGAAACTCACAATGATACGTGTCTGTTGCAATGATACTGTAGGTCCCAAACGAAACAGTACTGAGCAAGCAAGCGGCGCTTTGCGCTGCATGGGGTAAACTCGTTTCTAATATAATTTTATTATTGTCTAAACTGGTGGAAGCACAGCGTTGTAAAAAATGAGCCAAAAATTTCAAGACTAATAAAATGTTAAGCAGTTAATATCGCTTTGTTACAGTAACTATGATAATATTCTAATATGATTTTATATTTTCTAGTCAGCGTTGTGTTATGAAGAATAAATTTCAGTAATACAGCAGGATTCTTTTAAATTGTCATAAAACAGCTGATTGATGTACGCTCGTTTACTAACGTTAAATCAGCTGTTTTCTGACAAGTTAAAAGAATCCTGCTATAAATAACGTCAATTTTCCAGTTTCAAAGAAGACAACATAATCGGCCTGGCCCCCGAGCTGTCGCCTGTCTACCAGCACATTCTCTACGTGTACCGGTCCCATCACAAGCACACCAAACTCGGTTCGCCGCTCTCCAACGGCGGCTTTCCGGGCCTCAACAGCGGCGTCATTCTGTTTCGATTCGACCGAATCCGGGCCTCCAAGTTGTATGAAACCCTGCTCACTCTACCCGCCATCCAGAATCTCACTAGCAAGTACTCGTTCAAGGTAAATTTCAATTCTAAAAATTACTCAATTTGAATCTTATCAACTAGATTTAGACAACCTAATTCAAATTCTGGTTTCTGGATTTCAATCTCTATAAACTACAGTTTGAATAAAACAAGTTGTCACTTGGCCTGGTCACTCACTACTAGAACCGTTTTTGTCAGAAAGCGTCCGATGTCCGAACAGCTAACTATTTAATTCAATGTTTGTCAATAGCAATGGAGAACAGCTGATTTAACACGAATAAATCCAATGTTATATTGAACGCTTTCTGACACAGTTCAACAATGATTTTGTTCAAACTATAGATTTACAACCTATTTTCACCCTTAGCTGAGTTGGAATTAGCTAAATGTATTACAGTTTTTACTCCTTTTAATCGTGATTCTAGAGGTTTAATTGTGAGGTTTAATACAGTGACATTCATTTAATTTTACGCTTTTGGCATTAGATAGGTAGATAGATAGACAGATAGATGTAATTTCTTGACGCTGCTGATGACCGTAGAGTACGATGGCAAAGAAATAATATCTCTATATATCTATCTAATGCCAATGACCGCTGGAGGTTACTTGCATCCTTTTTTACTGTCACACAAAATAATCTAAAATCGCTTGAAAATAACATGCAAAGAAGACGTAGACTTTTGCATTGTTGTAGCAGACTTTAGCCGCAAGCCCAGGATGCACTGCAACCAGCCTCCAGCGGTCACCTATCACTAAAGCTGCCATATCTCAGTCAATATTGGTCCAATCTTAACAAATAAGATTTCAATCGATTTGTAATTAAATTTACTAAAAAACGTTATTCTTGTAAAATTTTCGTAATATCAACGGTTTCCGAGTTATTCAAGAAACAAAATTTTATATGGCCGCCATTTTGTATTTTGAATTTGAAAAATTGTCATAATTTTTTTGTAGCATTGTCTAGTTGTCATGAATGTTGGTGCAAAGTTTCAATTCCATATGTTTCACCATTATTGAGATGAAAAATAATGAGTGAAAAAAAATATTGCAGCTGTGTGAGTAACTAAGGACTTCCGGACAATTTAAATATGATATTTAGATAAGGTTTTCACCCTAGAATATTGGTAGGGAGTTCTGAAACACTCTGTATACTATATTTGCAGCCTTTGCACTCTCTTTGCCTCGGTAACAAAGCATTTGTGTGAACTTTTTGAAAAGACATTCCTGTTTTTTACTGGTTGGTACTACATTACCTTCAAGTGGTATTTTAGAGTTACGGTATGTTTCAATGACCATATTTATACACGTTGTCTTTTATTGTCTTGTATTGCGACTCCGCTAACCTCATAGGCTACAGCTGGCACTATCGCAAGCTAATGTTATTTCACGCTTTTGTACTTTATTTATTCTCCTTGTGCGCATATTTTAGCCTATTCTGTGTACAGGGCCACCTGGGCGACCAAGACTGGTACACACTGGTGGCGATGGAGCACCAGGGCCTCATTCACCAGCTGCCGTGCAGCTGGAATCGGCAGCTGTGTCTGTGGTGGCGCGACCACGGCTATCACGACTCCTTCGACAATTTCGCCAAATGCGACGGGCCCTCCTTCATCTATCACGGCAACTGCAACACACCAATACCCAAGCACAAGAAATACAATAACTATGATGTCGATAGTAATAACAACCACGTATAGGAGACTAGGTTAGGCTACAGAGACTATAATAACAGTGTGGTCATTGGTGTGAAAAGGTGCATAACTACACCTTTTCCAGTTGTATTTGAGTAAGTATCAATTGTAATTGAGAATGGACATTTGTAATTGAGAAAACATCAGTTGTAAACGAGAACGGTCAATTGTATTTGAGAAAATATCACATGTAGTTGAGAATGCATGGTGAATTGTAAATGAGAAAGTATCATTTGAAATTGAGAAGATGTCAGTTGTAATTGAGAAATCAAATTGAAGAACCAGCTGACCTTTTTCACATTTTCAACTTCTCATTTACATGTGACGATTTCTCATTTACAATTCACCATTCTCAATTAGGCCTACATGTGATATCTTCTCAAATACAATTGACCGTTCTCATTTACAACTGATGTTTTCTCAATCACAAATCACTATTCTCAATTACAACTGATACTTTCTCAAATTGAATTGACACTTTCTCAAATACAGTTGGAAAAGGTGTAAGTTAGTTTGTTGGAATTTTTTTCCTGCCATCGCCATACTTTAGCCAAATTTTTGAATTTTTATATGGGATACAGACAATCCTGAATCCTTTAATTTTCCAAATTTCTTTTAAGAGAAAGAAAATCAAAAATAACTTTTCTTACATTGAAAGTAGTCTTTATATACTCTAGGAATTGCTTTAAAAGCTTCAAATATTGTAAAACTGGCAAAGGCGAATTGTAGGCGAGAAGTGAATCACTGAACAAAACATATGATTTGCGTATCATTTCAATGGTAATCTCATGGGAATTGGCAAAGTATGGTGGATTTGTCCGAGCTAACCAATCAAAAGTTTGACATCAAATGACCACACTGTTATTATACATACAATCTCTGTAAGTTTTAGATTAGATATGAGTGGGACCTGGGTGTAGATAGTTGTTTCATTTTGCTAAGGTACCTGAGGCATGTCGTTACATAAAAAATTAGAAGTTGTACCTTATGTCCATACCTGGTCGATTTTTGTGAGCTGCAAATTAAGTCATTTTCATCGGTTACATTTCATAGACTGTTGAACAATCGGCCGTTAGTGTATTACATTGCGGTTGAATGGAAAATACTTTGTTACGCCAGGTAGATAAAAATCTTATTCTATTAGTATATTTACTCCAGTGAGTATCTACATTTCTATTGGTAGATCATAACCTTTTCGTTCCAGGTCCCTCCTATTATAAAATTGATAGCTTTAACACTACTAAGTGCAACAATTATTGTTCAATTATTTTATAATATAGGCCTATTATATAAATATTTTTGAATAATTTTATCCTGAATCTCAACAAAGTATCGTTTTTGATAATAATATATTATATTACTGATTATTACTACAGTCTAATTTTGTTATAGAGTATTATTATTAGACAAAGCACGTGAGTATTGTAAACAACTATAGCCTATTAGAGTTATATTACAAATTATATTATAGCTTATTGTTAGTTACATCCTACATATTTGTACAGAAATTGATATTAACATATTTCAACTATTCAAGTAGATGGGATTATAGTCAATGTATCATTTTTGTTACATTGTATTAAGTATATTATTAAACAGATATTTTCCTAACTATTCAAAATGTATTTTTTGTCATTTGAACCTAATTGAAATAATAAGCGTCACTGGGAGTTCTGACTGCGCGAACTGTAAAGCTTATATAACATTATTGTAGCCTACGTAGCATAAAAGACATACTTCCATCAAAATATGCAGTGACTTGGAGATGATCAGCAATAAAAGATAGGTGATTGATATCTATCGCTTGATGTCTTACTCGCTTTCTGTATCGAAATAGATCCATAGATTAAACATGAGTGCTGAATTTTGAGACATAAGATAAAATAACCAATATGAATATAATAAACAAACATAGGAAGGGATACCCGGGAATTTTTTTGCTGTGTCATATCCACATAAGATTTTGGCTTGTGCGTGGATAATATGGGAAGGATGATGAAGAGAGATGAGTCGACCTACAACTTTAGGTGGGTTCCGAAAGTGATTTTGATTATCGTGAATGAATAACATTCAGCGGAAAAAGGCCTCAACTGAAAGTGGTCACCCATACAATGGGAGAAACAGGTGCGAGTCTCTTATCTAATCTTAAACCAGCACGACTAGGCTACCCTATAAGAATAGGCTGGGCTACTATTTCAATTTTCTGCCTAGAAATGTATGGATGATTTCAAATTATTGCTGTTGAAAATTGAAGAAGAAAGAGAAAGTTATAATAATGTAATTTACAAAAGTTTGAAACAGCAGCAGTTCCGATGAAGCGAAACCTTTCGACAGTTAAGATGAACTCCAATGCCACGACCTTTATTAGATAACAAAAATGAAAAGCAATATTGAAGCAATCACACAATGAATCTCATGAAATGGCTCATCAGAAAACACGGTGAATTTTAAAGAAGAAATAAAACAAACTTATTTAGGCCTAATTTCATAGTTGAAATTACATAGTTTCCACATAATAATATAGGCCCTAATCAATGTACATTCCACAGTAGTGTAGGTACTTTGTGTGATACTCTTTGATCAATTTTGATATATCCATCCATCAATCCATTTTCCTCTGTTTCACAAAAAAAATCTATTGGGGGGAAAACCCCAAAAAATTGTTCAATTTTTTCTAACTTCAGTTTTTGAAAATTCATAACTATTTCAGTATGCATCATAGAGAGGAAAATATTAGGTACAATACTAGTAGAGAATCTTATTATGAACATTTTGGGACCTTGATAACGGAAATAACTATAGAAGTAATGCTAGAAATTCATTGCTGTGCAATGAGGCGAGGTGGAACCTACCCGTAAGGGTCTCCCCACCAATAAAAGCCATACGATAAAAAAAATGCTAGAATCATTCAAAATAGGATTTTAAAGCATTTGGAAGCAACAAGTGATCGACAAAAGTCATATCATTTTCTTGTCTCCAGTCGTATATTTTCAACATTCCACAGGTACCATAACCAATTATGATTGATTTGAAGACTCGCGCTCCTGAGATAATAACCAATGGGAATGAACTCAGCTGTGACATCTGCTCAATAATAATTTTGAAACATAATCTTCAAATAAGGGCCATGTCATACGAGCGCTGATAACGTACCGCTAAATTTGCTCCAACACGGCAATCAATGGGGTTCTTATGGAGCATGTCATACGGGCGCTAATGCCGTACTCGAGTCTGCGTTAGCAACGCAGACGGTTGCGTTATAAACTGAAGTTAGGAAAAATTTAACAATTTTTTGGAGTCTAGCGGGACACATTTGCCGCCCTCTTGGTAATAACATAATTGTTGCGACAGCAAATGCGCACGGAAGACGCTACGTATGACAGGCACGTTATCAACGGACAGCATTTGCCGTCACGTATGGCATGTACAATTGTACACGTTCCGTTGATAACGGTACGTTATCAGCGCTTGTATGACATGGCCCTATGTTGATTTTAAAACTCATTGGAATACACCTATGTTCTGCAAAATATAGGGCCAATTCTACATCAACATTTCTTGAACATGCTATTGCAGTTTGAACACAATGAACTATTCAATCAATCCTTTCATTTCTCAATAAGACTAACCCCACTGAAAAGAGTGAACTCGAACCGCAGTGATATAGTTTGTTAAACACTTCTTCAGTGAGAATTTCACTTGATTTTTCAATGAATTTATCTACAAGACTGAAATTCATCTTCTACATCGTCATCCGAAATCATATTTTCCGCCATTTTGACACTGTTCTGTGTGAGTGTCAATACAGACATTATTTTTGTCGTGAGACCAGACCAGAGGCAGGTAGCCTGTTCCAGTAACCTGAACGTCTACTGGAATCGTGAAATCCAGCCATTTAGCCTATCCTTTACATGTTAAATTTCTCGGAAAAATTCATATGATTATCCGCCTGAGCGCAACACCGTAGATGCTCACAGCGAATACTTATGGCGCGGTTTCACGATACCAGTA